>CM019693.1:8000342-8377842 GCA_009760885.1 Achatina immaculata
TTCGGAAACTTCAGATGCTGTGTTTATATAAAACTAGGGCATGCTACGGGTAAACAGTGTCATATTTAAGAAGCTCAGGAGACACTTTGTTCAGCAGTGCTGTATTTGTTTTGGTCGCGACAAGACACACATGACTTGTTTCAACGAGAGCTTCCGGCTGTAAGTACAGGAATGACTTCTTGTGATGTGGAACTAAAAGTTACTGGCAACTGATTTCACTTTTGAGAATGTGAAAATAAAAGATTTTAGATGTGGCTTGTGCTCAGAGAGGTATGTTTAAAAAAAAAGACGTTTATGCTACAGTAATGGCCCCGTCGCAATGATATTCGAAAGGTGTTTGTCTGTCATTTATTTCTACTTTTCTGTCTGTCAGCATTGCCTGTAGTCAAGCGTGTTTCTATCCCGTTTACCCGTTTATAGTTCTGACCGTGGATGTGTAAGAAAACAGTTTTCTGTGAATGTTGTCTCTCAAATGGTGTGAACAATGTGAATGATTCTAAACAGTTTGTTTCATCATGCGTTACAGAATCACCTGCCTTAAAAGTTCAGCCGTGTCCAAGATCTCAAGCGTGAAAGAACAGTGGCAGAAATGATTATCCATGAATTCACTGTGTTCTGAAGCTATGGTATGATTGAATCTAGGATATAAATACATACAAACTTACGTTTACGGAATTATAAACACAAGAAGATCACGTACTCATAAGTAAAAGAAATGAATGTCAGCAAGTTTTTAAAAATAAATCTAGCTGTGAACTGTTAACGTAATGGGAGACTGCTTTTGATTGATGCCTACATAGACATCTGAAATAACCTATAGAAACCTATAACTTCTCATGATATGTCTAGGACTGTAACATGGATCTAAAATCTCGAATCAGATCTTACGAGAAAGAGCAGACTCGTACATTAATTGATGCGTGCAAGAGGGGAGACAAGCACGAGGTGTCCAAGTTATGTCGCCGTGGGTGTGATGTGGACCTGCCTGACAAAGATGGGCTCACTGCTGTTCTACATGCAGCTTGCGGCGGTCACCACGAAGTGGCTGAAGTCTTATGTCGGTGGGATGCCAACTTGAATGCTTGTGATCAGAATGGCAGAACTGCTCTTCATTACGCATCTACACTAGCTTACGCTGAAGTGGCAAGGGTTTTGATTCTTCATCAGTCAAATGTTGATCGGCAAGACAAGGAGGAGATGACCGCGCTCCACCTTGCTGTTGATAGAGGACACACGGAAATCGTCAAAGTATTGCTGAGTGCAGGAGCTTCGCTCAAGCTGAAGAACCTGAAAGGGCAAACGCCAGAAAAACTTGCCAAACTGAAGGGCTACTCTGAGATTCTTAGGCTACTGCATGCAACAAAGACTGAAAGACAGCGTCAAACACAAACCAGTGAATCCTGGAATTCATGGAAAGATGATGTCTCCTTGTTTCCGTCTTGGAAAACGTATCAGATAGCGGGGCACAGCACGAAATCCTCCACGGCCAACGTTTACGGGCTGTCCTTCAATAGACTCGCAGGTATGGAAAGCCAGTTTACATATTTGTATAGTTATGGTGTGTGAGGACAAGCTCGGGGTAAGTGAAAGGTCTGCTGAAGGTAGGAAGATCAGTCATAGAAAGAGAAAGATCAGTCATAGAAAGAGAAATATAAATCATAGAAAGATGAGAGAAAGAAACATTAAATAAAAAAGGAAAAAGGTGAATATTTTAAGACTTAAAAAAAATTATTACCTACCGTAAAAAATTGATAGCCATTTTCACAGAGAAAGTCTGACAGTTTATTCTGAGTTAACATGGCCTCGAGATGAACCGTCTCAGTGGCGGCAGAAGTTTGAAACAAACGCAGCCCGAAAGTTTGGATCAAAAACTTTCAGACTTTCTCTTCATATTCAGGTATCAACTACTGCGGTCGGCAGTGTCGTCTTAACGCATGGGACCAGATGGGCACTGCTCCGGGCCCCAAGTGCATTTTAAATGTGTATTGATTAATCTTTTTTCGGAGCGTGTTTTCTTACTACTGAAAGTTAATTTTATGGAAAGTACTAATAAAAATATGCTCAATTCTACTATGTGCACTTTAGTTCCTAACATTACTTGCACAGGCTAGAGAGGAATGCTGGGGGGCCCATTGCATTGCTTTGCCTAGGGCTCACGACTCTGTTAAGACAGCACCGACTGTAGGTGCTATATTACGCTGGTAGAAACACTTTAAAAGTGTTTAGGGACTCATGTACATCATGTGTATATTTCATACTGCAGAAGAACCAACAGCTACACCCCAACCACAGACTTCACAAAATTCACCCCAAAAAGAAGTAACAAGGGCCAACAAGAACGCTACAGACTCGACTCGGCTACCGTCAGAAAAAGACGTGTTGTCGGGCAATAGGAGAGAGCAGAAGATATCGTCAGAGAAAGACGTATTGTCGGGCAATGGGATAGAGCAGAAGGCGTCAAGTAGCAGCGAGAGAACATGTCAGATGACACGTCAGTCAGAAGAGTGTGCTTATGAGGACCGTTTTTCTATCCCACTAGTAGAGGAGAGCTCCGATCATGACTATGTGAATATGTGAGTAGTTTGTGGTAAAATGTATGTGAGTAGAGTAGTATGGGGTAAATGTGGTAAAATGTGTGTGAGTAGAGTAGTTTGTGGTAAAATGTGTGTGAGTAAAGTAGTTTGTGGTAAAATGTGTGCGAGTAGAATAATTTGTGGTAGAATGTGTGTGAGTAGAGTAGTTTGTGGTAAAATATGTGTGAGTAGAATAGTTTGTGGTAAAATGTGTGTGAGTAGAGTAGTTTGTGGTAAAATGCGTGTGAGTAGTTTGTGGTAAAATATGTGTGAGTAGAGTAGTTTGTGGTAAAATATGTGTGAGTAGAGTAGTTTGTGGTAAAATGTGTGTGAGTAGAGTAGTTTGTGGTAAAATGTGTGTGAGTAGAGTAGTTTGTGGTAAAATATGTGTAAGTAGAGTAGTTTGTGGTAAAATATGTGTGAGTAGAGTAGTTTGTGGTAAAATATGTGTGAGTAGAGTAGTTTGTGGTAAAATATGTGTAAGTAGAGTAGTTTGTGGTAAAATATGTGTAAGTAGAGTAGTTTGTGGTAAAATATGTGTGAGTAGAGTAGTTTGTGGTAAAATATGTGTAAGTAGAGTAGTTTGTGGTAAAATATGTGTAAGTAGAGTAGTTTGTGGTAAAATATGTGTGAGTAGAGTAGTTTGTGGTAAAATATGTGTGAGTAGAGTAGTTTGTGGTAAAATATGTGTGAGTAGAGTAGTTTGTGGTAAAATGTGTTGATGATTTTGATGTTAACCCCGTGGGACGGGGTGGAGGTTTGTTTTCAAGCATTAGTAAAATACATGCACGCTTCCCTCCGTGTGAGTACTACTCTCCTCCGTGTGGATACTACTCTCCTCCGTGTGACTACTACTCTCCTCCGTGTGACTACTACTCTCTTTCGTGTGATTACTACTCTCCTCCCTGTGGCTACTACTCATCTCCCTGTGGCTACTACTCTCTTTCGTGTGACTACTACTCTCCTCCCTGTGACTACTACTCTCCTCCCTGTGGCTACTGCTCTCCTCCGTGTGACTACTACTCTCCTCCCTGTGGCTACTACTCTTCTTCGCGTGACTACTACTCTCCTCCGTGTGACGATTATTTGTCTGCGTGTAGCGATAACTTACTTCCAGGTGACGATTACTTGTCTGCGTGTAGCGATAACTTAATTCCAGGTGACGATTATCTGTCTGCATGTAGCGATAACTTACTTCCAGGTGACGATTATCTGTCTGCATGTAGCGATAACTTACTTCCAGGTGACGATTAACTGTCTGCATGTAGCGATAACTTACTTCCAGGTGACGATTATCTGTCTGCATGTAGCGATAACTTACTTCCAGGTGACGATTATCTGTCTGCATGTAGCGATAACTTACTTCCAGGTGACGATTATCTGTCTGCATGTAGCGATAAATTACTTCCAGGTGACGATTACTTCCTTGTATGTGACGACAACCTAGGTCCATGTGACAACCACTTCCTTTCATGTGACAACCACTTGCCTATATATGGCGAATACTTGCCTTCATTTGGCAGACACCTGCCTTCATGTGACGAATACTTACTTCTATGTGGCGAATATTTCCTTCCACGTGCGATTACTTGCTCACGACTACTTCCTCAGTGTAACGATTACTTACCTCCATATACTCCATGTTGCAACTTCCTCCATGTAACGATTACTTACCACCATATACTCCATATTACGACTACTTCCTTTATATAACAATTACTTACCTCCATATACTCCATGTTACAACTACTTCCTCTATGTAACAATTACTTACCTCCTTATACTCCGTGTTGTGATTAGTTCCTCCATGTAACAATTACTTACCTCCATATACTCCATGTTACAACTACTTCCTAAATGTAACAATTACTTACTTCCTTATACTCCGTGTTGCGATTACTTCCTCCATGTAACAATTACTTACCTCCATATACTCCATGTTACAACTACTTCCTCTATGTAACAATTACTTACCTCCATATACTCCATGTTGCAACTTCCTCCATGTAACGATTACTTACCACCATATACTCCATATTACGACTACTTCCTCTATATAACAATTAATTACCTCCATATACTCCATGTTACAACTACTTCCTCTATGTAACAATTACTTACTTCCTTATACTCCGCGTTGCGATTACTTCCTCCATGTAACAATTACTTACCTCCATATACTCCATATTACAACTACTTCCTCTATGTAACAATTACTTACCTCCTTATACTCCGCGTTGCGATTACTTCCTCCAAGTAACAATTACTTACCTCCATATACTCCATGTTACGGCTATTTCCTCTATGTGACGATTGCATGCTCTATATGACTATATGTGCCTCTACATGACAACCATGTGCCTCTACTTAATAACCATGTGCCTATATATGACAACCATCTGCCTATAATGACAAACATGTGCCTATAATGACAAACATGTGCCTATATATGACAAACATGTGCCTATAATGATAAACATGTGCATATATATGACAACCATGTGCCTATAATGACAAACATGTGCCTATACATGGCTACCGTGTGCCTCTGCGTGACAACCATGTATATCTACGTGACAACCATGTGTATCTACGTGACAACCATGTGCCTATACATGACATCCATGTACCTCATTACAACCAGGAAATATACACGTACGTCTCCAGTCAAAGACCTAAAGAAGACTGAATTGTACCGTCTCATCACTCAAAAGCAAGGCACAAGAGATAACTTACAAATCATTGCTTGTGAACCTAATCTCCAGCATGTCGAAGCTTGCCACCCTGAACCATCATCTCAGTCTACTGGGTGGACACCATCATCTCAGTCTACTGGGTGGACACCAGCACATCAGTCTACTGGGCGTACACCGGCACATCAGTCTACTGGGTGGACACCAGCACATCAGTCTACCGGGTGGGTACCAGCACCTCAAACTACTGGGTGGGTACCAGCACCTCAGACTACCGGGTGGGTACCAGCACCTCAGACTACCGGGTGGGTACCAGCACCTCAAACTACTGGGTGGGTACCAGCACCTCAGACTACTGGGTGGGTACCAGCACCTCAGACTACTGGGTGGGTACCAGCACCTCAAACTACTGGGTGGGTACCAGCACCTCAGTCTACTGGGTGGGCACCAGCACCTCAGTCTACTGGGTGGGTACCAGCACATCAGTCTACTGGGTGGGTACCAGCACCTCAAACTACTGGGTGGGTACCAGCACATCAGTCTACTGGGTGGGTACCAGCACCTCAGTCTACTGGGTGGGTACCAGCACCTCAGTCTACTGGGTGGGTACCAGCACATCAGTCTACTGGGTGGGTACCAGCACCTCAAACTACTGGGTGGGTACCAGCACCTCAAACTACTGGGTGGGTACCAGCACCTCAAACTACTGGGTGGGTACCAGCACATCAGTCTACTGGGCGGGCACTGGCATCTCAGTCTACTGGGTGGACACCAGCACATCAGTCTACTGGGTGGACACTGGTATCTCAGTCTACTGGGTGGGTACCAGCATCTCAGTCTACTGGGTGGACACTGGTATCTCAATCTACTGGGTGGACACTGGTATCTCAGTCTACTGGGTGGACACTGGCATCTCAGTCTACTGGGTGGACTCCGGCATCTCAGTCTACTGGTTGGACTCCGGCATCTCAGTCTACTGGGTGGACTCCGGCATCTCAGTCTACTGGGTGGAAACTGGCATCTCAGTCTACTGGGTGGGTACCAGCACCTCAAACTACCGGGTGGGTACCAGCACCTCAAACTACTGGGTGGGTACCAGCACCTCAGACTACCGGGTGGGTACCAGCATCTCAGTCTGCTGGGCGGGCACTGGCATCTCAGTCTACTGGGTGGACACCAGCATCTCAGTCTACTGGGTGGACACTGGCATCTCAGTCTACTGGTTGGACTCCGGCATCTCAGTCTACTGGGTGGACTCCGGCATCTCAGTCTACTGGTTGGACTCCGGCATCTCAGTCTACTGGGTGGACTCCGGCATCTCAGTCTACTGGGTGGACTCCGGCATCTCAGTCTACTGGGTGGACACTGGCATCTCAGTCTACTGGGGGACTCCGGCATCTCAGTCTACTGGGTGGACTCCGGCATCTCAGTACTGGGTGGACTCCGGCATCTCAGTCTACTGGGTGGACACTGGCATCTCAGTCTACTGGGTGGACTCCGGCATCTCAGTCTACTGGGTGGACACTGGCATCTCAGTCTACTGGGTGGACTCCGGCATCTCAGTCTACTGGGTGGACACTGGCATCTCAGTCTACTGGGTGGACTCCGGCATCTCAGTCTACTGGGTGGACTCCGGCATCTCAGTCTACTGGGTGGACTCCGGCATCTCAGTCTACTGGGTGGACACTGGCATCTCAGTCTACTGGGTGGACTCCGGCATCTCAGTCTACTGGGTGGACTCCGGCATCTCAGTCTACTGGGTGGACTCCGGCATCTCAGTCTACTGGGTGGACTCCGGCATCTCAGTCTACTGGGTGGACACTGGCATCTCAGTCTACTGGGTGGACACTGGCATCTCAGTCTATTGGGTGGACTCCGGCATCTCAGTCTACTGGGTGGACTCCGGCATCTCAGTCTACTGGGTGGACACTGGCATCTCAGTCTACTGGGTGGACACTGGCATCTCAGTCTACTGGGTGGACACTGGCATCTCAGTCTACTGGGTGGACTCCGGCATCTCAGTCTACTGGGTGGACTCCGGCATCTCAGTCTACTGGGTGGACTCCGGCATCTCAGTCTACTGGGTGGACACTGGCATCTCAGTCTACTGGGTGGACTCCGGCATCTCAGTTACTGGGTGGACTCCGGCATCTCAGTCTACTGGTGGACTCCGGCATCTCAGTCTATGGGTGGACTCCGGCATCTCAGTCTACTGGGTGGACTCCGGCATCTCAGTCTACTGGGTGGACACCGGCATCTCAGTCTACTGGGTGGACTCCGGCATCTCAGTCTACTGGGTGGACTCCGGCATCTCAGTCTACTGGGTGGACTCCGGCATCTCAGTCTACTGGGTGGACTCCGGCATCTCAGTCTACTGGGTGGACACCGGCATCTCAGTCTACTGGGTGGACTCCGGCATCTCAGTCTACTGGGTGGACTCCGGCATCTCAGTCTACTGGGTGGACACTGGCATCTCAGTCTACTGGGTGGACTCCGGCATCTCAGTCTACTGGGTGGACTCCGGCATCTCAGTCTACTGGGTGGACACTGTCATCTCAGTCTACTGGGTGGACTCCGGCATCTCAGTCTACTGGGTGGACTCCGGCATCTCAGTCTACTGGGGGACTCCGGCATCTCAGTCTACTGGGTGGACTCCGGCATCTCAGTCTACTGGGTGGACACTGGCATCTCAGTCTACTGGGTGGACTCCGGCATCTCAGTCTACTGGGTGGACTCCGGCATCTCAGTCTACTGGGTGGACACTGTCATCTCAGTCTACTGGGTGGACTCCGGCATCTCAGTCTACTGGGTGGACTCCGGCATCTCAGTCTACTGGGTGGACTCCGGCATCTCAGTCTACTGGGTGGACTCCGGCATCTCAGTCTACTGGGTGGACACTGGCATCTCAGTCTACTGGGTGGACTCCGGCATCTCAGTCTACTGGGTGGACTCCGGCATCTCAGTCTACTGGGGGACTCCGGCATCTCAGTCTACTGGGTGGACTCCGGCATCTCAGTCTACTGGGTGGACACTGGCATCTCAGTCTACTGGGTGGACTCCGGCATCTCAGTCTACTGGGTGGACTCCGGCATCTCAGTCTACTGGGTGGACTCCGGCATCTCAGTCTACTGGGTGGACTCCGGCATCTCAGTCTACTGGGTGGACTCCGGCATCTCAGTCTACTGGGTGGACACTGGCATCTCAGTCTACTGGGTGGACTCCGGCATCTCAGTCTACTGGGTGGACTCCGGCATCTCAGTCTACTGGGTGGACTCCGGCATCTCAGTCTACTGGGTGGACTCCGGCATCTCAGTCTACTGGGTGGACACCGGCATCTCAGTCTACTGGGTGGACTCCGGCATCTCAGTCTACTGGGTGGACTCCGGCATCTCAGTCTACTGGGTGGACACTGGCATCTCAGTCTACTGGGTGGACACTGGCATCTCAGTCTACTGGGTGGACACTGTCATCTCAGTCTACTGGGTGGACACTGTCATCTCAGTCTACTGGGTGGACACTGTCATCTCAGTCTACTGGGTGGACACTGGCATCTCAGTCTACTGGGTGGACACTGTCATCTCAGTCTACTGGGTGGACACTGGCATCTCAGTCTACTGGGTGGACACTGGCATCTCAGTCTACTGGGTGGACACTGGCATCTCAGTCTACTGGGTGGACACTGTCTACTGGGTGGACACTGGCATCTCAGTCTACTGGGTGGACACTGGCATCTCAGTCTACTGGGTGGACACTGGCACATCAGTCTACTGGGTGGACACTGTCTACTGGGTGGACACTGGCACATCAGTCTACTGGGTGGACACTGTCTACTGGGTGGACACTGGCACATCAGTCTACTGGGCGGGCACCGGCACCTGAGTCTATGAAAGTCCAGAAAAAAAAGTCACAACTATCCCGCCATTTTTTCACCGCAAATCATTCAGAAGATGCTAGTAAGGGCCTCGTGCCGAATTTCGTCAAATATTTTTTGTGCCCAAGCTCAAGCAATACATCCATAAGCCACCACAACAATAATATTTTGCATGTTCTAAACTTATGTAATACTTTGCCTGGTCTAAAACTATGTACTATTTTGTCTGGTCTAAAACTATGTAATATTTTGTCTGGTCTAGAACTATGTAATATTTTGTCTGGTCTAGAACTATGTAATATTTTGTCTGGTCTAGAACTATGTAATATTTTGTCTGGTCTAGAACTATGTAATATTTTATCTGGTCTAAAACTATGTAATATTTTGTCTGGTCTAAAACTATGTAATATTTTATCTGGTCTAAAACTATGTAATATTTTATCTGGTCTAGAACTATGTAATATTTTATCTGGTCTAAAACTATGTAATATTTTGTCTGGTCTAGAACTATGTAATATTTTATCTGGTCTAGAACTATGTAATATTTTGTCTGGTATAAAACTATGCAATATTTTGTCTGTTCTAAAATTATGTAATATTTTGTCTGTTCTAAAACTATATAATATTTTGTCTGTTCGAAAACTATGTAATATTTTGCCTGGTATAAAACTATGTAATATTTTGCCTGGTAAAAACTATGTAATATTTTGCCTGGTCTAAAACTGTTAAATTTTTTGTCTGGACCATGTAATATTGGTTTATAAAGTTCGACTTAACAAGTTTTTTTCCTCCGTTTTGAAATGTAGTAAACAAATCACATGCTTGATTTATTAATCGATGACTACCTAATCACATGGAAGGAAAATGATAAAATTCCATGATATCACATGTTACTGAAGTATGCTGTTATGGCAGCATAAAAATGCTGAGATAACAGGTCAAGTTTGGCACACTTTCATCTCATCTCATCTTTTCTTTTCACTCTTTTTCAGACCTGTGTACGTAAACAGAAGTCTCTTCGTGCTCGAGTCGCAAAACCAGGCAGGTGCTGGGAGCTTTTTAAACGTCGCCAGACAGGACAAAGTTCACAAAACTGAGAGGACATCACAAAACATGACAACGCCGACATCACTGGAGAGGATAGCATAAAACAAGACAACATCCACATCGTCAGAGAGCACATAAAAAGACAGGACAGCACTTACATGACTAAATGTAACATTAAACAGGATAACATCCACATCACCGGAGAAGACATCATAAGACAGGACAACATCAACATAACTGGAGAAGATTGCAAGATGGGACAACAACATAAGATAGGACAATACTGATATCAGTGGAGAGGATAATATGACAGGACAACATCAATATCACCAGAGATGTCAACACAAGACAGGACAACATCAATATCACCAGAGATGTCAACACAAGACAGGACAACATCAATATCACCAGAGATGTCAACACAAGACAGGACAACATCAATATCACCAGAGATGTCAACACAAGACAGGACAACATCAATATCACCAGAGATGTCAACACAAGACAGGACAACATCAATATCACCAGAGATGTCAACACAAGACAGGACAACATCAATATCACCAGAGATGTCAACACAAGACAGGACAACATCAATATCACCAGAGATGTCAACACAAGACAGGACAACATCAATATCACCAGAGATGTCAACACAAGACAGGACAACATCAATATCACCAGAGATGTCAACACAAGACAGGACAACATCAATATCACCAGAGATGTCAACACAAGACAGGACAACATCAATATCACCAGAGATGTCAACACAAGACAGGACAACATCAATATCACCAGAGATGTCAACACAAGACAGGACAACATCAATATCACCAGAGATGTCAACACAAGACAGGACAACATCAATATCACCAGAGATGTCAACACAAGACAGGACAACATCAATATCACCAGAGATGTCAACGCGGGCACCGGCACCTGAGTCTATGAAAGTCCAGAAAAAAAAGTCACAACTATCCCGCCATTTTTTCACCGCAAATCATTCAGAAGATGCTAGTAAGGGCCTCGTGCCGAATTTCGTCAAATATTTTTTGTGCCCAAGCTCAAGCAATACATCCATAAGCCACCACAACAATAATATTTTGCATGTTCTAAACTTATGTAATACTTTGCCTGGTCTAAAACTATGTACTATTTTGTCTGGTCTAAAACTATGTAATATTTTATCTGGTCTAAAACTATGTAATATTTTGTCTGGTCTAAAACTATGTAATATTTTATCTGGTCTAAAACTATGTAATATTTTGTCTGGTCTAGAACTATGTAATATTTTGTCTGGTCTAGAACTATGTAATATTTTGTCTGGTCTAGAACTATGTAATATTTTGTCTGGTCTAGAACTATGTAATATTTTATCTGGTCTAAAACTATGTAATATTTTGTCTGGTCTAAAACTATGTAATATTTTATCTGGTCTAAAACTATGTAATATTTTATCTGGTCTAGAACTATGTAATATTTTATCTGGTCTAAAACTATGTAATATTTTGTCTGGTCTAGAACTATGTAATATTTTATCTGGTCTAGAACTATGTAATATTTTGTCTGGTATAAAACTATGCAATATTTTGTCTGTTCTAAAATTATGTAATATTTTGTCTGTTCTAAAACTATATAATATTTTGTCTGTTCGAAAACTATGTAATATTTTGCCTGGTATAAAACTATGTAATATTTTGCCTGGTAAAAACTATGTAATATTTTGCCTGGTCTAAAACTGTTAAATTTTTTGTCTGGACCATGTAATATTGGTTTATAAAGTTCGACTTAACAAGTTTTTTTCCTCCGTTTTGAAATGTAGTAAACAAATCACATGCTTGATTTATTAATCGATGACTACCTAATCACATGGAAGGAAAATGATAAAATTCCATGATATCACATGTTACTGAAGTATGCTGTTATGGCAGCATAAAAATGCTGAGATAACAGGTCAAGTTTGGCACACTTTCATCTCATCTCATCTTTTCTTTTCACTCTTTTTCAGACCTGTGTACGT
The DNA here is from genome assembly GCA_009760885.1 of Achatina immaculata. Lineage (NCBI taxonomy): Eukaryota > Metazoa > Mollusca > Gastropoda > Stylommatophora > Achatinidae > Lissachatina > Lissachatina immaculata. The sequence goes on from CM019693.1 coordinate 8,012,550, forward strand.
AAACAGAAGTCTCTTCGTGCTCGAGTCGCAAAACCAGGCAGGTGCTGGGAGCTTTTTAAACGTCGCCAGACAGGACAAAGTTCACAAAACTGAGAGGACATCACAAAACATGACAACGCCGACATCACTGGAGAGGATAGCATAAAACAAGACAACATCCACATCGTCAGAGAGCACATAAAAAGACAGGACAGCACTTACATGACTAAATGTAACATTAAACAGGATAACATCCACATCACCGGAGAAGACATCATAAGACAGGACAACATCAACATAACTGGAGAAGATTGCAAGATGGGACAACAACATAAGATAGGACAATACTGATATCAGTGGAGAGGATAATATGACAGGACAACATCAATATCACCAGAGATGTCAACACAAGACAGGACAACATCAATATCACCAGAGATGTCAACACAAGACAGGACAACATCAATATCACCAGAGATGTCAACACAAGACAGGACAACATCAATATCGTCATAGATGTCAACACAAGACAGGACACATCAGTACCACCAGAGAATTCAACACAAGATAGGACAACATCAACATCAGCAGAGATGTCAACACAATGTAAGGGAATAGATAAATACTAGTTATCTAGGTAGGTTGGCAACCCTAGCGTAGAAACAATGAGTCAACAGCTGGGCAGCTTAGGAGTGCGCAATTCTGAGTGAGTCCAGTTCGTTGACCCAGTATAGAATTAAGTAATAAGAATGATTTTATGTAGCCAAGAAAAAAAATGTCATCTCTGAAGCAAAGCATGGAATCCAAAGTGGCAACCGTCATTTATGATCTGGTAGCTTTTCATCGCCGCCTGATAAGCAGACGACAAACAAGCCGCCATTTTGTTGACCTAGTCATGGATGCATTGTTACGTAATCAGCAAGAAGCACAAATCTAACATTAAATTCTGTTTAAAACTCGGGAAAAATGCCACTAAGACAGTTAAAATGATGCGACAAGTTTATGGGGATAATTATTTATCTTGTGCACAGATATTCAAGTGGCGTTCACGATTCAAAAGTGGTGTGGAAATGATTACAAATGCAACTAGACATGGACGCCCAATTCCTGTTCGTAATGAGGAACTCATTGCAAAAGTCAGAGAACTGATAAAAGAAGATCGTTGTTTGATTGTGAGGATGATGCCAGGTAAGTTTGGTGTTAACCGAGAGACCATTCATAAAATTTTAGTGGAAGATTTGGGCAAGAAAAAAGTTACTTTCCGGTTTCTACCAGATTCATTGTCTGATGACCAAAAACATCGCGTGTTGAGTACATAAAAGACATCATCAAAACGTGTCGCAGAAATAAACATTTCTAAAATTTGATTGTTGCAGAGGACGAAACATGGATTTTCCACTATGATCCCATACCTAACGCCAAAGTGCTTAGTGGAAGTCATCATCATCACCAAAAGGAAAAAAAATTCGTCTTCAAAAGTTGAAAGTGAAGACAATGTTGGTGTGCTTCTACGACAGCAAAGGAGTTATTCACAAAGAATTTATTCCAGAGGGACAAACTGTCCCTGCCAACGTTGATTTAAGTATTTTTAAACGCATATTGAAAAGGATTCTCCGAGTCCGACCTGAGTATTCAACACCTGGCAGTTTTTTCCTTCTTCATGATAATGCACCGGCTCACCGGGCGGTAGTTGTACAGGAGTTTTTGGCCCAAAAACAAGTGTGTGTTCTCAATCATCCACCTTATTCCTCAGATTTGTCTGTCTATGATTATTTTCTATTCCCAGACTTAAATTTAAAGTGTCTTTGACAATACTGATGACACCCAAAGGGCCGTAACATCGAGTCTAAGAGCCATACCAACAAAAGAACTGCAGAGGTCGTTCCAGTGTTTGTTAGATCGTACCACTCATTGTATCAATGCAAAAATGACTTACTTTGAATAAAATACAAGTTATATCATCAACTGTTCTTTATTTTATTTTTTGTGTAATTAGTCTCATTACTTAATTGTCGGACCTTGTATAAAGAAAACATGATAGAATTTCACCTGGTCGGGCTTTATGCGCCGAACATGTAAGGCCAGCAGGTCGGAGAAAAGTCACGTGTCGTGCAAGCGTGAAAGAAATGTTCTATTGTCAGTGGAAGACCATGTATGCCTAAGTTAATAATCGGTTTGTACTTTTGTGATGTGGATGCGTGCAAGCTGTGTTCATTCTGTGGTTCCGACCTGGCCCGACCTCACTTAGGTCTGGTTTAGAACATAGAAATAAACATTGAATAATCAGAATTCCATATTAACATACTTATTCCATGTAAGATGTTCATGTTTAACAACGTACAAAATGTAGGTTGTGTATGTGAAAATGATTACGTATTATTGTGTTCTATGTAAGAGCATGTGTGCATACAATATATGCCAGTTTGTTAGTTTATGACTGCACTTAGAATCTTAATCCTTTAAGTATGATTCTTTTGAAATTTTATGCAGAGAAAACTTTCTTTGTTGCAAATCAAACTAACATACGTGTTTAAGCTTGTTTTACTGATCTATGTTAATATATCGTTGATCTATTTTTGTAGGATTCAAAACGTTGGAAGACATTATTTTAATGATTTGTTGATATGTATAAAATCTGATGATTAACAACGTATAAAATGATGAATCGTTTTTTTTTATTTTGCTAACTTTGTAAACTGATGATTAACAACAATATAAATTTATAATTATTTGAAGAATTGTTTAATCGTGTTTCTTTTCATTTGTGTAATATGTCGATGTGTAGCTGTATAATCACTTTTCAAATATACCATAACAAATCAGAACAATATAAACAACATATAATTACAGACACTACCCCATTCTAAAATATATTATTCCTACAATAAGATAGGACAACATCAACATCACCAGAGATGTCAACACAAGACAGGACAACATAAACATCACCAGATAAACAACACAGAACAGGACAACATAGACACTACTAGATAGGACAACATCGACACCGATAGACAGGACAACATCGACACTGCTAAAGCTAGACAGGACAATAACAACTACATCATCGTCATTGTCATTATCGCCTTTAACTCCCTTTGGAACATAGGCCATAGATTAAACCTCTCCAGTTGTCCTTGTTCTTGTATTTATTCTCTACTTCCTTTCATGTGTATCTCTTGTCACTAAACAACGTCCCTTCTCCAAGTAGCTGTAGGTCTTCCTTGATTTCTATATCCCTGAGGATTCCATGTCAGTGCTTGTCTTCTTATGCTGGTGTCAGGTTTTCTCACTTGTATGGCCAATCCACATCCATTTCCTAGACACGATTTGTCGGTTCATAGGCTCTTGCCCTACTCTTTTCCAGACCTCCTTCTTCCTGATTTTGTCCTGCCATTTACTGTTAAAATCCTCCTCAGGCAGTAGTTCATGAATGTTTGCATCCTCTTTTGAGGCCTGAGCCATTACCCATGTCTCTGAACCATATAGCAGGACAGTATTTACGATTGTACTGAAGAGCCTAAGTCATCCTGTTTTGATGTTCTAACTACATCCTGTCTGGTAATCAACGGGCTGAAGCGATTAAAGGGCAATAACCAGTACATAACCAGACCAGGACATTTCCAAAATTTTCCCAACATTCAGCGACTTGGGAGGGAGACAGCTATGGAAAATATTAAACATTGAGGACAAGAGGTTGTCATGGACCATCATTTTCAAATAATTTTGGCTTAGTACTTGGAGGCTGCTATAGTAACTTTGAGAACCTGAAGCAAGTTAGAAGCAATTTCAGAAACGTAATTCTTGTGTATTACATGTAATCAATACATGTCCATTAAATTAGATGGAAGTAAAAAGTTCAGCTAGAAGTGATAAAAGAGAATACACAGACAATATGGCGAAAGAGGCAGAGAAAGCAGCAAAAACAGGAAACAGCAAAACTTTATATAACATACAAAAGAGAGAACAGGTACTATTACATCTAAAGAACGACCGATCCTTAGCAAAACTGAAACCCTGTTAACATCAAATAAAGACCAAAACCAAAGATGGGCTGTACACTTCCAAGAAATACTTAATCGACCACATCCAAAAGAATTGATAAACTTTGAAATCGACTTACAAACCCCACAACTAAATGTCAACCTAGATGAAATTACATTGCATGAAATTGAAACAGCAGTAAATTTAATGGCTAGCAACAAAGCTGCAGGTGAAGATGAAATAACAACCGAAATGCTAAAAGCTATCAATAGTGACAACATGAGACAACTACAGAGAATGTTTAATAAGATTTGGAAAGAAGAAAAGGTCTCTTTTAAATGGAAAAAAGGAATCATTGTTAAAATACCAAAAAAGGCAACCTTAGTGACTGTAACAATTGGAGAGGAGTAACCTTAATATCAGTTATGTCAAAAGTATTTTGCAAGGTCATTTTGAATAGACTTAAAGATATAGTGGATACCGCAATGAGAGAAGAACAAGCAGGATTTCGAAAAGGGAGAAGCTGTCTCGACCAGATCTTTACGCTAAGAATAAAACTTGAAGAAGATATTGAAAAGCAGAAACCATTAATACTGAACTTCACGGACTTTAAAAAGGTATTTGATAGCACACACACAGAGAGATGCATTATGGAAAATTTTAATTCTATATGGAATGCCATCTAAAACTGTCAACATCAATAAGGACTTCTACAGTGGATATGTTTGTGCAGCCAAAACAGAAGAAGGGATGAGTGAATGGTTCCAGAGTGAAACAGGCACGAAACAAGGATGTATACTGTCTCCTTTACTTTGTGGAATTACAATAGACTTCATAATGAAAAAATGCACAGGTAACACAGGCATTGATTGGGTACATGGGACCCAACTAGATGATCATGATTTAACTGATGACATAATTCTTATCAGTAACAATGTGAATTCCATGCAAGAAAAAAACAGATATCCTGTCTTCACTGGCTAACAAAATAGGACTTTAAATTAAGAAATACAGAATAAAAATAATAAAACTTCCCATTAATCTAAATGGAAAAATACACGTAGAAGAGACAGCTGTTGAAGAAGTCAATCAATTTGCATACCTTGGCAGCTACATAGATCAGGATGGTCACACCAGAAAGGAAGTTAGAATTAGAATTGCAAAAGCAGCATCGATCTTCAAGAATCTTGAGAACATATGGCATTCAAAAGTTATAAGCACAAAAACCAAGTTAAGATTATTCAATTAAAATGTAATATCCACCCTCATTTATGCACGCGAAAGCTGGAAAACAACTAAAGAAATTGAAAAGAAATTAGACTCTTTTGAAAACAAATGCCTAAGGAAAATACTCGTCATCATGTGGAACGAATTCAAGAACAATGCAGAGATAAGACAGATGACTGAACAACAAACAGTCTTATGGGTGATCAGAAGAAGGAGATGGACATATGTTGGTCACGTGATGAGAAGAAACGGTCAGAGAATCCCAAAAGAAGCTATCAAGTGGAACAGAACAGGCCGAAGAAAATGAGGCAGACCATGTGAAACTCTAAAGAGGACATTGTTAAAAGAGGCCAGATTAATAGGCCTAAAATCTCTTGATGAGGTTGAAAAACTCGCCGTAAAATTGGCGAACGACCTTGTGAACCGTATGTGACGTTTAACTGTACGGGGAGGATATTAGATATAATATATAACATTTTCTGATGGCCAAAGAGATGCAACTCATGTAAAGGTTTGAGCGAAATGAAATTAGCTTTACTCCCCCTGAATACTGATGCTACTTAAAAGGTGAAGGTAATCTTGTCCTGCCTTAGAGGCACATAGGGATATGGTGTTAGTGTCCATATTTTCCCCTGGAAGGCTCTGTCCCGTGCAAATGTTGGTTGGTAGTGATTATATTTTCAACAGTTGAGTCTTGGTTTTTGTAGCGTTCAAGCCTGTGTCTGGTCATGTAATCGTAGAATTTAGCTCCGTTAGTGTCAGTGTAAATTTGAATGTAAATGCTACAGAAGAGTATTTCAAATGTCATGAACACACAAACAAACAAACAAACAAACAAACAAACAAACAAATATATCCATACTACAAGAACTTAATACTGAAGAAGGCTGGCTAGTAAAGAGGATTAAAGAGAGGAAACTGAAATATTTTTGACACATTAAACGATAATCTAGAGAAGACCGTCTTGGAAGGGTACTTAATGGGAAAAAGAAAGAGAGGAAGACCAAGGCGAAGATAGCTGCGTGCCATCTTGCTCACAACCGAGAGGCCTACAGGAGTGCTGTTAGGGATGCAAAGTTCCGCAAGGGACCCTGCAAATGAATGAATGAATGAATGAATGAATAGTGTTAGTGTAGACTAATATGTAGCATGTGTTCTTGTATAGTGAAGTCGTGTCTTTTATTTCAGTTCCTATCGCAGATATCAGCATCTGAACTGTAAGCCTCTGGATCTTTGGTATTTAGTTCATTCCTTTTAGCTTTAAATATTACATGATGCATTTCACCAGCATGATCCTTCGGAACCCTAAATCATCATGTATGGGTCATAAAACACTTTCAGTTCAGCATTGGAGTTGCCTTCATTTGATTGATACAGTGTTGTTCGTTGTCTAAATCCTGCGTTGAGAGTTCTGCAAGTAAACAGCATTCAGAATGTTGAGTGACTGATTCTTCTGTGTGTCATTCAACTGAGCTATAGCATGATTAGGCCATACGTCAGTGTTAGCCATGGGCTAGTATAATATTCACATAGTAGCAGGCGGTTATATAGTGCCGTGGCAGGCCAACACAATCATCATCATCAGGTGCCGTGGCAGGCCAACACAATCATCATCATCAGGTGCCGTGGCAGGCCAACACAATCATCATCATCAGGTGCCGTGGCAGGCCAACACAATCATCATCATCAGGTGCCGTGGCTGGCCAACACAATCATCATCATCAGGTGCCGTGGCAGGCCAACACAATCATCATCATCAGGTGCCGTGGCAGGCCAACACAATCATCATCATCAGGTGCCGTGGCTGGCCAACACAATCATCATCATCAGGTGCCGTGGCAGGCCAACACAATCATCATCATCAGGTGCCGTGGCTGGCCAACACAATCATCATCATCAGGTGCCGTGGCAGGCCTACACAAACAGTAACATTTTTTTTTATTCTATCATATTTACAGCTAACAGGACATCCAGTTAAATGGATGTCAAATATGGATTGTTTTAAATCAAAGAACGGAGTTTGTTAATTTCTGTCTTCCGAATTTAACAGATATAAAGGACTGAAGAGATTTGGTGTGTGTGTGGGAGGGGAAGGGATTTTTTTTTTTTGGTACTGGATGTAGCAGTGCATGGTACCAAACATAGTCGTACTTATGTATAGCAGTTACTGCTGAACAAATGAGGCAGATCGCTATGCTAAATTGTAACATAAACATAAAGTCCTGACATGAAAAATATTTATCATGCAAACCAGGAATAACATTCTCAGTGATAGATGAATGAATATCTTCAGGTAATCAAGGCAGGTCTTCAGAACACAAAATATTTCTTACACGCATCCAAGAAGAAGAAGAAGATGATGATGATGATGATGATGAAGATGATGATGATGAAGTAGAGGTAATGGTCAAAATATGTCGAGAATTATTCAAATTAACCAGCACAACGTGTCGCTCCAGGACATAATGCTACATACACTGCCATAAGAAATATGAATGTCTTTCATACAACTAACTTCTAACCAGCATAAGCACACGTACAAAAACTACATCTTTACTAACCGCTGAAATAGTGACCGCAAGACCCAACTCAGATTGTCTATCAAACCAAGGTTTATCTCTTAAAAGACTGCCATATTTACCACTCAGTTCACATGTAAAATCTACGGCACTCTCATCCGAGCATAATATATCAAGGGAGACGATGATGAAAAACCCAAATGGGAAATACAACAGTTCAAGGGCTTTAAGTCACAAAAACTGATGTATGGTTGTCCACCCTGTCCAGCACATATTTTGGCACATGGAGAGATTTGATGTTGAGACAGGAGAGATTTGATATTGAGACTGGAGAGATTTGATGTTGAGACAGGAGAGATTTGATGTTGAGAAAGGAGAGATTTGATATCGAGACAGGAGAGATTTGATGTTGAGACTGGAGAGATTTGATGTTGAGACAGCAGAGATTTGATGTTGAGACAGGAAAGATTTGATATTGAGACTGGAGAGATTCTGGAGCCACTAGAGAGATTGAGTGTTGACTAGAGAACCTGGGAGTTCTGGATGTAAAAGTTTGGTATTGTGGCTGTAAAGATTTGGTGTTGTGGAAGCAGAGATTTGGTGTTGTGTCTGTAGAGATTTAGTATTGTGGAAATAGAGATTTGGTGTCGTGGAAATAGAGATTTGGTGTTGTAGAACTAGAGATTCGGTGTTGTGTCTGTAGAGATTTACTATTGTGGAAATAGAGATTTGGTGTTGTGGAAATACAGATTTGGTGTTGTAGAACTAGAGATTTGGTGTCGTGGAAATAGAGATTTGGTGTTGTAGAACTAGAGATTTGGTGTTGTGGAAATAGAGATTTGGTGTTGTAGAACTAGAGATTTGGTGTTGTAGAACTAGAGATTTGGTGTCGTGGTAATAGAGATTTGGTGTTGTAGAACTAGAGATTTGGTGTCGTGGAAATAGAGATTTGGTGTTGTAGAACTAGAGATTTGGTGTCGTGGAAATAGAGATTTGGTGTTGTAGAACTAGAGATTTGGTGTCGTGGAAATAGAGATTTGGTGTTGTAGAACTAGAGATTTGGTGTCGCGGAAATAGAGATTTGGTGTTGTAGAACTAGAGATTTGGTGTTGTGGCTGGAAATCACTCCGATAGCCCGAGTATATAACCAAACTCAAGGGCGGTAACATGACATGACATTTTGTAGAGTTGCATACCCTGACAGGCATATTCTGTTTGAAGCGTTCATCGATCAGTGATTTGAGTTTATGAGTTTTGTGTGGGGTGTATATTACAACTGTTTTCTTTTTGCGAGCATCCGACTTATGAATCATTTCTCACAAATCAAGGACTACTAGTATAAACTTAAGTAACTTAAACATCAGTTACGTTAGCGGGGCATCCAAGAAGCGAGGAACATCTGCGACAGAGATCATCTAAGAAGTGACCAACATCTCCGACAGAGATCATCTAAGAAGTGACCAACATCTGCGACAGAGATCATCTAAGAAGTGACCAACATCTGCGACAGAGATCATCTAAGAAGTGAGCAACATCTACGACAGAGATCATCTAAGAAGTGAGCAACATCTGCGACAGAGATCATCTAAGAAGTGACCAACATCTGCGACAGAGATCATCTAAGAAGTGACCAACATCTGCGACAGAGATCATCTAAGAAATGAGCAACATCTGCGACAGAGATCATGATTCAGTCGCAGCTCTTTATTGTTCGTTTCTCTAGACAAAACAATGACAAACTCGTGTGACAGTTTTTTTTCACCAAACAGCTTCAGAAGAATCTACCTAAGGAGCTTCGAGGGCGAGGCCGAGAGAAAGAGAGCGGTGTGCTAAATCTACTGATGGTCTGAGAAGTTGTTCAGTTTTACAAGTTTCTATGTCTCACCTTCTTCAGAGTTCATAGTTTCAGGATGTCTCCGTGACTGCGCGTTTTATTATGATGATAATTGATTGTGAGATTTGAGTATAGATAACACCCATGTGTGCAGGCTGGGTCAGTAATGATATCAGCTTTATCGCTGTATAAATCTCCCTAAATAATAAACAAATCAACATTCTCTTACAGAGAAAAACAAAGTACAAACTGTAAGGTAGTTTTCCTCAGACTTCATCGTAGATGCTCAAAGTCAGACAAACACCATAGTCCTGTCTCACAGTTTATTTCATGGAATAATAATAATAATAATACTAATAATAATAATAATAATCGTATACCAATACAGACGAAAACATCCTACACACATTCTTCATTTTCAAGAAAAAGTTGTAGTGATTTTTCTAGAGCTGGCCCGTGGTGCCTGCCATGACCGTGTCGTTGTAGGTTCTGACCTGATAATACGCAAGTTCTTTTGTACGTATACGTGGGACAGTAGACTGTCACGTCATAAAGGCACGTGGGACAATAGACTGTGACGTCATAAATGCGAGTGAACAATAGACTGTCACGTCATAAACGCGAGTGAACAATAGACTGTCACGTCATAAATGCGAGTGAACAATAGACTGTCACGTCATAAAGGCGCGTGGGACAGTAGACTGTCACGTCATAAAGGCGCGTGGGACAGTAGACTGTCACGTCATAAAGGCGCGTGGGACGGTAGACTGTCGCGTCATAAAGGCAACCAAGCCCAGTACTGACAACACATGAAAAAGTTTGTAATGCGTGTGTAAACAAACCAATGTCATAGTTACGTGCCAGTGCTGAACATTACCGGTGAATCTTCCACTGAACGGAACAGTGAATTTTCAGATGACGGAGCCCGCCTACTGTAGAAGTAAACCATGACAGTAAGTAAAGTGGTTCGATGGTCCATCAAACTCGGGAAGGACCTAACTAGTCCATTGCAGAATGAGGGAGGATGGTAACAGCCGAACACGGAGCTAGCTGGTCTTTAAGACTCTATGTCACGACTCTCCGACATCTTGACTCCTTCTCTTGTTTTTCCTAACAGGCTCCACGCCATCGTGTAGCCATCTTCTCATTTTTTGTGTGTGTGTTCGTGATTTGGCATACACATGCACTAGCCGAAACAGGAATTTCAGATTGAAATAAGTAAAGTCAGCCATCATCATCATCATCATCGTCGTCGTCGTCGTCGTCGTCATCATCATCATCGTCGTCGTCGTCGTCATCATCATCATCGTCGTCGTCGTCGTCATCATCATCATCGTCGTCGTCGTCGTCGTCATCATCATCATCATCGTCGTCGTCGTCATCATCATCATCAAAAGAAATACCGACAGGGTTCGACAGACATGCTTCGTCACAAATCTCGATCCTTTGTATTTTCCATCAGTTCTTCTGATGAAGTTCCACCACCTAACCGTTATGTCCATGGTCTTCTCTCTTGGGCTTTCTCTTCATCTGTCCTCGTTTTTTATTTTAGTGTTTAAAAATTCTCTTGAAATTAAACAAAAAACGTTGATTATCATATCCAAAATATGTTTCTCTGTTCAACATCTGTGATAAAAAAAAGACACTTCCTAGCCTTCTCTCGCTCCGTCACAAGCCACATTGTGCATATTGTCAAAAGAAAAAAAACAAAGATTGTTACTTGGTGCTTTGGTGCTTATTATTTCTTTCCTGCTAATTTTATCTTTTTAACTTCCTAACTCTACTCTTCTCTCCAATCTTACTTCTTTATCTTTATCATCGGCATGGAGATTTCTCTGGTGCTCGTGGCGTAAGCCACTGGCCTAATGTAATGAGTTAGTGCCACGTGAAGTATCGCTAGCCTAATGTAATGAGTTAGTGCCACGTGAAGTATCGCTAGCCTAATGTAATGAGTTAGTGCCACGTGAAGTATCGCTAGCCTAATGTAATGAGTTAGTGCCACGTGAAGTATCGCTAGCCTAATGTAATGAGTTAGTGCCACGTGAAGTATCGCTAGCCTAATGTAATGAGTTAGTGCCACGTGAAGTATCGCTAGCCTAATGTAATGAGTTAGTGCCACGTGAAGTATCGCTAGCCTAATGTAATGAGTTAGTGCCAAGTGAAGTATCGCTAGCCTAATGTAATGAGTTAGTGCTAAGTGAAGTAAAGCTGTCCCTGGAATACTCTCAATTACGGAGCCTCTCCATACGATCCACTACCCAGGCTCTTTTCCCTCGCAGTTGGTGTCTTTATAAGCTCCAGAAAATGACATTGTTGGCTGGAAAATAAATGACCATCTCATTCATTCCCTAGCTCCATCTACAATAAATAACTATTCAAAAGGCATAAAGTGATCAAGGAAAAATAGAAAGGATTGGCATAATGACAACACCAGACGCCACATACTCTTACACCAGATAACATATAAACACACACACAACACGTCAGTTAACATCACGTACGGGAAATATGAACGTGCCATGAACATCACGAAACACCCAGAGGCGTGACTTCAGGTGGGGCTACTACTTGTTTAACATATCTTACAATCTCTAGTCTTTTCTTTAACAACATATAAATGCCATATTTACTACTAATCAAGAGTTAGCCATACACATATAGGAACTTCTTGCCAACTCACACATATTACACGCAGTACTCTACCTGCGTCAACATCAACACATAACAGCAAATATGAAGTGCAAAATGACACATCAGTAACCAGTTATGACTCGTTATGATACTGTAGGAGAATATATTTTTGATATGGTAATAATGTCTGTTATTTATATGATTCTATATTGTATTTTTATTGTATGGTTGAAAGGTGATTATACACCACATATCGACAAATTACACAAATGAAGAGAAAACACAATTAAGCAATTATTCAAATAATCATAAACTTATATTGTTAAAATCATCAGTTTACACAGTTAGCAAAATCAACAAAACAATAATCAATTTATATCTTATTAATCAGCTTATATCATTAACAACATAGTCATTAAAATGATTCCTTAAATATTCAGATTCCTAGATTATTGTGATCGACAATGGAACTTCTAAAGAATCAATTTTAACCCCTTGTACATAACCATACAAAAATCTCTAATCTTCATCATTATATGATTGAGTGTCTGATGTATTATAAGGAACTAACTGTCAGTAATTGTTATAACATACATATTCAAAAAAATTCAACAATACGTATTTATGCGCACACATGAGCCATCATTGCACATTACCAAAGCCTCTAAATCTAACATAGACAATTATGTTACACTAGAATTATACTTATTTATGTAGCCTTCAGGTTTTCTAATTATACGTAAGTGAGGTGGGATGGGTTAGAGGTGGTGACAGCATAGCCCTGCACGCGTCCACAGCATAGAAATATAAGCCCCACTATTAACCTAACACTTGCATGTTTATCTATAAACGAAATACACTCTTATACACTCTCGAACGATAACATGACCTCCCTCGCTCCGCTCAACGTACGAACCCCGACCGATTAAAATTCTATCATGTATTCTTTATATACTGGGCCAGTAAGCCGATTTTTTCTCAGAGTTGCGCACCTCTGAAAACTGACCGATAACTGATCCATTTTTCCTAGAGTGGCCAACCATCCCAGGTAGCTATGAGGTTATCTATTCCATACAACACTGAAAGATGAAACATAACATAGCATTGTAAACCATGAGTGAAGTCGACACTGGTCAGCATAAGCAGGTGCCAGTCACAAACACATAGGAAAAACATTTCAGTGTCTATAATAAAAAGGTGAGACATATGAATGTATGAATCCATAGCAATAAAAAGTATAAAAATGATGAAACTTATGCATTTCAAAACTTTATCTTGATGAGATGAAAATTATTAATTATGAAATCATAACCTTAATGAACAAAGCATTTTAACACTGAAGACCTCTCACAATAATGGAGAGAAGACGTTATTTTTAAAAAGCCTAAAAAGGGGGATTTGTCTGACTGCAATAACTGGCGTGGTATCACCCTGCTATCAATGCCAGGAAAACTCTTTTTGCAGTTTGCTGATAGAAAGACTCAGGAAATCATTGGATGTCAAACTTAGAGAAGAACAGGCAGGGTGCAGACCGGTCCTGCGTGGACCATATATTTACACTCAGAACTATCATAGAGGAATCAACAGAATTTCAGTCCCATCTCATCATCAACTTCGTGGACTTCCAAAAAACCTTCGACAGCCTCCACTGACCTACACTGTGGAAACTTTTTACAATCTATGGCTTTCCGCCCAAATATGTAAACATAATAAAAGCCTTCTACGATGATTGACGTTGCTGAGTAAGAACAGAATCTGGCAACTCTGACTGGGTCCCGGTGGGAACAGGTGTAAAACAAGGTTGTGTCATGTCACCAATGCTATTTGGGCTAGCAATTGATTGGGTAATGGGCAGATCCACCCGTGATACATCCCTGGGCATCAAATGGATTGACAACAAATCACTGGAAGACCTAGACTTCGCAGACGATATAGCACTTCTGAGCTCCACACACGCTGATGCGCAAGAGAAAACAAACCGACTCCAAACTATCTCTAAACAAATTGGCCTTGAAATCAACTCAGCAACAACTAAAGTTCTTGATCTCACCAACAAACCGGACAACATTAAACTTAATGACCGTGCTCTTGAAAAAGTCACTAGTTTTACATACTTAGGAAGCAAGTTAACACCCGCGGGAGACATATCAACAGAAATTATGACCCGAATTGCTTTAGCGTCAAACGCTTTCAACAAGCTGACTAACATCTGGAAATCAAAACAACTCAGTAGGCACACGAAAATCAAGATCTTCAATTCCTGTCTAGTGCCAGAACTAACTACGGTTTGCGAGAGTTGGAGAACATCCCCAGCAATGGAAAAGAGACTAGATGCTTCTGAAAATAAGTGCCTTCGAAGACTGCTAAATATCTTTTGGCACAATTTCAGATAGATTACATCAATAAGACAAGAAACTAAACAAGACTACGTATCAAACTTTATCAGAAGACGTCGCTGGAACTACATCGGCCACGTACTTAGAATGGACGAAAAACGACTCCTACACCAAGCACTTACGTGGTCACCAGGGGGTAAAAGAAAGCGGGGAAGACCCAAAGACACACTAAGAAGAGTCATCACCAAGGAGCATTCAACAATGCTCATCAGAAACAGCGAAGATCTAAAGCAAGTAGCAAGGAATCGCCAGACATGGAGAGCCTTGTCCTCAGTCCTATGTGCCACCTTCGGCCCATATATGTTATATTATGCGCTTATAACTAACTTCTCCCAACACATACTCCAGGTCCGACATCCGACAACTTACATATATCGACTTACAGAAACATAAGGCGGCCCGAGCAAGCGCCTGGGTTCATAGCTAAACAATCCATTTATCCAGCATCACCAGACATATTGAGAGCTGCAGTAAACACGTCCAGATATATGAGAGCTGCAGTAAACACGTCCAGATATATGAGAGCAGCAACAACACGTTCAGTGTCTATAATAAAAAGGTGAGACATATGAATGTATGAATCCATAGCAATAAAAAGTATAAAAATGATGAAACTTATGCATTTCAAAACTTTATCTTGATGAGATGAAAATTATTAATTATGAAATCATAACCTTAATGAACAAAGCATTTTAACACTGAAGACCTCTCACAATAATGGAGAGAAGACGTTATTTTTAAAAAGCCTAAAAAGGGGGATTTGTCTGACTGCAATAACTGGCGTGGTATCACCCTGCTATCAATGCCAGGAAAACTCTTTTTGCAGTTTGCTGATAGAAAGACTCAGGAAATCATTGGATGTCAAACTTAGAGAAGAACAGGCAGGGTGCAGACCGGTCCTGCGTGGACCATATATTTACACTCAGAACTATCATAGAGGAATCAACAGAATTTCAGTCCCATCTCATCATCAACTTCGTGGACTTCCAAAAAACCTTCGACAGCCTCCACTGACCTACACTGTGGAAACTTTTTACAATCTATGGCTTTCCGCCCAAATATGTAAACATAATAAAAGCCTTCTACGATGATTGACGTTGCTGAGTAAGAACAGAATCTGGCAACTCTGACTGGGTCCCGGTGGGAACAGGTGTAAAACAAGGTTGTGTCATGTCACCAATGCTATTTGGGCTAGCAATTGATTGGGTAATGGGCAGATCCACCCGTGATACATCCCTGGGCATCAAATGGATTGACAACAAATCACTGGAAGACCTAGACTTCGCAGACGATATAGCACTTCTGAGCTCCACACACGCTGATGCGCAAGAGAAAACAAACCGACTCCAAACTATCTCTAAACAAATTGGCCTTGAAATCAACTCAGCAACAACTAAAGTTCTTGATCTCACCAACAAACCGGACAACATTAAACTTAATGACCGTGCTCTTGAAAAAGTCACTAGTTTTACATACTTAGGAAGCAAGTTAACACCCGCGGGAGACATATCAACAGAAATTATGACCCGAATTGCTTTAGCGTCAAACGCTTTCAACAAGCTGACTAACATCTGGAAATCAAAACAACTCAGTAGGCACACGAAAATCAAGATCTTCAATTCCTGTCTAGTGCCAGAACTAACTACGGTTTGCGAGAGTTGGAGAACATCCCCAGCAATGGAAAAGAGACTAGATGCTTCTGAAAATAAGTGCCTTCGAAGACTGCTAAATATCTTTTGGCACAATTTCAGATAGATTACATCAATAAGACAAGAAACTAAACAAGACTACGTATCAAACTTTATCAGAAGACGTCGCTGGAACTACATCGGCCACGTACTTAGAATGGACGAAAAACGACTCCTACACCAAGCACTTACGTGGTCACCAGGGGGTAAAAGAAAGCGGGGAAGACCCAAAGACACACTAAGAAGAGTCATCACCAAGGAGCATTCAACAATGCTCATCAGAAACAGCGAAGATCTAAAGCAAGTAGCAAGGAATCGCCAGACATGGAGAGCCTTGTCCTCAGTCCTATGTGCCACCTTCGGCCCATATATGTTATATTATGCGCTTATAACTAACTTCTCCCAACACATACTCCAGGTCCGACATCCGACAACTTACATATATCGACTTACAGAAACATAAGGCGGCCCGAGCAAGCGCCTGGGTTCATAGCTAAACAATCCATTTATCCAGCATCACCAGACATATTGAGAGCTGCAGTAAACACGTCCAGATATATGAGAGCTGCAGTAAACACGTCCAGATATATGAGAGCAGCAACAACACGTTCAGATATATGAGAGCTGCAGTAAACACGTCCAGATATATGAGAGCAGCAACAACACGTCCAGATATATGAGAGCTGCAGTAAACACGTCCAGATATATGAGAGCTGCAGTAAACACGTCCAGATATGAGAGCTGCAGTAAACACGTCCAGATATGAGAGCAGCAATAAACACGTCCAGATATATGAGAGCTGCAGTAAACACGTCCAGATATATGAGAGCTGCAGTAAACACGTCCAGATATATGAAAGCTGCAGTAAACACGTCCAGATATATGAGACCTGCAGTAAACACGTCCAGATATATGAGAGCTGCAGTAAACACGTCCAGATATACGAGAGCTGCAGTAAACACGTCCAGATATATGAGAGCTGCAGTAAACACGTCCAGGTATATGAGAGCTGCAGTAAACACGTCCAGGTATATGAGAGCTGCAGTAAACACGTCCAGATATACGAGAGCTGCAGTAAACACGTCCAGATATACGAGAGCTGCAGTAAAAACGTCCAGATATATGAGAGCAGCAACAACACGTTCAGATATATGAGAGCTGCAGTAAACACGTCCAGATATATGAGAGCAGCAACAACACGTCCAGATATATGAGAGCTGCAGTAAACACGTCCAGATATATGAGAGCTGCAGTAAACACGTCCAGATATATGAGAGTTGCAGTAAACACGTCCAGATATATGAGAGCAGCAATAAACACGTCCAGATATATGAGAGCTGCAGTAAACACGTCCAGATATATGAGAGCTGCAGTAAACACGTCCAGATATATGAAAGCTGCAGTAAACACGTCCAGATATATGAGACCTGCAGTAAACACGTCCAGATATATGAGAGCTGCAGTAAACACGTCCAGATATACGAGAGCTGCAGTAAACACGTCCAGATATATGAGAGCTGCAGTAAACACGTCCAGGTATATGAGAGCTGCAGTAAACACGTCCAGGTATATGAGAGCTGCAGTAAACACGTCCAGATATACGAGAGCTGCAGTAAACACGTCCAGATATACGAGAGCTGCAGTAAAAACGTCCAGATATATGAGAGCAGCAGTAAACACGTCCAGATATATGAGAGTTGCAGTAAAAACGTCCAGATCTACCTGGACAACGGCACCCCCACTTAAACTTGCGCGGCTCCACCAAAGGCCCCGGGTAACCTGAACTAGCCAACCTTTACCTGACCAACACACTGTACAACTTGTTGGTGCAAGTTCACATCTTATAACTTACATCTTACATCCTTCCCGTGCCGTTGAACATCACATAGGGCTTCTCTTTTCTGAACTGGCTTCTCTTAACAATCTCCTCTTTAGAGTTTCACCTGGTCAACCTTCTTCTCTTCGGCCTGTTGTGTTCCATGTGATAGCTTGTTTGAGGATTCTATGATTGTTTCTTCTCATCACATGACCGACATCTTCTTTTTCTGATCAACCATGAGACAGGTTGTTGTTTGCTCATCTGTCTTATCTCTGCGTTGTTCTTTAATTTATTCCACTTTATACTGAGTATTTTCCTTCGGCATTTGTTTGTAAAAGTCTAATTTCTGGTCTATTTCTTTAGCTGCTTTCCAGCTTTCGCATGCAGAAATGAGGGTGGATAATACATTTGAACTGAATAATCTTAACTTGGTTTTTATGCTTATAATTTTTGAATGCCATATGTTCTCAAGACTCTTGAAGGTCAATGCTGCTTTGGCAATTCGAATTCTAACTTCTTTTCTAGTATCACCATCCTGGTCTATATAGCTGCCGAGATATGTAAAATGGTTTACTTCTTCAACAGCTGTTCCTTCTATGTATATTTGTCCTTCGTCGTTAATGAGAACCTTCATTATTTTTGTTTCATCCTTGTTAATTTCAAGTCCTATTTTACTACCCATTGAAGACAGGGTATTTGTTTTTACTTGCATTGATTTCATATTATCGCTGATAAGAGTTACGTCGTCTGCAAAATCAAGATCTTCCAGTTGGGTCTCACGTACACAATCAATGCCCGTTTTACCTTTGTAACATTTTTTCATTATGAAGTCTATGTCAGTTCCAAAAAGCAAAGGGGACAGTATAGATCCTTGTTTCACGCCTGTTTCAATCTGGAACCATTCACTCATTCCTTCGTCTATACTGACTGCACAAACATATCCATTGTAGAGGTCTCTAATGATGTTGACAGTCTTAGATGGTATTCCATATATTCTTAAAATCCTTCATAATGATTCTCTGTGTGTACTATCAAATGCCTTTTAAAGTCTATGAAGTTCAGGATTAACGGTCTTCGCTTTCCAATATGTTCTTCAAGTATTATTCTTAGAGTAAAGATCTGGTCGAGACAGCTTCTCCCTTTTCGAAATCTTGCATGTTCTTCTCTCATTGCAGCATCCACTATATCTTGAAATCTATTCAGAATAACTTTGCAAAATACTTTTGACATAACTGATATTAAGGTTACTCCTCTCCAATTGTTGCAGTTGCTAAGGTTGGCTTTTTTCGGTATTTTAACAATGATTCCTTTTTTCCATTTAGAAGGGACTGTTTCTTCTTTCCAAACTTTATTGAACATTCTCTGTAGTTGTTTCATGTTGTCTATATTAATAGCTTTTAGAATTTCGGCTGTTATTTCATCTTCACCTGCAGCTTTGTTGTTAGCCATTAGATTCATTATTTCATCTTCACCTGCAGCTTTGTTGTTAGCCATTAGATTCACTGTTGTTTCAATTTCATGCAATGTAATTTCATCTAGGTTTACATTTAGCTGTGGGAATGGTAAATCAGTTCCAAGGTCTATCAGTTCTTTTGCATGTGGTCGATTAAAGTAATTCTTGGAAGTGTTCGGCCCATTTTTGCTTTTGGTCTTTACTTGATGTTAATAGTGTGCCAGTTTTGCTAAGGATTGGTTTTTCTTTTGATGCAGTAGTACCTGTTAGCCTCTTTTGTATGTTATATAGAGTTTTGCTGTCTCCTGTTTTTGCTACCTTCATTGCTTCTTTCGCCATATTGTTCATGTATTCTCTTTTATCCCTTCTAGCTGAACTTTTTATTTTATTGTCTAGTTCTTTGTATGTTGCTTTCGCCAAATCTCTTTCAAGATCTGTTTTTACATTCAACATATCTAATTTGGCTGCCCGTCTTTCACGTATGGATTTCCATGTGTTATCTGATATCAATGCTTTTTTATTTGTTGTATGCAGTCCAGAGCTTGTTTTAGCTGCTGCAATTATAACTGTGCCGTAAGAATGCCATAATTCATCTATATATGTCTCCTCTACTTCACTGAATGCAGCAAACTGTTTGGTAAGTTCCAGATTAAAATTACTCTTAGTATTTTCATCCTGTAGACTTTGACTGTTTATCTTTCTGAGAATTGCTTTCTTGTGATGGTTTTTCAGTTTTAGTCTTATTTTCCATATACACAGATTGTGATCACTGTTGACATCTGCACCCCTTACATCTATCAACTGTCTGTTACATCTATCTATTTATAACTGGGGGGAGGGGATATTTTATCCAGCTGTTACAGACCAACAATCCTTGGCAATGTACAACCTTACTCGAGGCCAACCTAGCTCCTCCCATCATGACCGCCAACCCAGGTTCTCCCCCCCCTCCTTGGTATTTTGTATGCTAATTATGCATAAATCCTGAGAGTTTAATCAATACACAATACATTTACATGGAGTTCATATCACCAAGTCAGAAATTAAGGTCACATCATTCTAATCTCACTATACGCCACAACAGACATTGGCATCAACGTGACATCAAGACATGTGTTATTATAATGGTAATTAAGTATGGTATCATATGATAATGACTTCTCATGTTGCATTATTAAAACCTGATGGACCCTGGGTCTCGGGCTCTCTTGGCCCTACATGTAGCCTACACTACGAATCTAATGTGCAATAGCACTTATTCCTCGCAGCTACCGCTGCCATGACATACCTCTATATAACCGCGTTGCTGCACCATCAGATCAGTCTACACGAAAGCATAATAACAAATCAAACATGTTGTCCATGGAATATACTTATAAATCACACTGAAAATCATGTCCATATTGATATGTAAATACAGAAACCTACATCACAGCTTACTGCACAACTATATAATCTACACCATATGAGGTGGGCAGGAGCAGAATAAGGCCAACGATCACCATAATACACAGGAATTTACAGCACATCCATACTAAAGAAGACAACGCCCGGCCAATGCCTCTATCTCAGCGGTTCTCAGACCCTTTTGCTGCACGGCCCACATTTAAAAGTCAAACATTTTTGGGCCCACTAAAAAGTGCTTTATATTTGCAAGGTATAAATCGAATTTTATAAAGTATTATGTAATATTTTCTCTCCATGTTTAACTGCATATTTATTACTACACAAAAGTTTTTTTATCTACCTTAAAGATGACACTGTTTCCGGTTGTATAGCATGTCTGTTCTGGCTAGAATTTATGACAAACACACTGGAAGATCATCCTCCACGTTCATTCTTGAACGATATTTGGTTTTCATGGCAGTCAGTGCAGAAAATGAAGCTTCGCATAGATAAGTTATTGAAAAAAGGTAGAAGAACTTTCATCGCCAGGGCTGACAACGGATATTCCAGCGAAACAGTGCACCAAAAGGAAGAGATATCCACAGCGGGGTCGTTAAATTTGATTTATAATGTGCGATAGCTAGAAAGTTCCGCTAATTCTTCTTGTGGCATGACCGGATAATTCAGAGAATGCACACTGAAAAGGATTAAGAATCCAATCGTACACTTTAATGTCTTAGGCCATGAAGTATTTGTCAAAATATCCAGCAAGAGAAGTCAGATGCCCTTTTACTACACCGGCGACTCCCTCCAGAATCTCGCCATTAACTTCATTGCTCTCAATAAATTCTCATAACAAGTGAAACATGTCTTGTGATTTGTTCTCGAGTTGCATGCGCCAAAGTCGTAGTTTCTTCTTAAAAGCTGCAACTTTGTCGTATGTCTTGAGTATACTGGCATCTTTACTCTGCAGTGATATGTTCAAACTGTTCGAAAGGCTAAAAATGTCAGCAAGGTATGCCAGCATGGCAAGCCACTCAGTATCAGTGACCTTACCTGCCAGGTCGAGATTGTGTTATGTCAAAAACTGCAACAATTCTAATCGAAGCTCAAGCACCCTTGCAAGAACTTTTCCTCTGGACAGCCAACGGACAGCCGAGTGCAATAGGAGATGCTTGTGTTCTGCATATGACTCGATACAAAGTTGAGCAAATAATCGACTGTCCGCTGTTCTAGTTTTTATGAAGTTTACAATCCGAACACAGAGGCAGACAAGCGAGTACAGATCCCAGAGTTTTATTAAACTTCTTTGAAGCGAGTGCCTCACGATGGATCAAGCAATGGGTGCCCACAATCTCGGGTGACACTTGCTTTATGCGAGTTTACAACACACCTGTTGCGGCCAGTCATTGTGGCAGCACCGTCGGTGCAAACACTGAAGCAGTCCAAAAGTTGTGAAAAAAATCGTTTAAAATACGAAATATTTCATCGGCCGTCTTTTTCGCTGGCAGTGACGTGCAAACACGAAATTCCTCTTGCCAAAAATAGAGAACATAAGCAAGCAGCTGCGAGTCGCCAGCGATGTCAGTTGACTCATCTAACTGAATAGCAAACTTAGTAGACTGTAATCGTTCAGTTTGCTGCGCGACAATGCCATCGGACATTTCTGATATTCTTCTGTGGACAGTATCGTTCAAGACGGGAATGCTTTTCAGTTTTGTAGCGTATTCTGAGCCGAACAATATGTCACAAATGTCAACAGCGGCTGGTATGATAAGATCTTCTCCAGTCGTGTGCGGTTTCTTTGATTTTGCGATTCTCTGGGTAGTCAGGTACGATGCCTTGGTTTTATTCTGTAGATCTGGATGTCTTGGTTTTATTCTGTAGATTTGGATGTCTTGGTTTTATTCTGTAGATATGGATGTCTTGGTTTTATTCTGTAGATTTGGATGTCTTGGTTTTATTCTGTAGATCTGGATGTCTTGGTTTTATTCTGTAGATCTGGATGTCTTGGTTTTATTCTGTAGATCTGGATGCCTTGGTTTTATTCTGTAGATTTGGATGTATTGGTTTTATTCTGTAGATTTGGATGTCTTGGTTTTATTCTGTAGATTTGGATGTCTTGGTTTTATTCTGTAGATTTGGATGTCTTGGTTTTATTCTGTAGATTTGGATGTCTTGGTTTTATTCTGTAGATTTGGATGTCTTGGTTTTATTCTGTAGATTTGGATGTCTTGTAGTTAGATGACGACGCAATTTCGTCTGCTTCATTGCCTCATTAGAGAGGATTTGCAAACAATTAACAGTGGCAGATTTTGCTCATTTGTTGATGGAACAAAACCATACTTAATATACTCCACATAACATTTCTAGCTTATTTAGTTTTCTTACAAGTATCAACTCTAACATCGTCTCGATCACAGTGACTTTCGCTGCCACTACTATCAATTTGTTTGCTCGAAGTCGAAGGGTTACGTTTCAGAAATCGATCTATTTCAGCGCCTAAAGTTTTAAAGTTTAAACAATAAAAAAAGGCTATCTGAAAAGTCTCCACGACACTACGTGGGTAACTGGAATCCGTTGATTAATTCAATACGAATTACACACAGCACCAAAACCGAATAGCGGCTCTCAAGCCAACGAAATATGATTTTTAAACGAAAACACAACTGCTGAGAACTAATATCACTTCTGCTCCCTCGCACAATCTACGCCGACTGTTCTCTAAAATTACGTTGTAAAACAGCATGTTTCAGCAACCCGGTCAGAAAGACGCAGGTGTCGCACTTCAAAAGCGATGCCTTCTTTTTATGTACGTCACATTTCTGTTTGATGCTGGAAGAAACGCTGTCTGAACCATCCTTTCTCTAATAGCCTTACTGTGGACATACTAATAAAGCGACATACAATTCTGCGGCTAGCATCCGTGCATTCTGCCGCTATGCATTGTGTGAAAAATGCGGAATAATGTTCTTTTGTATCTACATTTTTTTTTTTTGTGTGTGTGGCCTCTTTGAGACTTCAGCGTGGCCCACAATAATCCATGTCACAACCCACCTTTGGGTGCGGCCCATGGGTTGAGAACCACTGCTCTGTCTACACTGAAAATGCCAGCCAGTGTTTCAATATCTATATATATCTTTCCGAAACTGACTACTAATTACGTGGTCGATGACGCTTCTGTCAAGGTCGTACACCCCTCAATCTAAGCGTGCCTCGTCCACAACATCACATGACCAGGTAGTCCAGAAAACGACGAGGTAGGTTGACCCTTGGCACTCCGAAAGACCTATTTCAAAGCACCAAGCTCAGCTTACCTCATAATATCATCACCTGATGTGAAGCTTAATGTGGTGTGCTAACATATCTTAAAGACGACTGAAGTTCGCTGTTCATGCAGTATATCACTTTGTAAGAGTTCATAAGAGCATTTAGTACATTCAGTACAGTTAGTATCACCACCTGTATCAATATACTTGTCAAAGTAGGCGTAACAAATTCCCAAATGAAGTAAATGATTTATTTAAATATGGCGTGTACAAGCTTTCTGGAACAAAGATGCTAAACTAAAGGTGATATTCGGAGATTTAAGATATACAATTATGGATGTGTACGAAAAACACCAGCTTCTTTGACATTTTGGCGACCACGATATACTTTCTGCAGAACTCCCCTACTCATTCATTCATTTGCATGTCCCTTGCGGAACTTTGCCTCCCAAACAGCACTCCTGTAGGCCTCTCGGTTGTGAGCAAGATGGCCTGCTGCTGTTGCATCCATTTCCAGATCGTCAACGATGTCTTGCAGCCATCTTCGTCTTGGTCTTCCTCTCCGACTACTCTTTATATTTTCTTCTTGGTCTAGTTATAGATATCATCCATACTTCTAGATATATTAATGTTCTCATAGCCATCTTCATCATCTGTAGTGTAGCTTCCGTCATCGTTGAAACCCGACTTACCGATATTGTCATTAGAATAGAGGCTCATGGTACTTTGACAAGCAACAAGCTTTGCACTCTTCACGTTTACGGCAATGTTGATGTTACATGATCTGAAAATATACGTGTAACGTAATCAACAAATGTTACTCCAGTAAGAAGTCAGTATTTATAACATTAGTTTATAACGTTGAGAACGACTGGACACGTTTATAATATTAGTTGTTAAAAGTATATAGAGGAGAACGACTGAACAGGTTTATAATATTAGTTGTTAAAAGTATATAGAGGAGAACGACTGAACAGGTTTATAATATTAGTTGTTAAAAGTATATAGAGGAGAACGACTGAACACAACAAAGGGGGGGGGGGGTGAAAGATAGGAAATATGCGCTCATGGAAATGAAGGAGAAATGTAGAAAAGTAAACGAACTGTATTTTCTTTAGACACTGGCGTACCAGTTTAGACAATGGTGTACCAGTTAAGACACTGGTGTACCAGTTTAGACAATGGTGTACCAGTTAAGACACTGGTGTACCAGTTTAGACACCGATGTACCAGTTTAGACACCGATGTATCAGTTTAGACACCGATGTATCAGTTTAGACACCGATGTATCAGTTTAGACACCGATGTATCAGTTTAGACACCGGTGTACCAGTTTAGACACCGGTGTACCAGGTACGAAGCACCCCCAGATACGGACTGACTCTGGACTCACTTCAGCCTGGAATACTTCGTGCCTAGTACACCGGACCCAGTTTGTTCCGCAGCTTGAAGCTAGAACTAGGACGCCCTCGAGGAAGAAGTTCTCAGTATCACTATACTGTGCTTGGCTGGGGTGAAATATGTGGCTAGCCAGTTTAAGAGAAAATCCGTTTAAACTTTAACAAAAATTAACTTCTCTGACGCCGTCATTTCTTTTTTACTTCAAAGTCTTTGAGCTCTACGTGCCGCGTGGCGATCACTTCTCTCCACAATTCCTTTGCGTTAATTATGAGATCCACTGGTGACTTTCTTCCTAGCCACACTGACAGCCCATCCAGTAACTTCTCTCTCTCTCTCTCTCTCTCTCTCTCTCTTTGTGTGTGTATGTCTTCCTCTGTCTCTTTTTCCCTCAATTTTTCCATTTGCCACAGTGTGTTCTAATTTTCCTCTTCTCTTATAAATCTCGCTTGTCTGCCTCTGATTTTTGTTATAAGTTGCTTTTTAACTCCAGCCTCTCTCATGAAAAGGAGACACATCTTGTGCATAAGATCTATATCAATGGAAACAAGATTCCGAGTTAAATGTTATGTCGAGCCAATTCTGTCTTATGGGTGTGAAGCGTGGTCCATGAATAAGAGAGTACAGAGAGAAATGGAGGCCATAGAAATGTGGTTTATAAGAAGGATGTTGAAGAAAACCAAAGAAGAAGTCTTAAGAGAGGCTGGAGTTAAAAGTCTGAGTAAGGAAAAATAAAGATCAATTCTGTGAGCTTCAGTACCCACCTATGCTTTCAGGACGTCTGCACAAAGATCCCGGGTCTCAAATATTGTTATATTTTTTCGAAACCAATACAAGTTTTTTACAAAATAGAAAGATAATCGAGGTTCCATGATACTGCGTAATGTTCTATTTTTTAAATTAAGGTTTATGTTATCTCCTCCATCCGCTTTCTATATGGGCGGCCTCTCCCTCTGTTTTCCAACATTCTTGGCATGAATGTTTTCTGTGGTAAACTGTCCGACTGTATGTATTCTGTGGTAAATTGTCTGAATGTATGTATTCTGTGGTAAATTGTCTGAATGTATGTATTCTATGGTAAATTGTCTGAATGTATGTATTCTGTGGTAAATTGTCTGACTGTATGTTTTCTGTGGTAAATTGTCTGACTGTATGTTTTCTGTGGCAAATTGACTGACTGTTTGTTCTCTGTGGTAAATTGTCGGAATGTAATTATTCTATGGTAAACTGTATGACTGTATGTTTTCTGTGGTAAACTGTCTGACTGTATGTTTTCTGTGGTAAACTGTATGACTGTATGTTTTCTGTGGTAAACTGTCTGACTGTATGTTTTCTGTGGTAAACTGTATGACTGTATGTTTTCTGTGGTAAACTGTATGACTGTATGTTTTCTGTGGTAAACTGTATGTTTTTTTTGTGGTAAATTGTCAGACCGTAGTCGTGTTAAAGTGGTAAAACCATTTGACACGTTGTTTTTGGATTTATATCACTCAAACTTTCGCTTTGATGGTGTCATTTCTGATTTTCTCTGTCTTTTGTTCATGTAATATTCTCCTCAAACATTTCTGTCGTGATATTTGAAGAAGAACCTCATGTTCAAAATGTTCATAAATAAAACATGAACAAAACCACTCCCTTGAGAACAAGCGGAGGAAGTTCATTTTCTAGGCTTATACACTCACTCACATTCACTTATACACACACTCACACATACTCAGACATGTAAACCTATGTACTAATTATACTCACCTAGTAAACTTATGTACTAACTATACTCATACATGAAAACCTGTGTACTAACTATACTCACACATGTAAACCTGTGTACTAACTATACTCACACATGTAAACCTGTGTACTAACTATACTCACACATGTAAACCTGTGTACTAACTATACTCACTCATGTAAACTTATGTACTAACTATACTCAGACATGTAAACCTGTGTACTAACTATAGTCAGACATGTAAACCTGTGTACTAACTATACTCACACATGTAAACCTGTGTACTAACTATACTCAAACATGTAAACCTGTGTACTAACTATACTCACTCATGTAAACTTATGTACTAACTATACTCACATATGTAAACCTATGAACTAACTATACTCACCTAGTAAACGTAAGTACTAACTATACTCATACATGTAAACCTGTGTACTAACTATACTCAGGCATGTAAACTTGTGTACTAACTATACTTAGACATGTAAACCTATGTACTAACATTACTCAGACGTGTAAACCTATGTACTAACAATACTTCGACATGTAAACCTGTGCACTAACTATACTCACACATGTAAACCTATGTACTAACTATACTCTGACATGTAAACCTGTGTACTAACTATACTCAGACATGTAAACCTGTGTACTAACTATACTCCCACACATGTAAACTTGTGTACTAACTATACTTAGACATGTAATCCTATGTACTAACTATACTCAGACATGTAAACCTGTGTACTAACTATACTCAGACATGTAAACTTATGTACTAACTATACTCACACATGTAAGCCTGAGCAGTAACTATACTCACACACGTAAACTTATGTACTAACTATACTCAGACATGTAAACCTATGTACTAACAATACTCACACACGTAAACCTGTGTACTAACTATACTCACACATGTAAACCTATGTACTAACAATACTTAGACATATAAACCTGTGTACTAACCATACTCACATATGTAAACCTATGTACTAACAATACTCAGACATGTAAAATTGTGTACTAACTATACTCGGATATGTAAACCTGTGTACGATCTATACTAACACATGTAAACCTATGTACTAACTATACTCAGATATGTAAACCTGTGGACTTAATATACTCACATATGTAAACCTATGTACTCACCATACTCAGACATGTAAACCTGTGTACTAACTATACTCAGACATGTAAACCTATGTACTAACTATACTCACATATGTAAGCCTGAGTAGTAACTGTACTCACACACGTAAACATATGTACTAACTGTACTCAGACATGTAAACCTGTGTACTAACTATACTCAGACATGTAAATTTGTGTACTAACTATACTTAGCCATGTAAACCTATGTACTAACTATATTCAGACATGTAAACCTGTGTACTAATTATACTCACACATGTAAACCTATGTACTAACTATACTCACATATGTAAGCCTGAGTAGTAACTATACTCACACACGTAAACTTATGTACTAACTATACTCACACATGTAAAACTGTGTACTAACTATTCTCAGACATGAAACCTATATACTAACTATACTCACACATGTAAACCTATGTACTAACTATAAGTAGACATGTACACCTGTGTACAGACTATACTCACATATATAAACCTACATACTAACTATACTCAGACATTTAAACCTATGTACTAACAATACTCAGACATGTAACCTTGTGTACTAAATGTACTCGGATATGTAAACCTGTGTACGAACTATACTCACACATGAAACCGGTGTACTAACTATACTCACACATGTAAACCTGTCTACTAACTATACTCCCACACATGTTAAACTATATACTAACTATACTCAGACATGTAAACCTATGCACGAACAATACCTAGAGATGTAAACTTGTGTACTAACTATACTCAGACATGAAAATCTGTGTACTAACTATACTCAGACATGTAAAACTATGTACTAACTATACTCACACATGCAAACATGTGTACTAACTATACTCACACATGTAAACCTGTGTACTAACTATACTCAGACATGTAAACACGTGTACGAACTATACACATATATGTAAACGTACGTACTAACTATACTCACATATGTAAGCCTGTGTACTAGCTATACTCACACACGTAAACATATGTACTAACTGTACTCACACATGTAAACCTGTGTACTAACTATACTCACACACATAAACTTATGTACTAACTATACTCGGATATGTAAACCTGTGTACGAACTATACTCACACATGAAACCGGTGTACTAACTATACTCACACATGTAAACCTGTCTACTAACTATACTCCCACACATGTTAAACTATATACTAACTATACTCAGACATGTAAACCTATGCACGAACAATACCTAGAGATGTAAACTTGTGTACTAACTATACTCAGACATGAAAATCTGTGTACTAACTATACTCAGACATGTAAAACTATGTACTAACTATACTCACACATGCAAACATGTGTACTAACTATACTCACACATGTAAACCTGTGTAC
Organism: Achatina immaculata; assembly: GCA_009760885.1. Lineage (NCBI taxonomy): Eukaryota > Metazoa > Mollusca > Gastropoda > Stylommatophora > Achatinidae > Lissachatina > Lissachatina immaculata. The sequence goes on from CM019693.1 coordinate 8,042,381, forward strand.
TAACTATACTCAGACATGTAAACACGTGTACGAACTATACACATATATGTAAACGTACGTACTAACTATACTCACATATGTAAGCCTGTGTACTAGCTATACTCACACACGTAAACATATGTACTAACTGTACTCACACATGTAAACCTGTGTACTAACTATACTCACACACATAAACTTATGTACTAACTATACTCACACACATAAACTTATGTACTAACTATACTCACACACGTAAACATATGTACTAACTATACTCAGACACGTAAAAATGTGTACTAACTATACACAAAATTGTAAACTTATTTACTAACTATAATCACACATGTAAACCTATATACTAACTATACTCAGACGTGTAAACCTATGTACTAACTATACTCAGACTTGTAAACCTATATACTAACTATGCTCAGACATGGAAACCTGTGTACTAACTGTACTCACACATGTAAACCTGTGTACTAACTATACTCAGACATGTAAACCTGTGTACTAACTATACTCAGACATGTAAACCTGTGTACTAACTATACTCAGACATGTAAACGTGTGTACTAACTATACTCATACATGTAAACTTGTGTACTAACTATACTCACACATGTAAACCTGTGTACTAACTATACTCAGACATGTAAACTTGTGTACTAACTATACTCAGACATGTAAACTTGTGTACTAACTATACTCAGACATGTAAACTTGTGTACTAACTATACTCAGACATGTAAACTTGTGTACTAACTATACTCAGACATGTAAACTTGTGTACTAACTATACTCAGACATGTAAACTTGTGTACTAACTATACTCAGACATGTAAACCTGTGTACTAACTATACTCAGACATGTAAACTTGTGTACTAACTATACTCAGACATGTAAACCTGTGTACTAACTATACTCAGACATTTAAACCTGTGTACTAACTATACTCACACATGTAAACCTGTGTACTAACTATACTCACACATGTAAACCTGTGTACTAACTATACTCAGACATGTAAACCTGTGTACTAACTTTGCTCAGACATGTAAACCTGTGTGCTAACTATGCTCAGACATGTAAACCTGTGTACTAACTATACTCAGACATGTAAACCTGTGTACTAACTATGCTCAGACACGTAAACCTGTGTACTAACCATGCTCAGACATGTAAACCTGTGTACTAACTATACTCAGACATGTAAACCTATGTACTAGCTATACTCAGACATGTAAACCTGTGTACTAACTATACTCAGACATGTAAACCTATGTACTAGCTATACTCAGACATGTAAACCTGTGTACTAACTATAGTCAGACATGTAAACCTGTGTACTAACTATGCTCAGATATGTAAACCTGTGTACTAACTATACTCAGACATGTAAACCTATGTACTAGCTATACTCAGACATGTAAACCTGTGTACTAACTATGCTCAGATACGTAAACCTGTGTACTAACCATGCTCAGACATGTAAACCTGTGTACTAACTATACTCAGACATGTAAACCTATGTACTAGCTATACTCAGACATGTAAACCTGTGTACTAACTATACTCAGACATGTAAACCTATGTACTAGCTATACTCAGACATGTAAACCTGTGTACTAACTATAGTCAGACATGTAAACCTGTGTACTAACTATGCTCAGATATGTAAACCTGTGTACTAACTATACTCAGACATGTAAACCTGTGTACTAACTATACTCACAAATTGATGTAGTCTGTGTCGTTATTCTGTCTGTCTGTGGACGAAGACAAATTCTCGTCGTATGAGCTAGATTCTGGCTCAATGAGAACCTCTGAGAGAGCTTTGTCAAGTGTCTGATGTATCTTCTTGTTAACGTTCTTTGACTTCAGTAGAGATGCTCTTTTCTTTTTCGGAACTTTGTTCCAGCTTTCTCCTCTAAGCTTCTCAAACTTTGCAGACGACGTCTCGAATAATTCTGGTGAGCTGGCAGAACGCGAGAGAAATGGAGACAGCCTTCGTTGTCTTGGCGACGATGAAAGTAAAGGTTGTGGAGGATTTCCCAGATAACTAGGAGCTACCTGACAGTTCTGTGATGTTTCTGATTTATTTTCACAGGAAGAGCACGTATCCGGGTCTTGTGTATGTGATGGAGCTGCTGGGCATGTTGGCTGCACGTGTCCTCCACTAGATGCTACTTTCTTCCCTGATACTGACGATATTGAAGCATATTGTGCTAGTGCTAAATATAGATTGTCTCTCGGGACAGCTAAATCTGTCATTTGTTCTTCATCTGAACCAAATGTTTGGTTTGTTGGTTCTATCTTAGGCGACGGTATCAAAGTTTGTTCTTCAGATAAGAATGATGAAGTCGATGTCATCTTTGCAGGCCGTGGTGGTAGGGGTGGCTTGCTGCCGTATGTAGGGACAGAAGCCTTTGTTTCCCATGTAATGACTGCTGGTTGTGTTTCACGCAACATTTGTGGTGGTTCTTCAAGCTGTGATTTTGAAGATGTGTCTGCTCGTGGTGATGGCCGTGGTGGTTTCTGTGCGTCACGTACAGACTGGTCTGTATTTGTTGATGGTGCAGATGAGGGTGCTTGATTCAGTGCTGGCGCTAACGAACCATATTTTTCCAGCAGTGTTGGCGTGCATGACACAGCAATCTTTTGTCGTGGTGGCAGCTGTGGCGGCCTCATATTGGGTGTATGAGATGTAGACAGACCTGTTGCTTGTGTAGCCGGTTCTGTGGGGGTCTGAGTCCCCTGTATTGGTGCCTTGGGGATTGTTTCTTCAAGCATAGAATGCGGAAGTGATGTGATAATTTTTTCTTTTGGTGTCTTGTTAGTGTCTGAAAGTGCAAGTGGAGTTTCCGACAGATTTGTCGCATCTGATGCTGATGATGATAATGCTAGCGACATCTGTTCTCCTGAGAATTTGTAGAATATTTTTGTCTCGTTTCATTATAAAAGGCAAAATTTTAAAAAACCAAGAGAGATATCGAAATGATAAAACGTGCAGAAACAAGCAAAGGAAAGATGAATGTTAGAAAGTGAAGATGAATGTTAGAAAGTGAAGATGAATGTTAGAAAGTGAAGATGAATGGCAGAAAATAAAGATGGGAGGCAGAAAATAAAGATGGGAGGCAGAAAATAAAGATGGGTGGCATAAAGGAAAGGTGAATGACAGAAGATTCGTATTTTAAAAAATAATTTTAAATAAACCAAATAAATTGATTACCCAAGAAATGACAAAGCCGCGCAAGAAACTGACGAAAAGATGACATGTAAATAAAAGGATTTTGAAACAGCTTCAATGTGGCAACACGTTCATGAAATAAGGAAAAATGTTAATTAGAAAAGAGAAAGAGCAAAGGAAAAGCCGTTGGACGAAGAAAGAAGGTCGAAGTTCACGTCCAGGAACCGGAAATCATAAAGGGATGGCCAGAACATATATGGTCAATAAAACCATAGCATGAACAAGACACAGCCATAGTTAACAATGAGCATGAACAAAACACAGCCATAGTTAACAATGAGCATGAACAAAACACAGCCATAGTTAACAATGAGCATGAACAAAACACAGCCATAGTTAACAATGAGCATGAACAAAACACAGCCACAACTAATAATGAACATGAACAAAACACACCCACAACTAACAATGAACATGAACAAAACACAACCACAACTAACAATGAACATGAACAAAACACAACCACAACTAACAATGAGCATGAACAAAACACAACCACAACTAACAATGAGCATGAACAAAACACAACCAAAACTAATAATGAGCATGAACAAAACACAACCACAACTAACAGTGAAGACTCACAACCATTATACTCATTGAAATCAGAGCAGCACTTAAACAGACGAGAGCTAACAAGGCACAAGAAGCTGAGAAATCACAAGAAATATGACTATGATTTTGTAAATTATCGGTATAGAAAAATGCAATTAGTCTTGTAGATAGAATCCAAGACAGTGAACGTAAGCAGTCAGATCTATCCAGTGCAAATCTGAAGAAACAACAGAACGTGGCCAACATGGCATCATCAGACATGGCAACATCAGACATGGCAACATCAGACACGGCAACATCAGACATGGTAACATCAGACATGGCAACATCAGACATGGCATCATCAGACATGGCATCATCAGACATGGCATCATCAGACATGGTAACATCAGACATGGCATCATCAGACATGGTAACATCAGACATGGTAACATCAGACATGGTAACATCATACATGGCATCATCAAACATGGTAACATCAGACATGGCAACATCAGACATGGCATCATCAGACATGGTAACATCAGACATGGCAACATCATACATGGCATCATCAAACATGGCAACAACAGACATGGCATCATCAGACATGGCAACATCAGACATGGTAACATCAGACATGGCATAATCAGATATGGCAACATCAGACATGGTAACATCTGACATGGCATCATCAGATATGGCAACATCAGACATGGTTAACATCAGACATGGCAACATCAGACATGGCAACATCAGACATGATAACATCAAACATGGTAATATCAGACATGGCAACATCAGACATGGCATCATCAAACATGGCAACATCAGACATGGCAACATCAGACATGGTAACATAAAACATGGAAACATCAGACATGGCATCATCAGACATGGTAACATCAGACATGGCAACATCAGACATGGTTAACATCAGACATAGTAACATCAGAAATGGTAACATCAGACATGGTAACATCAGACATGGCAACATCAGACATGGCAACATCAGACATGGTAATATCAGATATGGTAACATCAGACATGATAACATCAAACGTTTAACATCAGACATGGTAAAATCAGACATGGTAACACCAGACATGGCAACATCAGACATGGCAACATCAGACATGGCATCATCAGACATTGTAACATAAGACATCAGACATGGCAACATCAGACATGGCATCATTAAACATCGCACATCAGACATGGTAATATCAGACATGGCATCATCAGACATGGTAACATCAGACATGGTTAACATCAGACATGACAACATCAGACATGGTAACATCAAAGTTGGTAATATCAGACATGGCAACAACAGACATGGCAATATCAGACATGGTAACATCATACATGGTAACATCAAACATGGGAACATCAGACATGGCATCATCAGACATGGTAACATCAGACATGGTAACACTAGACATGGTAACATCAGACATGGTAACATCAGACATCAGACATGGTAACATCAGACATGGTAACACTAGACATGGTAACATCAGACATCAGACATGGTAACATCAGACATGGTAATACTAGACATGGTAACATTCGACATGGTAACACTAGACATGGTAACATCAGACATGGTAACATCAGACATGGTAACACTAGACATGGTAACATCAGACATGGTAACATCTGACATGGCAATATCTGACATGGTAACATCATACATGGCAACATCAGACATGGTAACATCAGACATGGCAACATCAGACATGGTAACATTAGACATGGTAACACTAGACATGGTAACATCAGACATGGTAACATCTGACATGGCAACATCAGACATGGCAACATCAGACATGGTAACATCAGACATCAGACATGGTAAAATCAGACATGGCGTCATCAGACATGGCAACATCTGACATGGCAACATCAGACATGGTAACATCAGACATGGCAACATCAGACATGGTAACATCAAACATGGTTAACATCAGACATGGCAACATCAGACATAATAACATCAAACATGGTAACATCAGACATGGTAACATCAGACATGGTAACATCAGACATGGTTAACATCAGACATGGCAACATCAGACATGGTAACATCAGACATGGCAACATGAGACATGGTAACATCAGACATGGTAACATCAGACATGGTAACATGAGACATGGTAACATGAGACATGGTAGCATGAGACATGGTAACATCAGACATGGCAACATGAGACATGGTAACATCAGACATGGCAATATGAGACATGGCAACATCAGACATGGTAACATCAGACATGGTAACATCAGACATGGTAACACTAGACATGGTAACATCAGACATGGTAACATCTGACATGGCAACATCAGACATGGCAACATCAGACATGGTAACATCAGACATCAGACATGGTAAAATCAGACATGGCGTCATCAGACATGGCAACATCTGACATGGCAACATCAGACATGGTAACATCAGACATGGCAACATCAGACATGGTAACATCAAACATGGTTAACATCAGACATGGCAACATCAGACATAATAACATCAAACATGGTAACATCAGACATGGTAACATCAGACATGGTAACATCAGACATGGTTAACATCAGACATGGCAACATCAGACATGGTAACATCAGACATGGCAACATGAGACATGGTAACATCAGACATGGTAACATCAGACATGGTAACATGAGACATGGTAACATGAGACATGGTAGCATGAGACATGGTAACATCAGACATGGCAACATGAGACATGGTAACATCAGACATGGCAATATGAGACATGGCAACATCAGACATGGTAACATCAGACATGGTAACATCAGACATGGTTAACATCAGACATGGCAACATCAGACATAGTAACATCAGACATGGCAACATCAGACATGGTAACATCAGACATGGCAACATCAGACATGGTAACATCAGACATGGTAATATTAGACATGGCAACATCAGACATGGTAACATTAGACATGGCAACATCAGACATGGTAACACCAGACATGGCAACATCAGACATGGCAATATCAGACATGGCAACATCAGACATAGCAACATGAGTTTAACTAGCCACATCACAAAAATTCTTGTAAGAATCAGTCACTTGAGAACACGAAATAAGACAAAAACAGGAATCACAAAAGAACACTGTGGGTTTACTAAAAACAAAAGGAGCAAATAATGCGGATGAAAACTACAACAGAACAATATGTAGAAGCAAACAAAGATTTATATTTATGAGTGAAAAAAAGATTTATATTTGTGGTTCATAAGTGAACAAAGAGTTTTACTAGGGTTAAGATGAAGATATAACACAAATGCTAGAAAACGTAATACAGGTGATAAAGATATGAGAATTAATAAGAACATGTACCAGAATCAAAGAGCAGCAATGTAAGCGTGAACAGTAAGGTAAGTGACATAGGTAAGTACCAGGATATAAAACGAGACAAAAGACAAGCGTGTGTACTGTCATCTGATCTATTCTCATTATACAGTGACAACGTGAGAGGCAGTGTATAGGAGGGTTGATTGATAAGTTCTCGGCCTAAGGTACAAATACTTGAAACACACAGATCATATTAGGTGCATTTGTAGATCAGGTTAATGTAAGATTAAACACCAAGTTTCAAGAAATTAACTGCAACCAATTTTGTTTACAGGCTATTGAAGTGGTAAGGGTTGGCAGACATTGAGAAAATGGATAAAAATTTCTCATCGAGCAGTCATTCGCTACCTCTGCATCAAGGGCTTATCATCGAAGATCCATGAGGATATAACAGAGACTCTAGGGGAGAATGCCCCTTCTTATAGCACAGTGAAGAAATGGGCAGCTCAATTCAAACATGGAAGGAAGAGCCTGGAAGATGATCCCCGTCCAGGAAGACCAAGAACGGTAACCACTGATGAAACCACCAGCAGAATCCATGGCATGAAAATGGAGGATCGACGACTAACTGAGCGGTACATTGACTGAGCTGGGTATTTTCCAGGAACGTGTTCATGCCATTATTCACAATGATCTTCAAATGACAAAGGTCTCTGCTCGATGGGTCCCGAAACTTCTTGGATCTGATCACAAACGACAGCATCTCAACATGTCAAGAGACATTCTTGGCCATTTTTATGCAGATCCTGAAAAGTTTCTTCAGCAATTTGTGACTATGTTTGAGACTTGGTTTCATCATTTTCAACCAGAAACCAAAGAACAGTCAAAAGCAGTGGAAACATCATGGATTCCCACCTCGAAAGAAAGCAAGGGTGGTTCTGTCTGCAGGCAAAGTGATGGCTTCCATCTTTTGGGATTCAGAAGGTGTGCTATTGGTAGACTATCTTGAAAATGGCAGAACAATCACCGTGGCCTGTTACGTTAATCTTGTGAAGCAACTGCGAGGTCAAACTGAAGGAAAAGCGTCGAGGGAACTTATCGAGAGGAGTCATTTTTCATCAAGACAATGCTTCATTTCACAAGTCGGCGGTGGCAATGGCTGCCATTCATGAATGCGGCATCCAGCTTCTTGAACATCCTCTTTATTCCCAAGATTTGGCCTCTTTGGACTACTACCTGTTTACTAAACTCAAAAAGGAGCTCAATGGTCGCAAATTTGCTTCAGATGATGACGTCATTCATGCTGTAGACCACTTTCTACTGGCACAAGATGCTGACTTTTACAAAGAAGGGATCCGTATGCTCCAGGATCGTTGGACTAAGTGCATAAACTTGCAAAGGGACTATGTTGTGAAATAACTCAAAAAGGTTGTCCACAAATAATCCTTTGTACCTATATCTTAATGCAGGGAAAACTAAATTGATGACAACTGACAAAACAAACAAGGCACCTGATATATATATATCAGTGAGGAAAAATTGGAAGAAGTGGAGAGTTTTGAATGTCTTGGATCACTGCTAATTAATAATGGAGATACAATGAGGGAAATTAAAAGGAGGACATCTATCGCTCTTCAGAAAGTAAGACAACTAAAGAAGCTGTGGAGAGGAACAGACAGAACTACAAAAATAAGATTTTTAAGCGCATGCATCTTTCCCATAGCAACATATGCCTGTGAGACCTGGACACTTAACAAAACAGCTGAGAAACACATAAATGTCTTTGAATGTAAATGCTACAGAGGAGTTCTCCAAATATCGTGGACACAAAAAGGAACAAATATATCCATACTACAAGAACTTAATATTGAAGAAGGGTTGCTAGTAAAGAGGATTAAAGAGAGAAAACTTAAATATTTTGGACACATTAAACGTCATGATAATCTAGAAAAAACTGTTTTGGAAGAGTGCATAATTGGAAAAAGAAAGGAAGACCAAGGCGAAGATGGCTGCAAGACATCGTTGATGATCTGCAAATGGATGCATCAGCAACATTCCATCTTGCTGACGGCCGAGAGACCTACAGGAGTGCTGTTTGGGAGGCAAAGTTCTGCAAGGGACATGCAAAAGGAATGAATGAAGCTTATGCCGAGAACTTATCAATCACCCCCCCCCCCCCATATCAAAAGAATAAAAACAGAAGAAAACAATATCACTCAGCCGAGATTTGCAAAAAAACAAAATCCTGCTAAGAAAACATTGCTGAGTCACTAGCGAACAACAGTAACAACAGACAGTACCACTAGCGAACAATAGTAACAACAAACAATACAACTACCGAACAATAGTAACAACAGACAGTACCACTGGTGAAGAATAGTAACAACAAAAACAATACAACTAGCAAACAATAGTAACAACAGACAGTACCAATAGCGAACAATAGTAACAACAAACAATACAACTACCGAACAATAGTAACAACAGACAGTACCACTGGTGAAGAATAGTAACAACAAAAACATTACAACTAGCAAACAATAGTAACAACAGACAGTACCACTAGAGAACAATAGTAACAACAAACAATACAACTAGCGAACAATAGTACCAACAAACAATACAACTAGCGAACAATAGTAATAACATACAGTACCACTAGCGAACAATAGTAACAACAAACAATACAACTAGCGAACAATAGTAACAACAAACAATACAACTAGCGAGCAATAGTAACAACAGACAGTACCACTAGCGAACAATAGTAACAACAAAAACATTACAACTACCGAACAATAGTAACAACAGACAGTACCACTAGCAAACAATAGTAACTACAAAAACAATACAACTAGCGAACAATAGTAACTACAAAAACAATACAACTAGCGAACAATAGTAACTACAAAAACAATACAACTAGCGAACAATAGTAACTACAAAAACAATACAACTAGCGAACAATAGTAACAACAGACAGTACCACTAGCGAACAATAGTAACAATAGACAGTACAGGCAAAGATGAAGTGAAATCAATAACAGGAGGAGCAAGCAACTTTCTATAAGAGGAAGAAGAAAACCTCAAATAAACAGATATGGTTAAATATGAGAGAAGGAGTACTACAGTGCTGTACAGAACCATACATACTACGGCACTATTATGAGACATGGAAAATAAACCAACACAGAGCTACAGTTCTATATAGAACCATACTGCGGCACGATTGTGAGACATGGAAAATAAACAAACACAGAGCTACAGTTCTATATAGAACCATACTACGGCACTATTATGAGACATGGAAAATAAACAAACACAGAGGTACAGTTCTATATAGAACCATACTACGGCACTATTATGAGACATGGAAAATAAACAAACACAGAGCTACAGTTCTATATAGAACCATACTACGGCACTATTATGAGACATGGAAAATAAACAAACACAGAGCTACAGTTCTATATAGAACCATACTACGGCACAATTGTGAGACATGGAAAATAAACAAACACAGAGCTACAGTTCTATATAGAACCATACTACGGCACGATTATGAGACATGGAAAATAAACCAACACAGAGCTACAGTGCTATATAGAACGAATACTACACCACGATTATGAGACATGGAAAATAAACCAACAGTGCTACAGTGCTATGTAAAGCCAAATAGTACACCACGATTATGAGACATGGAAAATAAACCAACACAGTGCTACAGTGCTATATAGAGCCAATACTACATGACGAATGTAAGACAACTGAAATAAAACAATTGAAATAGTGCATTATACAGCCAATAGCACGGAACGACTGCGAAGCATATGAAATAAACCAACACACGAAAGACTGCTATATAGAAAGAATATCACGCTACGACTGTGAGACAAAGGAAATAAACCAACACATGAAAGAGTGCTATATAGAACTAATATCACGCTACGACTGTGAGACAAAGGAAATAAACCAACACACGAAAGAGTGCTACAATACAGTTACTACTCAGTGTGAAATAGTGCTATATAGAATCAACACTACACAACGTCTGCTAAACATGCAAAATAAACAAACACATGAAACAGAGATTAGAAAGATCATGCATGTTCCTTGAACGGTCAGAAAAAAACCCAACAAACTAAAAAGTTGTACAACATTGAAAAACATATAAAATCGTTAAGAAAATAGAATAAAACAATATTTGCACTTTCATAAAAAGACAGCACATACAGAGTCTGACAATTACCGGAAAATTCAAAGGAAAAGGAAATACAGTATAGAAATACTGAAAACAAGATTAAACTGGTTAAGAAGGTAAAGAACTTTGCTTAAAATATAAGCAGCCAGATAAAATGGAGGATCATGACACATCAAATGCTACTAGCAGCAAGCTTGGTGAATTCATGAAGACTGAAATCCCATTGTACAAAAGAAATAGATAAGACAATGAAAGATTTCGAAGAGGCAGCAGCAGCTGTAGTAGTAGTAGTAGTAGTAGTAGTAGTAGTAGTAGTAGTAGTAGTAGTAGTAGTAGTGGCATGAACAGCAGCAGCAGTAGTAGTAGTAGTAGCAGCAGTGGCATGAGCAGCAACAGTAGTAGTAGTAGCAGTGGCAGGAACAGCAGTAGTAGTAGTAGTAGCAACAGTGATAAGAACAGCAGCAGTAGTAGTAGTAGTAACAGTGGCAAGAGCAGCAGTAGTAGTAGTAGTAGTAACAGTGACAAGAACAGCAGCAGTAGTAGTAGTAGCAATGGCAGGAACAGCAGCAGAAGCAGTAGTAGCAATGGAAGGAGCAGCAGCAGTAGTAGCAGTGGCAGGAGCAGCAGCAGTAGTAGCAGTAGTAGCAATGGAAGGAGCAGCAGCAGTAGTAGCAGTAGTAGCAATGGAAGGAGCAGCAGCAGTAGTAGCAGTAGTAGCAGTGGCAGGAGCAGCAACAGTAGTAGCAGTAGTAGCAATGGCAGGAACCGTAGTACTAGTAGTAGTAGCAGTGGCAGCAGCAGCAGCAGCAGTAGTAGTAGTAGTAGCAGTGGCAGGAGCAGCAGCAGCAGCAGTAATAGTAGTAGCAGTGGTAGGAGCAGCAGCAATAGTAGTAGCAGTGGCAGCAGCAGCAATAGTATCAGCAGTAGTAGCAGTGGCAGGAGCAGGAGCAGCAGCATCAACAGCAGCAGCAGTAGTAGCAGTGGCAGGAGCAGGAGCAGCAGCAGCAACAGCAGCAGCAGTAGTAGTAGTAATAGTAGTAGTAGTAGTGACAGGAGCAGCAGTAGTAGTAGCAGTGGCAACAGCAGCATCAGTAGTAGCAGTGGCAGGAGCAGCAGCACCAGTAGTAGTAGTAGCAGTGGCAACAGCAGCATCAGTAGTAGCAGTGGCAGGAGCAGCAGCACCAGTAGTAGTAGTAGCAGTGGCAGGAGCAGCAGCAGCAGTAGTAGTAGTAGTAGCAGTAGCAGCAATGGCAGGAGCAGTAGTAATAATAGTAGCAGTGGCAGCAACAGTAATAGTAGTAGTAGCAGCAGTTTAAGGAGCAACAGCAGCAGCAGTAATAGTAGTAGCAGTAGTAGTGTCAGGAGCAGCAGCAGCAGTAGTAGGAGCAGCAGTGGTAGTAGTAGTAGTAGTAGTGGCAGCAGCAGCAGTAGTAGGAGCAGCAGTGGTAGTAGTAGTAATAGTAGCAGTGGTAGTAGTAGTAATAGTAGTAGGAGCAGCAGTGGTAGTAGTAGTAATAGTAGCAGTGGTAGTAGTAGTAATAGTAGTAGTAGTAATAGTAGTAGTAGTAATAGTAGCAGTGATAGTAGTAGTAATAGTAGTAGTAGTAATAGTAGCAGAAGTAATAGCAGTAGTGGTAGTAATCACTGATGAGTCATAAAATGGCGAATAAACACAGAAAGATAACATATCTGAGTATGAGTGGCGTGCTTGTTACCTATCTCTTCATAAATATCTTCTTCGTCTTTGTGTTGTAGGCCCCAGCCAGGTGAGTCGTATTTTGTCCTGTCCCAGTTTCCTGTCTGCTCTTTCCTGTCCCAGTTTCCTGTCTTCTCTTTCTTTGACCTGGAAAATATTTTCTTCAACCATGGCTGAACATCTCTCTTTCTTTTCTCTTCTCGGAGTAAGTTTCGAATCTCAAAACTGTTTGGAGTTTCTTCTGCCAGTTTCTCTGGGGTTCGCCCGTTCATGTTTTTCAAGGTCAACTTTGCACCGGCTGAAAGTAACCTCTTAACAACTTGTGTGTGTCCGTGATATACAGCCGTATGAAGAGGTGTCATCTTCTCATAATCTTGGCAATTTATATCCGCCTTGTACTGAGTTAAAACTTGTACAACTTCAGGAAAATTGTGATTGCATGCATGATGAAGAGCAGTTCTCTCTTTCTTGTCGCGCGCGTTCACGTTGACCTCCCAAAAACAGAGAACACGAACTAGTTCATGTCGACCGAGGCTGGCTGTGTAGATCAGCGGTGTGAATCCATACTTGTCTGTCACTTCCATGTCATATCCACGGCTGCACATATCGCTGAGGACAGCTCTGTCACCTGCTTTTAGCGCATCAAAAACTGACATTGTTTCTTTTATCTGCCTAGCAGCGACAGCCAAGCTTCTACGTAACCTGACATCTCTGCGCCTGCCTGGTGAGTTGGGGACTTCATATCTGTCCTTCGAAGACCACTTGTCATATTCTGTGCCAGACATATTTGTTTGTGGTGGTCGAGCACTTGGTACTGTTAGAAATATTGCTGCTAGCACGGCTGACAAAGGCTAGCAGAGACACAAGGCTGCTCCGAGCACTGTCAGATGTGGTAAGCTTTCTTCCTGTAAGTTCTTTACTTCTGTGGACATTTTCCACATGAACAGTTAAGATTGGTACGTGGAGTCGGCTGATATGGGACTTCTACCACAAGAGTCATGCTGGGTCAGGTGCAGTATGACTGGCGTCATGTCATGCTTGACGGATACATCTGTTACAAGTCAGCCATATTTCTGTTATAAAGAGAAACGAAATTAATCAGTGTTCCAAAGCGTAAACAGTGGTACACATGGCAGATTTAAAAAACACAAGTTCAGACTAAATCTACTTGTGTGATCAGGCCCTATGGGGAGGGGGGAGGGGTCCTATCAGTGCATTCTTCCTGGACGCGGAAAGGGGGGGGGGAAGGGAGGCTTCTCGACGTCTGGACTGCGTGAAGAAAAACGGGTGGGGCTGGGGGAGGGAGTGGGTGGAGGAAGTACTTTTGTATCGGATTCCTCGATCTCTATAGCAGGCCGTGAGTAAGTATGTGTGATTGATAAATTCAGCCACAAGATTGTGTTTGTGTGATTGTCGTGATAAGTTCAGCCACAAGATTGTGTTTGTATGATTGTCGTGATAAGTTCAGCCACAAGATTCTGTTTGTGTGTTTGTGATTGTCGTGATAGATTCACTCACAAGATTCTGTTTGTGTTTGTTGATTGTCGTAATAAAATTAAACACAATTTTATGTGTTTGTATGTATGTACGCGTAACTGTTTTAATAAATTCAGTCACAAGATTTTGTATTTATTTGTATGTGTGTGTGATTGTCGTAATAAAATGAGGCAGGATTATGTGTTTGTATGTATGTATGTCTGAGTGTTTCAATAAATTCAGTCACAAGATTATGTGTTTGTATGTATGTATGTCTGACTGTTTCAATAAATCCAGTCACAAGATTATGTGTGTGTGTGTGACTGTTTCAATACATTGAGTCACAAGATTATGTGTTTAGATGTATCTATGTATGATTGTTTCAATAAATTCAGTCACAAGATTATGTGTTTGTGTGTATGTGTATATGTGTCTGAATTTTTGTGTGTGTGATTGTCATAATAAATTCAGTTACTAGATTCTGTATTTGTGTATGTATATGTGACTGTTTCAATAAATTCAGTCACAAGATTATGTGTTTGTATGCGTGTATATGTGACTGTCGTAATAAATTCAGGCACAATATTATGTGTTTGTGTGCATGTGTATATGTGTGTATGTATGTGTAGTTGCCATAATAAATTCAGTTACAAGATTCTGTATTTGTGTTTGTATTTGTGATTGTTTTAATAAATTCAGTCACAAGATTATGTGTTTGCATGTTTGTGTGTGTGACTGTCTTAATAAACTCATTAGTGTGTGTGTGTGATTGTTGTGATAAATTCACTCACAAGATTCTGTTTGTGTGTATGTGAGTGATTGTCGCGATAAATTCAGTGACAAGGGTCTGTTTGTGAGTGTGTGTGTTATTCCCGCGATAAATTCATTCACAATATCCTGTTTGTGTGTGTGTGTGATTGTCGTGATAAATTCAGTCACAATATTCCGTTTGTGTGTATGATTGTCGTGATAAATTCATTCACAATATCCTGTTTGTGTGTGTGTGTGATTGTCGTGGTAAATTCGGTCACAAAATTCTTTTAGTTTGTGTGTGTTTGTGATTGTCGTGATAAATTCAGTCACAATATTCCGTTTGTGTGTATGATTGTCGTGATAAATTCATTCACAATATCCTGTTTGTGTGTGTGTGATTGCTGTGGTAAATTCGGTCACAAGATTCTTTTAGTTTGTGTGTGTGTGATTGTCGTGATAAATTCAGTCACAATATTCCGTTTGTGTGTATGATTGTCGTGATAAATTCATTCACAATATCCTGTTTGTGTGTGTGTGTGTGATTGTCGTGATAAATTCAGTTACACGATTCTGGTTAGTAGTAAAAAGGGAATGGGAAAAGGGGAAAGGAGAGAGAGAGAGAGAGAGAGAGAGAGAGAGAGAGAGAGAGAGAAAGAGATACAATGATTGTCAAGCTGAGAAATGGGTGGGTGGAGTAGATGAATGTGCTTAAAGTAGAGGGGTTGTAATATGGTGCAGTGAAGGTCCTAGAATAAAAGATGCAGCTGATGAGAATTTAGTAGGGAGTGAATATGATTGTGGAGAAAGCAAAGTTTAAGTATAGCAGAATTACAAGTTCAAACCATTTGGTTCCTGCGTTCCATATTGCTGCATGTAGCGGTTCTCTCTAGGCGGTTTCTGTCATCAGAGTGATATCTTTTAACCTTTTCGCTGCTACATATTTTTTGAGAGGCGATCCTCGCTGTCCTGCTTACTTCGCTGGCCTACTTTTACCCAGTGTTGAATACTTTTTCCCCATCTCAAAATCTAACACGCATCGACGGTGCGGACAATTTTATCTTTTTTTTTAATCACCAGAAAATATAAACATGTTGTAACTCTTGGTTTCTGCGACTGTTGTCTCATTTAAGTCACATTATATAGCTCATAACACATTTATTTCCTCATAAGCTTTGTTACACAGAATCAAACAAAAAGAAGACAGCAAAATAAAATGTTTATTCTCACAGCTTCCATTTAACAAAACAACAGGTGTTTGATTTATCCATTCCACTCTTGTCGTAACATTTAGTAAGTCGACTCCAGAAGTCGGACCTTCTTGAAAATAGAGGAAATGATTATGGCACACAGCTATGATTGACAAGCTGCTGTTTCCTCCATCTCTAACTTTGGGTATAATCTGTTTCAGTGGTTCCCAATTAACAAAAGTTCGTGGACCCCCTGTTGTTTCACAGTCCAGGCCATGGACCCCCTGTTGTTTCACAGTCCAGGCCACGGACCCCCAGCTGTTTCACAATCCAGGCCATGGACCCCCAGCTGTTTCACAATCCAGGCCATGGAGCCCTTGTTATTTCACAGTCCAGGCCACGGACCACCAGGTGTTTCACAATCCAGGCCATAGACCACCAGGTGTTTCACAATCCAGGCCATAGACCCCCAGCTGTTTCACAATCCAGGCCATGGAGCCCTTGTTGTTTCACAGTCCAGGCCACGGACCACCAGGTGTTTCACAATCCAGGCCATAGACCACCAGCTGTTTCACAATCCAGGCCATGGACCCCTATACATCTTCATATGGTAGTTATATGCTTTAAATGTAAAAGAGTTTTTTTTTCAGAAATCGTGGGAACCTTCAGTGAGTAAACGCTACACTAAAAACACGGCATAAACTTGTTGAATTTTCAAAATGACAGTAATGCAGTTAAATAAAATAGACACCAACTAATATTCCTACTTGTTCTAACAACAACAAAAAAGAGATCCTGAGCCACGGACCACCAACTGGGACCATAATTTATCACCAACATCACAATAAGAAATTTGTACAGGATACTAAATGCTTCGCACACACAAAGAAGCAGTGTAAGGGTTTGTTTTTTTTAAAGAGTGTACACCGCCCACGTTACCAAGGTAAACAATCCGTGTAGAATAATAAGTCTGTCCCATCGCAAGTTAAAAACAACACATTTCCAGCACATAGCTAGTTTCAGCGCGTGAAAATAGATCATTCATTCATTTCTTTGCATGTCCCTTGCGGAACTTTGTCTCCCTAACAGCATTTCTGCTGGCCTCTCGGTTGTCAGCTGATGCATCCATTTGTAGATCATCAACGATGTCTCACAGCTATCTTTGCCTTGGTCTTCCTCTCTTTCTTTTTCCCATTATGTACCCTTCCAAGACAGTCTTCTCTAGATTATCATGACGTTTAATGTGTTCAAAATATTTAAGTTTTCTCTCTTTAATCCTCTTTACTAGCCAGCCTTCTTCAATATTAAGTTCTTGTAGTATAGATATATTTGTTCTTTTTTGTATCCATTATATTTGAATAACTCTTCTCTAACATTTACATTCAAAGGCATTTATGTGCTTCTCAGCTGTTTTGTTAAGTGTCCAGGTCTCACAGGCATACGGTGCGATGGGAAAGATGCATGCCCTTAAAAATCTTATTTTTGTAGTTCTGTCTGCTCCTCTCCACAGATTCATTATTTGTTTTACTTTCTGAAGAGCAATAGATGTCCTCCTTTTAATTTCCCTCACTGTATCTCCATTATTAGTCAGTAGTGATCCAACATATTCAAAACTCTCCACTTCTTCCAGCTTTTCCTCACTGATATATATTTCATCTGCCTTGTTCGTTTTGTCAGTTGTCATCAGTTTAGTTTTCTTTGCATTAAGATAGAGGTTTAGCTCTTTGCTGTTCTTATGGACTGACATAATTAGTTTTTCCATTCATTTTTGTGTTGTGGACAGTAATACTGTGTCATCAGCGTATTTAATCTCAGGTATTTCATAACATCTAATTGTTATGGCATCGTAATATTCTTTGTCTACATCTTCTCTAACATTCCTCATTATACTTTCAGCATACAAGTTAAATAAGTAGGGTGACAATATGCACCCCTGACAGACCCCTTGTTTTATGTCAAACAAAGATCTTGTTTCACCATTTATTCTTACTGCTGCTTGTTGGTCTAGATACAGCAGTGATGTTAATTGTATCAAATGTGTTGGAAATTCCATTTTTTAAATTATTTCCCAAAGTTTCTGGTGTTGTACACAATCAAATGCCTTTGAATAGTCTATAAAGGATAAATATAGATTCACATTAAACTCTCTGCATTTCTCTATTATTAATCTTATATTGAATATATGATCTCTTGATCCTCTTCCTTGCCTGAAACCAGCTTGGACCGTATTAACTTCTTCTTCTATTTTCTTTCGAAGTCTACCCATTATGATTTTTAACAGAATTTTACTGGCATGAATAATCAGGGCAACAGTTCTGTAGTTTGTACATAATTTCAGGTTACCCTTTTTTGACAATGGTATGAATACAGTTATGAATAGATCATACAGAACTAAAAATAGCTACTGTGATTTCCCACATATTAAACGAGAATAACTGTCTACAGCAGCGATCAAGAAAACTCGAAATGTGTTTACACGTCTTCAGCACTGGAGGGACTAAAAGACTGGAACATGTTAGCTCGTCTGTAGCAGCCACTGAGAAAACGAGTAAACTCATCGTTGGCAGCGAAAGGGTTAATAATTATAACTGGAAAATCAGACTCGTCCCTGCGGTTGGGCCCGTTGAAATGATTAGAGACTGCTTAGCTAAGCATGCTGGGAGATGTCATTAAGATGTTTATGCGTGTGGCTTAGAAATATGGTGGGGAATGTCATAAAGATGTTTATGCATGTGACTTAAAGTATGCTGGGAGATGTCATAAAGATGTTTATGTATGTGGTCACTTAATCTGAGACCAGTATCTCCACCGTAAGTTAATCTACAATTTTTTTGCGCATAGTGTCATATATTACGTTGCAGGAAAAGACGCATGGAATCCATCACGGGGGGAGGGGCCAGTATTGGGAAAAGTAATCAGTTTAGTTTCCCAGACTACAGGGAAGGTGACACAGTGAGGGCAGTTACATTTTCTATTTCCGACAAATGCAGGATCCCGTATAAGGTGATAATGGACAAGGATATTCTTGAGATTTGGTTCTCATTTTTGGGCTAATCGGTGTCAGGGTAGATCTGTGGCAGTGCCAGACGGCTGGAAAGAATTGTCTTAAGCATCTGACTCGAGGATGGGCAGGGAGTACCATCTCTGTTCGTTGAGGTTGCAGACTTTTCCTGGACGCTTGCAATCCTCGAAGTTTTCCATCGGCTCAGCTGGTGACTTTTTATTGTGCCACTGCGACAGACTGTCCACAAAGCTCTAGTCATTAATTTAATAACAGCATTAATTTGTGATTTGCCGCGGTATTTCTTTCTTTTTGTTTATCATCATTCTTATGGTTATGTGCAACAGAAACAGAAAGACTAGCAACAACAAGACAGAATTTACTAAAACAATCGTTGCAACAAGACGGCATTTACTAAAACAGTCTTTGAAACAACTAGACAGCATTTACTAAAACAATCTTTGAAACAACTAGACAGCATTTACTAAAACAGTCTTTGAAACAACTAGACAGCATTTACTAAAACAGTCTTTGAAACAAGACAGCATTTACTAAAACAGTCTTTGAAACAACTAGACAGCATTTCTGAGCAACAACAAGACAAAGTTTACTAAAACAATCTCAAATTATTGAATATGATATGTTATTTTCCACTCACCTGTTTTAAAGATCTTCCACCTGATACGATATTTCGAAGCTAATAAACTGTCAACAGTTCATTGAGATCCGCTTACAAATATGACACACAGTTTGTAGCTGACAAATGTCGTCTCTACAATCTGTACCGCAGCTGATAATGAAGCTGTCTTGAATAGAAACTAGCCAATCCCGGATATTACACACTATCTACGTACAGCACGTGGTGCATTTATCTACTTTGTGTAGCAGCAATGAAAAGATCTATACATACCAGCGCCTTCAGCAGTCTAAGAGGTCTAGCAAGTCTTAGATAGCTTTGCTGTGTTTATGGCCCAGTACTTGGTAGCTCCAAGTAAATTTATCAACCTGCTGCTCTGATAATGCTGTGCTTCCATGTTTAATCTTCACCTTTCTCACCTGTTTTTTTTTTCTGTATTATCTGGTTTATTGAGGACGTAGGTTACAAAATGAAATAAATGAGAATATCGTAGAATGAAAGAGCACATGAGCTTTATGTTCAAAGGTTAACAATTTGACCCATACATTCTGTCCTCTATCTCTCAACATTCGCTCTGACATTCAACATTAGTTTAATACAAGTTTAATAAAGTATCGGTGACATTCAATATTAGTTTTGTACAAGTTTAATAAAGTATCGCTGATATTCAACAACTTGGTTTGACATAAAACAAGGGGTCCGTCAGGGGTGCATATTGTCACCCTACTTATTTAACTTGTATACTGAAAATATAATGAGGAATGTTAGAGAAGATGTAGACAAAGAATATTACGATGCCATAACAGTTGGAGGTTATGAAATACCAGAGATTAGATATGCTGATGACACAGTATTGCTGTCCACAACACAAGAAGGAATGGAAAAACTAATTATGTCAGTCCGCAAGAACAGCGAAGAGCAGAACCTCTATCTTAATGCAAAGAAAACTAAAGTGATGACAACTGACAAAACAAACAAGGTAACTGAAATATGTATCAGTGAGGAAAAACTGGAAGAAGTGGAGAGTTTTGAATATCTTGGATCACTACTAACTAATAATGGAGATACAATGCGGGAAATTAAAAGGAGGACATCTATTGCTCTTCAGAAAGTAAAACAAATAAAGAATCTGTGGAGAGGAGCAGACAGAACCACAAAAATAAGATTTTTAAGGGCATGCATCTTTCCCATCGCAACATATGCCTGTGAGACCTGGACACTTAACAAAACAGCTGAGAAGCACATAAATGCCTTTGAATGTAAATGCTATAGAAGAGTTCTCCAAATATCGTGGACACAAAAAAGAACAAATATATCTATACTACAAGAGCTTAATATTGAAGAAGGCTGGCTAGTAAAGAGGATTAAAGAGAGAAAACTTAAATATTTTGGCCACATTAAACGTCATGATAATTTAGAGAAGACCGTATTGGAAGGATACATAATGGGAAAAAGAAAAAGAGGAAGACCGAAACGAAGATGGCTGCAAGACATCGTTGATGATCTGGAAATGGATGCAGCAGCAGCAGGCCATCTTGCTCACAACCGAGAGGCCTACAGGAGTGCTGTTTGGGAGGCAAAGTTCCGCAAGGGACATGCAAAGGAATGAATGAATGAATGAATGATATTCAATATTAGTTTTGTACAAGTATGAAGTATCGCTGACATTCAATATTAATTTTGTACAAGTATAAAGTATCACTGACATTCAATATTAGTTTTGTACAAGTATAAAGTATCACTGACATTCAATATTAGTTTTGTACAAGTATAAAGTATCACTGACATTCAATATTAGTTTTGTACAAGTATAAAGTGAACTGTGAACATGTTTTGTTTCGCTTCCCTCAGTTTGACGTTGGGCGGACTGAAGATGACAGATATAACATTATCCTGATACACAATGTTGTATAGTACATAATATTAATGAAAGATAGCAGTTTTCTGTTGTCTCAAATCTGATTTGTATTAATGTGCTCAAATTAGAGCATACAAAAGCTGAATAATAATAAAGGCAGTTCTACTTTTAGATATCTGCAACAACAATAACAGCTGAAACAACAACAACAAAGATAGTAACAACAACAATAAAGATATTAGCAACAACAATAAAGATAGTAACAACAACAATAAAGATAGTAGCAACAACAACAAAGATAATAGCAACAACAAAGATAATAGCAACAACAACAAAGATAGCAACAACATTAGCAACAAAGATAGCAACAACATTAACAACAAAGATAGTAGCAACAACAATAAAGATAGTAGCAACAACAATAACAGCTGAAACAACAGCAACAACAACAAAGATAGTATCAACAACAACAAAGATAGTAGCAACAACAACGAAGATAGTAACAACAACAAAGATATTAGCACCAGCAACAACAAAGATAGCAACAACAATAAAGATAATAGCAGCAACAACAGAGATAGTAGCAACAACAATAGAGATATTAGCAACAATAAAGATAGCAGCAACACCAACAACAAAGTTAGTAGCAACAACAACAACAACAAAGATAGTAGCAATAACAAAAGAGATAGTAGCAACAACAGAGATAGTAGCAACAACAAAGACAGTAGCAAGAACAACAAAGATAGTGTCAACAACAAAGATAGTAGCAACCTCAACAAAGACAGTAGCAACAGTAACAAAGATAGTAGCAACAACAAAGATAGTAGCAACAACAACAAAGAAAGTAGCAACAACAAAGATAGTAGCAACAACAACAACAACAACAACAACAAAGATAGTAGCAACAACAAAGATAGTAGCAACAACAACAACACAGATAGTAGCAACAACAACAAAGATAGTAGCAACAACAACAAATATAGTAGCAACAACAACAAAGAAAGTAGCAACAACAAAGATAGTAGCAACAACAACAACACAGATAGTAGCAACAACAACACCAAAGCTTACAGACGTAGCCTTATGGTGCTCTGTTGACGAAGAATTCAAAAAAACAAATTCCTGGCCAGTTTTCCGAAACACGGACGTCTAAAATCCAGACGGAATTTTGTGCCATAGACAAAACTCTCAGCTACTGGTTTGTGAGTGATTGTGAAAGTAATAACTGACTATTTACATAATAAACTAAAGCAGACAGTGATAACTGTTTCTGTGATAGAATGATCTCAGTCTTGTATCTCCTTCAACACTGTACACGTGTCGTGCAAAATTCGCTGGAAATGCTTTCTTCATTTTCTGTACTGGGAATCTTAACAGGCTCCACCAACATTGGACTTTCTGACCTTCCATGACTAAATATTTCTTAATAGCCTGTATAATATTCTTTTCATAGAAATGTATGTTTGTATATGATGCTCGTATTTGAAATATCCCTGCTGCTCTTATTCTGCTTTTATTGTTGATGTTATTCATTCTGTTCTTGTTCTGCTTTTATTGTTGATGTTATTCATTCTGTTCTTGTTCTGCTTTTATTGTTGATGTTATTCATTCTGTTCTTGTTCTGCTTTTATTGTTGATGTTATTCATTCTGTTCTTGTTCTGCTTTTATTGTTGATGTTATTCATTCTGTTCTTGTTCTGCTTTTATTGTTGATGTTATTCATTCTGTTCTTGTTCTGCATTTATTGTTGATGTTATTCATTCTGTTCTTGTTCTGCTTTCATTGGTGATGATATTCACTCTGTTCTTGTTCTACTTTCATTGTTGATGTTATTTATTCTGTTCTTGTTCTGCTTTTATTATTGATGTTATTCACCCTGTTCTTGTTCTGCTTTCATTGGTGATGATATTCACTCTGTTCTTGTTCTGCTTTCATTGTTGATGTTATTCATTCTGTTCTTGTTCTGCTTTCATTGTTGATGTTATTCACTCTGTTCTTGTTCTGTTTTCATTGAATCATTTAGTATGCAGACACGGGTGTAGTCTTGTGACTCCAGCCAGACGAAAGCTTTCGTTACTGCCATCACCTCCATTGTCATGCTGCTTGTGGTCACAGCGAAGGCACCGCTGGATGTCGTACAATTGACCCATCTGTGTAAATCACAACATCTGCCTCGTTTGGGTTTTCACTGATGAGAGCATTGACCCCAGCATTCACAGCAAGTCTGCTCCATGCTTCTCTTGGTGCAGCCAACGCTTGAACAACATATGTCTTCCAAAACCTAAACTTGATCTTTACAAGAAAAGCTTTAGTTATTCAGCTGCTCATCTTTGGAATACCCTCCCATCCTATATAAAAAATATAAATTATACTCCTTCCTACAACTACAAGCTTTCCCAGTATCTATTTGATGTCGACTACATGCCTCCGTGAATTATAAAACTTAAAAGTTATCTTAAGCTGCTCTTATAGACACCGAATACAATTAATTGTTTTCTGTATAGTCCCGAAAATTTTGTTTAGTAGATAGTCATTTATAATGTATGCAGTTACTTCTGTACTGAGTGAATGTTTAAGAGTGAAACGTAAATGTTATATTTTATTTTATGTCTCTCAGATTCAATGTTAGTTATGTTTGTTATATGAGCAACATATTTGTAGAATGTCTGGAATAGAGTGAAAGATGTATGATAAAGGGCAGAATGTCAGACGGGCCTGCGTGCCCAATTCTTAACCCTTTTGAAATAAAGATCAATCAATCAATCAATCAATCAATCAATCTTGTCAAGCGTGACAATGCAGGAGAAGGTGCCGCTGAACGCTGGAGACCCAGGTACCCATTCCTGGCGGGGCTGATGGTGTTGAGCTCACAGACCTGCTTGATGACATCTTCTGCACGACCCGTCCATGATTTGGTGAGGAAATCAAGAAGGTATCTCATCGCTACACAGGATTTGTCTCCCGTACACCCCAAGATAATTCGCATGGCTTCATTTTGCACCTTTTCGTGTTTTTCGACCTGAGCAGGGCTGACAGTGAGGATGGCCAGGGAGTACTGGATGAGTGCAAGGACCAGCCCCTGGTACAGAAGTATTAGTAGCCTCTGCTCAATGTTGGCAGCTGCCATGATCTTCATTACCGATAGACCTTTGTGAGCTTTTGTTACCACATGGTCAACATGTTCCTTGAAACATAAACTGTGATCAGACTTCATTCCTAAATAGGTCATAAAGTTAGTTCTGGTCATGTCCTTGCCATCCAGTCTCACAACAATAAAGTGGCACATCCTTCCATCCAGTCTCACAACAATAAAGTGGCATATCCTTCCATCCAGTCTCACAACAATAAAGTGGCACATCCTCCCATCCAGTCTCACAACAATAAAGTGGCACATCCTTCCATCCAGTCTCACAACAATAAAGTGGCACATCCTTCCATCCAGTCTCACAACAATAAAGTGGCACATCCTTCCATCCAGTCTCACAACAACAGGGTGGCGAGCATGTGACCAGAACTAACTTAATGACCTACTTACAAGTGAAGTTTGAAGTTTCCCAGGGAAACAAAATCAGTCCTGGAACTTTGTGAACAGTCCTCGTATACTAGTTTTATCTTACCAGTTTTATCTTTTATTAACCTTATCCCCAGAACAGCTAACGTTTGTTCAAGTAACTTCTGACCAGACGAACATCAGTCCACTTTCCAGGCCTGTAATATATCTTAACTCAGTATACTAGGATTGTTAGGTGTGTCAGTTGTGTCACAGAGCATAGCAGAATAAACTTTGTTTACAAGATCACAAAACAACATGGACTGAAAAATAGAAACGTTTATTAGCTGTAGAGAACACTTGTTTACAGTCATTGTGTAGACAAAAGGGCGGGATGAGGAATGGGGGAAATTTCTTGAGAACCAACCTGTTCTTTCCTTTTAAACAATAATTCTGATTGTCTGAACATCTAAATGAACAAAAACTCTGAATGTCTGAACATCTAAATGAACTAAATCTCTTAAAGTCTGAACATCTAAATGAACAAAAACTCTGTATGTCTGAACATCTAAATGAACTAAATCTCTTAAAGTCTGAACATCTAAATGAACAATAACTCTGAACGTCTGAACATTTAAATGAACAATAACTCTGAACGTCTGAACATTTAAATGAACAATAACTCTGAACGTCTGAACATCTAAATGAACAGTAAATATTCAGCAGAAGAAACATCTGTGAAGAGAGTAAATATTTTATTCTTTTCTGTATAATAAACTTCGTAAAATTATCTGTATTCTGTGAACAGCAAATCCTAATAACGAATAAGCAAATAACAGGCACTTCTGACCCACATCGTCGGACAAGCCACAGCTTCTTACAAGTCACAGCTAAGTGCTCTCTATTCATTCTATTATTTTTTTTTAACATAGCATTCATGTGAATCTATACTTTATCTCCTCTCTTTATTTCTTCGTCCTGTACGTTTTTGTATGATTAAGGCTCACGCCGAAACCTACTTTTTTCCCCCCTAGTTTATACATTTCTCCTAATAATGAATGCGTTGAGTGGGCAAAATGTTATAAAAGAGGTAAAAGGCGTATAGCATAAAATGAAATCTCCGACTGCGTGCGACTTGTAGCCCAAATTCTTTGAATAGCCAGGTAACCTTTACTTTTAAATGTCTGATTTCAGAATTGAATAACTTGAATTGTTCATTGTTATGACAGTCTGACAGCACCATTTAAATCTTTATGTGATGGCGAGAACAAGTTTCTAACACCAAAAATTAGATCAATTCATACTTTTCTTTGCCTGCAGCTTCTGAGCACCAAGTCTGGATGTTTAAATAGTCAAAATTGCTGTGTAAACGCCAACTGAGAAAAATATTCAACTGTCAACAGATCTTTATTTGATTTTTAAAAAAGGAAAAACTCCTGGGGTCACATATTTGCTGGTACAAAGATATGAGAGTGTGTGGAGCTGTCGCGTCCGAGTTTCAGACTTTCATTATTTTATCGGGATAGGGAGTGCGAGTCTTTTCACCAGAGATAAAGAGCCGACAAACAGCAAGTTACACTCAGTTAGAGTAATCAAAGTTCAACTTGAAAACCGCTGATGTTTGTGTCTGATGTTAAAAAAACATAAATGTTCTTGTTTAGTTTGCCGTGCATAAAAGAATGTTAAGCGTAACTTCTCTAAATCACGGAGAAAAATACATAACAAGAAAAGGATATAACGAAGAAAAGTACATAACAGAGAAAAGTATATAACAGAAAAGTATTCATGTTTGATATCTTCAACACTTCGTTCATTTTTATCATATTGTTTTACGGTCTTCTCTCACACACGAATCTCTAGAGGGTGTAGGTTCGCATCTTGTGCGCAAACCTTCGATAAACCGGAACGCACGCATACTTTATATATCTTACTATTCTCCGTAAATACAGTAAGTTTTACTTCATTTTTTAAGAGCCTGGAGAAAGAAAAGAAGCAAGAGAGGAGAGAGTGAGAGTGAGTGAGTGAGAGAAAGAGAGAGAAGGAGAGAGAGTGAGATAGAGAAAGAGAGAGAGAAAGAGAGAGAGAAGTACAGAGAAAGAAAGAGAGAGAGAGAAGAGAAGCAAGAGAGAAAGAGAGAGAGAAGAGAAGCAAGAGAGAAAGAGAAGAGAAGGAAGTGACAGTGAGAGAGAGAAAAAGGGAAAGAGAGAGAAAAAAGAGAGAGAAAGAGAAAGATAGAGAGAAAGAGAGAGAAAGAGAAAGATAGAGAGGGAGAGAGACAAAGAGAGAGAGAGAAAAAGAGAGAAAGAAAGAAAGATGGAAGTAATCAAACTGCAAGGGAGAGAGAGAAAGAGAGAGAAAGAGAGAGAGAAAGAGAGAGAGAGAGAAAGAAAGAAAGATGGAAGTAATCAAACTGCACTTCTGAATTTGTTTTCTTCCTTAATGCAGAGATCTCTGTCTCCGATTTTTTGTACTCACTTTTTAACTGGAATTTTCATTTCTATGTTCATATTTTTTAAAATCCCTGCTATGTTCCTTACTTCCTAGGTCTCGTCATGTTCTGCTACGTTCTTTACTTCCTAGATCACATCATGCTCTGCCATGTTCTTTACTTTCTAGGCCACGCCACGTTCTCTCATGTTCTTTAATTCCAAGGTCACGTAATGTTCTGAGTTTTCTTTACTTCCTAGTTCACGTCATGTTCTGCCATGTTCTTTACTTTCTAGATCACACTATGCTCTGTCACGTTCTTTACTTCCTATGTCACATTATGCTCTGTCACGTTCTTTACTTTCTATGTCACATTATGCTCTGTCACGTTCTTTACTTTCTAGATCACATTATGCTCTGCCATGTTCTTTACTTTCTATGTCACATTATGCTCTGTCACGTTCTTTACTTTCTATGTCACATTATGCTCTGTCACGTTCTTTACTTTCTAGATCACATTATGCTCTGCCATGTTCTTTACTTTCTATGTCACGTCGTGTTTTATTTACCCTTAAAACATGTCTATGGTTTTGCACTAAGACAGGAATGTTTACTGGGACCACGATAAGAAGAAGAAGAAAACATGATGACTGAGACGCTCTTACAGTTTACACCTGGTTTGTGATAAATGATGAAAGTTATGAGGTCATTCATTCATTTGCGGAACTTTGCCTCCCTAACAGCACTCCTATAGGCCTCTCGGTTGTGACCAAGATGGCCTGCTGCTGCTGATGCATCGTTGGGGGGTCCCTTCCGTTTTATTTGTCTACATCTTGGCCCAGGTTAAATATAATCTTTGTTCAGTTTGTAAATATTTTTTAAGCGTCAGTCTTTACTTTTACATGTAGTTTTTGTTTAGTTTATGTCTTTGTTTGGTGTTAATCATTTTTCAGTATACATGAAAGTACAAGTACATTAGTCTGTACGTATGAAAGTAACATGTACACTAGAGCATGTACATATGAAAATAGCAAGTATATTAGAGTGTGTACACATTTAAAAAGCAAGTATATTAGAGTGTGTACACGTGAAAATGGCAAGATATTAGAGTGTGTACACATGAAAATAGCAAGTATATTAGAGTGTGTACAGATGAAAATAGCAAGTATATTAGAGTGTGTACACATGAAAATAGCAAGTATATTAGAGTGTGTACAGATGAAAATAGCAAGTATATTAGAGTGTGTACACATGAAAATAGCAAGTATATTAGAGTGCACTGTGTAGTAGTTTTCATTAAGTAACTAACACTGAGGTTACTGGGCGAACTCTTCTATCTCTTCCAAGGTGTCCTAAGACTTCTTCCAATGTGTCCTAAGACTTCTTCCTAGTACTTAACTCCGGAAGTTCATCTGGGATATTTTCACGCTCAAAGGAAAATCTTACATCGTAATTCGTCGCACCCTCGTTCAGCGTCACAGACATACGATGTTAATCATGACGATTACTAGAGTAGACAACAGACTCTTAAAAACAGGGCGCTAGCGTTAGATTAAGCTCAAAATATAGAAGAGAAGAGGACACAAAATATGAGAAGTTATTTCCCTTCTTATGCTAGATTTGAATGCTTCTTCATGGTTGGCTGATCTTTTCAGGTGTTGCATAAACAGATTTTGTACCACAAAGACGCAGGATTTTGTTAGTGAAATTGTAAAACTTCTATAGATCTGATTTAGAAGTGAAACTGTAAAACTAGTATAGATCTGATGTAGAAGTGAAACTGTAAAACTAGTATAGATCTGATGCAGAAGTACAGCCAGGCAAACAGTCTGTATGACTTTAAGACAGACACACAGAACAGCAGATGAACAAGCACAGGAAAGGTTGAAGGAATGGATGGAGGCAGTATGCAGATGAGGAATCTCTGAGTGTGACGATGATGATGATGATGATGATAGTAACAAATGTGTTCCAGTATACACAGATAATTAAACAAAATTCTACAAAAATTCTTTATTATCATAGAAACTAATCACGTGACCATGTTCAAATCAAAATATAATCAATAATGCAATCTTTGTAAATACTTTTCCTCTGCTACATAAACACGAATGTATCACTTTTGTGAATAAAGGCAAAGAAAAGAAGTACAAGAATATCTGCCTACATATTTATCTACCTGTCTATCTACCTGTCTGTCTGTTTGTCTGCCTATCTATCTGTCAGTCTGTGCTATAATCTCCATGAGTAACAGATACATAACATTGTGTCAAAAAATCCATCACAATAAAATATCTTTGTGAAGATCATATATTTTTGTTTTTAAAAGCACATTCATGGTACAGATTTATATTCATTTCAAACTCCTGTTTTTTCTTTCTGAGAGAAGTTATAACATACAACATACAGGCAACACAATGTATAACAATTAAAGAATTATTTTATACAGACACATACATTATGTGCATGATAACAACAGATGACCAAAATGTTTGTTTCTCTTTCCTACAGGAAAAGATAAATAGCACAACCCACCCGTTATATGTTTTAAATTATACTAAAAAAGTATATGTGACCGTATGTCATGGCATTTATGTAATAAAGGATATATGTTCTGTCCAGTCTCCGTGTATAGACTTCTATAGCAGTGGTTTTTATGACTCAAAGATCACCATTTTCTGGGTTACCTCCCCTTAAGTCCTCAGTTAAGTTAACAAAATGATGATTTCAGGTACAGAAATAGCCAGTTCTCAGATTTGTTCTGTGTTCTGTTCTATACACAAAACTTCAAGATCATTGTTGTTCACTCAAGTCTCAGCTCATTTGTTCAATTTACTTTGTTTCTTTGTTTCTTTTTTGACCATAAAAATATACATTGCTACTTCTTCTTGCACGAAGGACTGCCTCGTGTTCAGTGTCTGTTATAGAACTACTTCATGTTCGGTGTCTGTTATAGAACTACTTCGTGCTCAGTGTCTGTTATAGAACTACTTCGTGCTCAGTGTCTGTTATAGAACCACTTCATGCTCAGTGTCTGTTATAGAACTACTTCATGCTCAGTATCTGTTATAGTTCTACAAAATCTCAGTGTCTGTTATAGAACTACTTCATGCTCAGTGTCTGTTATAGAACTACTTCATGTTCAGTGTCTGTATAGAACTACTTCATGCTCAGTGTCTGTTATAGTTCTAAAAAATCTCAGTGTCAGCTATAGAACTACTTCATCCTCAGTGTCTGTTATAGAAATACTTCGTGCTCAGTGTCTGTTATAGTTCTATAAAATCTCAGTGTCTGTTATAGAACTACTTCATGCTCAGTGTCTGTTATAGTTCTATAAAATCTCAGTGTCTGTTATAGAACTATTTCATCCTCAGTGTCTGTTACAGTTCTACAAAATCTCAGTGTCTGTTATAGAACTACTTCAAGTTCAGTGTCTGTTATAGTTCTACAAAATCTCAGTGTCTGTTATAGAACTACTTCATCCTCAGTGTCTGTTACAGTTCTACAAAATCTCAGTGTCTGTTATAGAACTACTTCATGCTCAGTGTCTGTTATAGAACTACTTCATGCTCAGTGTCTGTTATAGTTCTATAAAATCTCAGTGTCTGTTATAGAACTACTTCATGCTCAGTGTCTGTTATAGAACTACTTCATGCTCAGTGTCTGTTATAGTTCTATAAAATCTCAGTGTCTGTTATAGAACTACTTCATGCTCAGTGTCTGTTATAGAACTACTTCATGCTCAGTGTCTGTTATAGTTCTACTAAAATCTCAGTGTCTGTTATAGGACTACTACATGCTCAGTGTCTGTTATAGTACTACTACATGCTCAGTGTCTGTTATAGTACTACTAAATGCTCAGTGTCAGTTATAGCACTGCTACATTCTCAGTGTCTGTTATAGTACTACTAAATGCTCTGTGCTTGTTATAGTACTACCTCTTGCTCAGTGTGTGTGTTACACTGTCTTCACTCAGATCTATATTCCCTTTAGTCAACAAGCTAAGTTTACTTCTAAATGCTTGGAAGTATGGATCCTTGATTACCAGATTAGACAGAGCTTCGGCGCCCGATGAAGATACTGGACTACATCTGTGAAAAGATTCTGAAGAAACTGCTGCTATGTTTGAGATTTCTCTCAGCTGGTCTGTACCGAACCATCATCATGTAAGCCAGATTAAGCTAGTGACACTGTTGAAGTCACACTGGTACATAATAGAAACATCTGCCACCTTCTGGGCTGTTGTTTGTCCAGCATCCTTTCCAAAACATGTCACTCTCAAAATCACCCGGCACGTGTTCTACATCTTAAAGCAGGATCTTCTCTTCTGCTTATGTGTAGATGTAACTTGTTGCTTATAATTTTGGAGCTCTCTGTAAGTTTCCACTATAGCCCGCTGTTGTAATGTTCTTTCTTATATCACTGTTAGCTTTTATCTCACATCTGTTTCGCGTCTGTTTTGTTAGTCACTTCACAGACTTACTTGCTTCCAGGTCCATTCTCTCTCAGTGGAAATAGTAATACAGAAGCAGCAACTTTACAGTTGAAATGACTTTAATGATACACGGGGTGACGATGAGTCGATGAGCGATATGACGAGAACGACAAAGGCATCAACAAAATCCATAGACACAAGACTAGACGTAATTTCCATTTCCACGACATATGTTCCCGGAAGACTATTGTCGCATTCGGGACATCCTAATAATTCTATTCTACATCTATTTTACTAAACAACAACATTTCTAACAGACTAATCTACGTCTATCCCAGACGATACACAAAGCACAACTGTCCCCAGTTATATGATTTCTCTCTCACCTGACCTTTTTCATGTCATACCTTGACCGAGGCCCACGTGAAAATTGAGACAAAGCAGATGGACTCTACTTACAAACAGCTGATTACTTTAGAAGATAACTCATTTTATATTAATTTTCCAATTGTTAGGTGAGTTATCTATCTGACATTCTAACATTCTGTATACTATAATGGATTTCTCCCCCCTCCCCCTAAGCAGAGTTTACTAGGAGGAAAACTCTCCAAAAAGAGAATTAATCAAGGGTTTTCCACTGTCTAAGACAACCTTAGTCCGTCCCACGATTGTTAAGGTGTACCAATCGGTTCTGAAACAGGTCGGGTATAAGGAACTCAACAGTTCAACCCATA
This sequence comes from Achatina immaculata, assembly GCA_009760885.1. Lineage (NCBI taxonomy): Eukaryota > Metazoa > Mollusca > Gastropoda > Stylommatophora > Achatinidae > Lissachatina > Lissachatina immaculata. The sequence continues at coordinate 8,075,381 of CM019693.1, forward strand.
TATAATTCCCCCCCCCCCCCCAATCCATAAATATAACTCAGGAATGCGGAGTATTCTGACTCTCTCATCAAGGGCAACCGCCTGGGTACAAACCACACTGCGGACTCAACCATAGAAAGTTTCTCTTACCTGCCTACCATTTCTCTATTATTCATCCAATATCTTTTTGAAGACATTAGCTTTACCGCTGTCTTTGTACTCTATTCAAATAACTACCTAGTCTCATGTGTCTAACACTATGAGCAGTAGAGTATAACATACGCACTCTCCATAACAAACCATCCTATATTTGTCACATGTGACTATCCGAAACATGTACAGAATAGGAACATGTGTAAAAGGCTACCTGCCTTACAATAAGTCCTCCCAAAGGACTATTTGCCACGTACCATATATACGGGCCCAAATGGAATAAACTAGGTCCACCATAAGACCCCTGCGATAAACTTACCATAGCCTCAACTCCATGTAAGCTCTATATGTGTTGGGCGACGTAAACATCAAGAGGAAGCACATATATACATGACAAACCTCCATCATACTCCAATCCGAGTTTCTAAGTCTACCCATCAGTAAGCGTGAAGCTCGTTCTAACGGTAAAGTAGGCGTAAAGCTCGTTCTAACGGTAAAGTAAGCGTGAAGCTCGTTCTAACGGTAAAGTAGGCGTAAAGCTCGTTCTAACGGTAAAGTAGGCGTAAAGCTCGTTCTAACGGTAAAGTAGGCGTAAAGCTCGTTCTAACGGTAAAGTAAGCGTGAAGCTCGTTCTAACGGTAAAGTAAGCGTGAAGCTCGTTCTAACGGTAAAGTAAGCGTAAAGCTCGTTCTAACGGTAAAGTAAGCGTGAAGCTCGTTCTAACGGTAAAGACTTATCCATCTGTCCTGTAAAGCACTAACTGGTGGGCATTTCTCTCTGAACAATATAACCACCTTCCTTTCTTTTTCCTTCATCGTTCGCTTCTACCACCAACATCGCCCCGAGATACTGCTTTATGTGGTCCTCGAGAGAAGTCTCATTTAGGATGGAGGCTCAGAACATCAAGTGGCTTTGGCCTATATTCTTGGTGGGTCACATCAAGGGGCTTTGGCCTATATTCTTGGTGGGTCACATCAAGGGGTTTTGGCCTATATTCTTGGTGGGTCACATCAAGGGGCTTTGGCCTATATTCTTGGTGGGTCACATCAAGGGGTTTTGGCCTATATTCTTGGTGGGTCACATCAAGGGGCTTTGGCCTATATTCTTGGTGGGTCACATCAAGGGGCTTTGGCCTATATTCTTGGTGGGTCACATCAAGGGGCTTTGGCCTGTATTCTTGGTGGGTCACATCAAGGTGCTTTGGCCTATATTCTTGGTGGATCATAAAAGCGGAATTGTGTGGCACCGTGGTTTTCGTTGCACCAGTTTAGCCTCGAGCTGGACTCTCCTCAACGGAACCTCGACCTGGTCTGGATATCAAATCCCTCGGGTGAGAGGTGGTTGCCTGTCTAGACTGGACTGGTCCAGTGTCTCCGACATTCTAACATTCTGTATACTATAATGGATTTCTCCCCCCTCCCCCTAAGCAGAGTTTACTAGGAGGAAAACTCTCCAAAAAGAGAATTAATCAAGGGGTTTTCCACTGTCTAAGACAACCTTAGTCCGTCCCACGATTGTTAAGGTGTACCAATCGGTTCTGAAACAGGTCGGGTATAAGGAACTCAACAGTTCAACCCATATATAATTCCCCCCCCCCCCCCAATCCATAAATATAACTCAGGAATGCGGAGTATTCTGACTCTCTCATCAAGGGCAACCGCCTGGGTACAAACCACACTGCGGACTCAACCATAGAAAGTTTCTCTTACCTGCCTACCATTTCTCTATTATTCATCCAATATCTTTTTGAAGACATTAGCTTTACCGCTGTCTTTGTACTCTATTCAAATAACTACCTAGTCTCATGTGTCTAACACTATGAGCAGTAGAGTATAACATACGCACTCTCCATAACAAACCATCCTATATTTGTCACATGTGACTATCCGAAACATGTACAGAATAGGAACATGTGTAAAAGGCTACCTGCCTTACAATAAGTCCTCCCAAAGGACTATTTGCCACGTACCATATATACGGGCCCAAATGGAATAAACTAGGTCCACCATAAGACCCCTGCGATAAACTTACCATAGCCTCAACTCCATGTAAGCTCTATATGTGTTGGGCGACGTAAACATCAAGAGGAAGCACATATATACATGACAAACCTCCATCATACTCCAATCCGAGTTTCTAAGTCTACCCATCAGTAAGCGTGAAGCTCGTTCTAACGGTAAAGTAGGCGTAAAGCTCGTTCTAACGGTAAAGTAAGCGTGAAGCTCGTTCTAACGGTAAAGTAGGCGTAAAGCTCGTTCTAACGGTAAAGTAGGCGTAAAGCTCGTTCTAACGGTAAAGTAGGCGTAAAGCTCGTTCTAACGGTAAAGTAAGCGTGAAGCTCGTTCTAACGGTAAAGTAAGCGTGAAGCTCGTTCTAACGGTAAAGTAAGCGTAAAGCTCGTTCTAACGGTAAAGTAAGCGTGAAGCTCGTTCTAACGGTAAAGACTTATCCATCTGTCCTGTAAAGCACTAACTGGTGGGCATTTCTCTCTGAACAATATAACCACCTTCCTTTCTTTTTCCTTCATCGTTCGCTTCTACCACCAACATCGCCCCGAGATACTGCTTTATGTGGTCCTCGAGAGAAGTCTCATTTAGGATGGAGGCTCAGAACATCAAGTGGCTTTGGCCTATATTCTTGGGGGTCACATCAAGGGGCTTTGGCCTATATTCTTGGTGGGTCACATCAAGGGGTTTTGGCCTATATTCTTGGTGGGTCACATCAAGGGGCTTTGGCCTATATTCTTGGTGGGTCACATCAAGGGGTTTTGGCCTATATTCTTGGTGGGTCACATCAAGGGGCTTTGGCCTATATTCTTGGTGGGTCACATCAAGGGGCTTTGGCCTATATTCTTGGTGGGTCACATCAAGGGGCTTTGGCCTGTATTCTTGGTGGGTCACATCAAGGTGCTTTGGCCTATATTCTTGGTGGATCATAAAAGCGGAATTGTGTGGCACCGTGGTTTTCGTTGCACCAGTTTAGCCTCGAGCTGGACTCTCCTCAACGGAACCTCGACCTGGTCTGGATATCAAATCCCTCGGGTGAGAGGTGGTTGCCTGTCTAGACTGGACTGGTCCAGTGTCTCCGACTTCAGCGTTTGGTGTTTTGTGGCCGCTACCTTCCCTGGTGGTTACACAGATGTAGCTTTGGTCGAAAAGGACTAACCTTCGCCACGAGTCAGCTTTTGCCCCTGGGTTAAGCTGGTTTAGGCATATTTTCCCAGTCCGGGTGCACACAGGACATGGCCGACCTCTAGAGAGAGGCCGTAACTCCTCAACGCGAGACTACTGGCCCCACCGATTAAACGTCACTTATTTCCTTCTTGCCGCAGCCCTGCCTGCCCGGACCGGAGACTGCCTGCCCGGCAAAGATCGGAGACTGCCTGCCCGGACCGGAGACTGCCTGCCAGGCAAAGATCGGAGACTGCCTGCCCGGACCGGAGACTGCCTGCCCGGCAAAGATCGGAGACTGCCTGCCCGGACCGGAGACTGCCTGCCCGGCAAAGATCGGAGACTGCCTGCCCGGACCGGAGACTGCCTGCCCGGCAAAGATCGGAGACTGCCTGCCCGGCAAAGATCGGAGACTGCCTGCCCGGCAAAGATCGGAGACTGCCTGCCAGGCAAAGATCGGAGACTGCCTGCCCGGCAAAGATCGGAGACTGCCTGCCAGGCAAAGATCGGAGACTGCCTGCCCGGCAAAGATCGGAGACTGCCTGCCCGGCAAAGATCGGAGACTGCCTGCCAGGCAAAGATCGGAGACTGCCTGCCCGGCAAAGATCGGAGACTGCCTGCCCGGCCTGCCCGGCAAAGATCGGAGACTGCCTGCTAGACAAAGACCAGAGACTGCCTGCCCGGCAAAGATCGGAGACTGCCTGCCCGGCAAAGATCGGAGACTGCCTGCCCGGCAAAGATCGGAGACTGCCTGCTAGACAAAGACCAGAGACTGCATGCCAGGCAAAGATCGGAGACTGCCTGCTAGACAAAGACCAGAGACTGCATGCCAGGCAAAGATCGGAGACTGCCTGCTAGACAAAGACCAGAGACTGCCTGCCAGGCAAAGATCGGAGACTGCCTGCTAGACAAAGACCAGAGACTGCCTACCCGGCAAAGATCGGAGACTGCCTGCTAGACAAAGACCAGAGACTGCCTGCCAGGCAAAGATCGGAGACTGCCTGCCAGGCAAAGATCGGAGACTGCCTGCCAGGCAAAGATCGGAGACTGCCTGCCAGGCAAAGATCAGAGACTGCCTGCCCGGCAAAAACTGGAGACTGCCTGCCAGGCAAAGATCGGAGACTGCCTGCCAGGCAAAGATCGGAGACTGCCTGCCAGGCAAAGACCGGAGACTGCCTGCCAGGCAAAGACCGGAGACTGCCTGACCGGCAACCCTCTTCGCATTTTTCTTCACAGGCTGGGAGGAGTTTAACCCCACCCGCGGCAGCCGAAGAACCTCGCCAGAGCCAAATATAACCACCAAAACATTTCTGCGAAAGGCATTTGCCTCACAGGAAAACATACAGGTACCCATTTCACTCTTTTGGAAAATAGGATACCTGCTTTCTGTATTATAGTCTCTTTCCAGTCCACATCGGGTCTATAACCTGTAATAAATTCTCAAAATAACAACTTTTCTACTCATTAGCATCTATCTCTAGTATATTTCCAAAACGAAAAGATTTTACTACCAAAAGAACACAATTTAATAATATTCGCTGCAGCAGAAATATTCATATAATAATATCCAAAACAAGTCACTGAAATCGATGATACTTCATCCAGCATACTGTTCATATTGTCAATTCACAAAAGAGACAACTCTACTATCAGGGTAATTGTTTCCATATTTGCTAGGAATGTCAGCGCACTGAAAGATATCTGTTCTATATAATCCCGTTCAGTTCAGATGAAAATAAACCGAGTTCGTAGTTGAAATTGTAACAAGCTTGCTAGGGTAACAAGCTTGCTAGGGTAACAAGCTCGCTAGGGTAACAAGCTCGCTAGGGTAACAAGCTTGCTAGGGTAACAAGCTTGCTAGGGTAACAAGCTTGCTAGGGTAACAAGCTCGCTAGGGTAACAAGCTTGCTAGGGTAACAAGCTTGCTAGGGTAACAAGCTTGCTAGGGTAACAAGCTCGCTAGGGTAACAAGCTTGCTAGGGTAACAAGCTTGCTAGGGTAACAAGCTCGCTAGGGTAACAAGCTAAGCAGCGGCTTCGACCTCCGCGGGACAGCTATCAAACACGAACAGACAACTGGGTGAGACCGGAACTTAACAGCAATAATCCAAGGGCCAAACAATTCCACTCAGGCAAGGCAAACAGCAAAGAGGACAGCAACCTTAAATCTGGATAGCCAGGGATTACTCCCCCCTCTCCATGCAGGCATGTATAGGGCCCAAGCTTGGCCCCTTCATGAAATAGCAAGAAGGCTCAGGCATACCTTGAGATACCGTCACCGCAACATCCGACAGACACTGGTGCCACAGTTCCCCTGGGTAGCGGCCTGGCCGTGGACGAGCAGACTGAGCGCCCGGATCTGTAAAACTGGAAAGCCTTTTCTTGTGACGAAAGCGAAATACAAGAAAATGAATCCACATAACGAATGTAGCCTGTTGTAGCAGAATTTCATACAGGCTACTTCTGCACCATATTGATAACGAATGTAGCCTGTTGTAGCAGAATTTCATACAGGCTACTTCTGCACCATATTGATAACGAATGTAGCCTGTTGTAGCAGAATTTCATACAGGCTACTTCTGCACCATATTGATAACGAATGTAGCCTGTTGTAGCAGAATTTCATACAGGCTACTTCTGCACCATATTGATAACGAATGTAGCCTGTTGTAGCAGAATTTCATACAGGCTACTTCTGCACCATATTGATAACGAATGTAGCCTGTTGTAGCAGAATTTCATACAGGCTACTTCTGCACCATATTGATAACGAATGTAGCCTGTTGTAGCAGAATTTCATACAGGCTACTTCTGCACCATATTGATAACGAATGCAGGGGATAAATCTGCAGCCTAGAAAATAGGATCAGAACTGTGAGAACAGCAACCACCAGGCGCTAGGAAATACGTAATCCAGTGCTATAATCCAAAATGTCTGTACAAAGTGCGCCAGGCACGTGCGTCCACACATCAGCCTCAACACAGCCCCCAGCCACGAGGCAGGACCGTACAAGTTTTCCGTGAAGGTATAGAGCTGATCATGGCCCCACTTAAAGCAGTTGGCCATGAAAGAGAACGTCTAGACTCTGCATTACGAAGGAGTATTATAGAACATGTGCAAAAGCGCCCAAAGTCAGCGCTAACGAAGGCAATGTTGTGGCTGATGTTGTTGTTGTTGTTGTTGTTGTTGTTGTTGGCCGTGAAGGACAGTGCCAGTCGAGAGCACCAAATAAAGCAGGATCCTCTCTTCTTCTATTTATATGTAGATGTAACTTGTTGCTTATAATTATTAATTTCTCTATAAGTTTCCACTATAGTCCACTGTTATAATGTTCTTTCTTATATCACTGTTAGCTTTTATCTCACATCTGTTTCGCGTCTGTTTTGTTAGTCACTTCACAGACTTACTTGCTCCCAGGTGCATTCTCTCTCAGTGGAAATAGTAATACAGAAGCAGCAACTTTACAGTTGAAATGACTTTAATGATGCACGGGGTGACGGTGAGTCGATGAACGATATGACGAGAACGAGAACTGCGTCAACAAAATCCATAGACACAAGACTAGACGTAATTTCCATCTCCACGACATAGTATATGTTCCCGGATGACTACCGTCTCCATCAGAACATCCTAATACACTCTATTCTTCATCTATTTCACTAAACAACAACATTTCTAACAGACTAATATATGTCTATCCCAGACGATACACAAAACACAACTGTCCCCAGTTATATGATTTCTCTCTCACCTGACCTTTTTCATGTCATACCTTGACCGTGATTCACGTGCTAAGTGAGACAAAGCAGACGGACTCTACTCACAAACAGCTGATTACGTTAGAAGACAACGCATTATTTTGTCCTAATTTTCTAATTCTCAGATGAGTTATATATCTTATATTCTGACATTCTATATGTTTTTAAAATCTGAACTTGAATACAGCAGCTTAATATCAGTCAGCCAGTCAGTCATTTGCATGTCCCTTGCAGAACTTTGCCTCGATAATAGTTCTCCTGTAGGCCTCTTGGTTGTAAGTAAGATGCCCTGTTGCTGATGCGTCCATTTACAGATCATCAACGATGTCTTGCAGTCATCTTCGCCTTGGTCTTCTTCTCTTTCTTTTTCCCATTATGTACCCTTCCAAGACAGTCTTCTCTAAATTATCACTGCTTAATATGGTTCCTTTAACTTATGACAGAAATGACAAAGTTTGACAATTTATACTTTCACAGTTATCTCTCCTTGCTCGTCTTTCAATCTATCCCAGCATGCATTGCTAGTATGGCCTGTCGATCTGAACCTTAATGGTGTATTAATTTATCATCTTTAAAGTTTATTCGTGAAGGTAATACACTGCACTACAAATGTCACCAAATGCAATTAATTTTATAGAAACACATATTAAAATAAAAGTCAAACGTTGTTAAATAAAGTAAATGATTTATTTTTAAAGTTAACACTTGATTAGGTGTTCTAACATGAAGATACGAAACTAGTGGCCACAAATATACTCTCCATCACAAAGATCTAAAGTCACTAATGTGTAAAAAAAACAAAACAAAACAAAACAAAACAAACAGCCGCCTGTGACATATTGGGGACCTCATTGTATCTACTGCAGATCTCTGTACATCATTCTTGCTGTGGTCACACAGTTCTTTCATCTTTCCACTTATCTTACAGTTTCATATATACGTTCTTGTTCTGTGCTTTTCCGTTCTGTATCAGCCTGGCCTAAGTTGTCTTCCACAGCGCCACTGTATATATGTACCGTGCTTTTGTATGCAAAAATATTTGCTTTGTTCACACTGACTTCCTCATTTCCTCCGTTTGTTCTGAAAACAGAAATGTAAATTAGTAAGAAACAAATATTGACCTAGTAAGAAATATTTCTAATTTTATTTATATTACACATTGATTTTTTTTTTACCTGTGATACGAAATTTCCATCAGGCTTACACTGTCCTTCACTCTAACACTGTCCTTTACTCTAACACTGTCCTTCACTCTTACACTGTCCTTCACTCTAACACTGTCCTTCACTCTTACACTGTCCTTCACTCTAACAATGTCCTTCACTCTAACACTGTCCTTTACTCTTACACTGTCCTTCACTCTAACACTGTCCTTCACTCTAACACTGTCCTTCACTCTAACACTGTCCTTCACTCTAACACTGTCCTTCACTCAAACAATGTCCTTCACTCAAACACTGTCCTTCACTCTAACACTGTCCTTCACTCTAACACTGTCCTTTACTCTTACACTGTCCTTCACTCTTACACTGTCCTTCACTCTTACACTGTCCTTCAATCTTACACTGTCTTTCACTCTAACACTGTCCTTTACTCTTACACTGTCCTTCACTCTAACACTGTCCTTTACTCTCGCACTGTCCTTGACTCTAACACTGTCCTTCACTCTTACACTGTCCTTCACTCTAACACTGTCCTTCACTCTTACACTGTCCTTCACTCTTACACTGTCATTCACTTTTACACTGTCCTTAACTTTTAAACTGTCATTCATTCTTACACTGTCCTTCACTCTTACACTGTATTTCACTCTTACACTGTCCTTCACTCTTACACTGTCATTCACTATAACACTCTCTTCAGTCTTACACTGTATTTCACTCTTACATTCTCTTCAGTCTTACACTTTATTTTACTCTTACACTCTCTTCAGTCTTACACTTTATTTTACTCTTACACTCTCTTCAGTCTTACATTGTTTCACTCTTACACCGTATTCAGTCTTACATTGTTTCACTCTTACACCGTCTTCAGTCTTACATTGTTTCACTCTTACACTGTCTTCAGTCTTACATTGTTTCACTCTTACACTGTTTTCAGTCTTACACTTTATTTCACTCTTACACTGTCCTTCACTCTTACACTGTCCTTCACTCTTACACTGTCATTCACTTTTACACTGTCCTTAACTTTTAAACTGTCATTCATTCTTACACTGTCCTTCACTCTTACACTGTATTTCACTCTTACACTGTCCTTCACTCTTACACTGTCATTCACTATAACACTCTCTTCAGTCTTACACTGTATTTCACTCTTACATTCTCTTCAGTCTTACACTTTATTTTACTCTTACACTCTCTTCAGTCTTACACTTTATTTTACTCTTACACTCTCTTCAGTCTTACACTTTATTTCACTCTTACACTGTATTTCACTCTTACACTGTTTTCAGTCTTACACCGTCTTCAGTCTTACATTGTTTCACTCTTACACTGTCTTCAGTCTTACATTGTTTCACTCTTACACTGTTTTCAGTCTTACACTTTATTTCACTCTTACACTCTTTTCAGTCTTACACCGTCTTCACTCATACATTGTCATTCACTCTTAACTGTACTTCAGTCAATCTATTAAAAAGAATATTTCAAACCCATTCTGCAAGTTAGAGAAGTTGTGTTACAACATATCTCCCTGTTATTTAAGAATATGGCTTATCTCAGTGATGTTACAACATATGGCATTGATGTTACAACATATGGCATTGATGCTACAACAAGTCACATTATATTTTTGAAAAGGATTACATATAGTCCATAGTTAGGAATAATTAAGACTGGTTTATTTTATGCGGTGTATTTTTTAAAAATAAAATTCGGTTTAGAGTTTGTTCTTACGTGAGTGGCTTGTGTCAGTAGATAGTTAGTGGCTTGTGTCAGTAGATAGCCAGTGGCTTGTGTCAGTAGATAGTAAGAGGCTTGTGTCATTAGATAGTCAGTGGCTTGTGTCAGTAGATAGTCAGTGGCTTGTGTCAGTAGATACTGAGTGGCTTGTGTCAGTAGATATTGAGTGGCTTGTGTCAGTAGATAGTCAGTGGATTGTGTCAGTAGATAGTGAGTGGCTTGTGTCAGTAGATAGTAGCTTGTGTCATTAGATATTGAGTGGCTTGTGTCAGTAGATATTCAGTGGCTTGTGTCAGTAGATAGTCAGTGGCTTGTGTCAGTAGATAGTCAGTGGCTTGTGTCAGTAGATATTGAGTGGCTTGTGTCAGTAGATAGCCAGTGGCTTGTGTCATTAGATATTGAGTGGCTTGTGTCATTAGATATTGAGTGGCTTGTGTCATTAGATATTGAGTGGCTTGTGTCAGTAGATATTGAGTGGCTTGTGTCAGTAGATACTGAGTGGCTTGTGTCAGTAGATATTGAGTGGCTTGTGTCATTAGATATTGAGTGGCTTGTGTCAGTAGATATTGAGTGGCTTGTGTCAGTAGATAGTCAGTGGCTTGTGTCAGTAGATAGTCAGTGGCTTGTGTCAGTAGATATTGAGTGGCTTGTGTCAGTAGATATTGAGTGGTTTGTGTCAGTAGATAGCCAGTGGCTTGTGTCATTAGATATTGAGTGGCTTGTGTCATTAGATATTGAGTGGCTTGTGTCAGTAGATAGTCAGTGGCTTGTGTCAGTAGATATTGAGTGGCTTGTGTCAGTAGATACTGAGTGGCTTGTGTCAGTAGATACTGAGTGGCTTGTGTCAGTAGATAGTGAGTAGCTTGTGTCAGTAGATATTCAGTGGCTTGTGTCAGTAGATAGTCAGTGGCTTGTGTCAGTAGATAGTGAGTGGTTTGTGTCAGTATATAGCCAGTGGCTTGTGTCATTAGATATTGAGTGGCTTGTGTCAGTAGATAGTCAGTGGCTTGTGTCAGTAGATATTGAGTGGCTTGTGTCAGTAGATACTGAGTGGCTTGTGTCAGTAGATACTGAGTGGCTTGTGTCAGTAGATAGTCAGTGGCTTGTGTCAGTAGATATTGAGTGTATTGTGTTAGTAGATACTGCAGGGCTTGTGTAAGTAGATATTGAGTTGCTTGTGTCAGTAGATAGCCAGTGGCTTGTGTCAGTAGATATTGAGTGGCTTGTCTCAGTAGATAGTCAGTGGCTTGTGTCAGTAGATAGTGAGTGGCTTGTGTTAGTAGATATTGAGTAGCTTGTGTCAGTAGATAGTCAGTGGCAAGTGTCAGTAGACAGTCAGTGGCTTGTGTCAGTAGATAGTCAGTGGATTGTGTCAGTAGATATTGAGTGGCTTGTGTCAGTAGATAGTCAGTGGCTTGTGTCAGTAGATATTGAGTGGCTTGTGTCAGTAGATAGTCAGTGGCTTGTGTCAGTAGATAGTCAGTGGCTTGTGTCAGTAGATATTGAGTGGCTTGTGGCAGTAGATAGTCAGTGGTTTGTGTCAGTAGATAGCCAGTGGCTTGTGTCATTAGATATTAAGTGGTTTGTGTCAGTAGATAGTCAGTGGCTTGTGTCAGTAGATAGTCAGTGGCTTGTGTCAGTAGATATTCAGTGGCTTGTGTCAGTAGATATTCAGTGGCTTGTGTCAGTAGATAGTCAGTGGCTTGTGTAAGTAGATATTGAGTGGTTTGTGTCAGTAGATATTAAGTGGCTTGTGTCAGTAGATAATCAGTGGCTTGTGTCAGTAGATAGTCAGTGGCTTGTGTCAGTAGATAGTGAGTAGCTTGTGTCAGTAGATAGTCAGTGGCTTGTGTCATTAGATAGTCAGTGGCTTGTGTCAGTAGATATTGAGTAGCTTGTGTAAATAGATAGTGAGTGGCTTGTGTCAGTAGATATTGAGTGGCTTGTGTCAGTAGATACTGAGTGGCTTGTGTCAGTAGATAGTCAGTGGCTTGTGTCAGTAGATATTGAGTGGCTTGTGTCAGTAGATATTAAGTGGCTTGTGTCAGTAGATACTGAGTGGCTTGTGTCATTAGATATTGAGTGGCTTGTGTCAGTAGATAGTCAGTGGCTTGTGTCAGTAGAAAATGAGTGGCTTGTGTCAGTAGATATTGAGTGGCTTGTGTCAGTAGATAGTCAGTGGCTTGTGTCAGTAGATAGTCAGTGGCTTGTGTCAGTAGATATTGAGTAGCTTGTGTCAGTAGATAGCCAGTGGCTTGTGTCAGTAGATAGTCAGTGGCTTGTGTCAGTAGATATTAAGTGGCTTGTGTCAGTAGATATTGAGTTGCTTGTGTCAGTAGATATTGAGTGGCTTGTGTCAGTAGATAGTGAGTGGCTTGTGTCAGTAGATATTGAGTGGCTTGTGTCATTAGATATTGAGTGGCTTGTGTCAGTAGATATTGAGTGGCTTGTGTCAGTAGATAGTCAGTGGCTTGTGTCAGTAGATAGTCAGTGGCTTGTGTCAGTAGATATTGAGTGGCTTGTGTCAGTAGATATTGAGTGGTTTGTGTCAGTAGATAGCCAGTGGCTTGTGTCATTAGATATTGAGTGGCTTGTGTCATTAGATATTGAGTGGCTTGTGTCAGTAGATAGTCAGTGGCTTGTGTCAGTAGATATTGAGTGGCTTGTGTCAGTAGATACTGAGTGGCTTGTGTCAGTAGATACTGAGTGGCTTGTGTCAGTAGATAGTGAGTAGCTTGTGTCAGTAGATATTCAGTGGCTTGTGTCAGTAGATAGTCAGTGGCTTGTGTCAGTAGATAGTGAGTGGTTTGTGTCAGTATATAGCCAGTGGCTTGTGTCATTAGATATTGAGTGGCTTGTGTCAGTAGATAGTCAGTGGCTTGTGTCAGTAGATATTGAGTGGCTTGTGTCAGTAGATACTGAGTGGCTTGTGTCAGTAGATACTGAGTGGCTTGTGTCAGTAGATAGTCAGTGGCTTGTGTCAGTAGATATTGAGTGTATTGTGTTAGTAGATACTGCAGGGCTTGTGTAAGTAGATATTGAGTTGCTTGTGTCAGTAGATAGCCAGTGGCTTGTGTCAGTAGATATTGAGTGGCTTGTCTCAGTAGATAGTCAGTGGCTTGTGTCAGTAGATAGTGAGTGGCTTGTGTTAGTAGATATTGAGTAGCTTGTGTCAGTAGATAGTCAGTGGCAAGTGTCAGTAGACAGTCAGTGGCTTGTGTCAGTAGATAGTCAGTGGATTGTGTCAGTAGATATTGAGTGGCTTGTGTCAGTAGATAGTCAGTGGCTTGTGTCAGTAGATATTGAGTGGCTTGTGTCAGTAGATAGTCAGTGGCTTGTGTCAGTAGATAGTCAGTGGCTTGTGTCAGTAGATATTGAGTGGCTTGTGGCAGTAGATAGTCAGTGGTTTGTGTCAGTAGATAGCCAGTGGCTTGTGTCATTAGATATTAAGTGGTTTGTGTCAGTAGATAGTCAGTGGCTTGTGTCAGTAGATAGTCAGTGGCTTGTGTAAGTAGATATTGAGTGGCTTGTGTCAGTAGATATTCAGTGGCTTGTGTCAGTAGATAGTCAGTGGCTTGTGTAAGTAGATATTGAGTGGTTTGTGTCAGTAGATATTAAGTGGCTTGTGTCAGTAGATAATCAGTGGCTTGTGTCAGTAGATAGTCAGTGGCTTGTGTCAGTAGATAGTGAGTAGCTTGTGTCAGTAGATAGTCAGTGGCTTGTGTCATTAGATAGTCAGTGGCTTGTGTCAGTAGATATTGAGTAGCTTGTGTAAATAGATAGTGAGTGGCTTGTGTCAGTAGATATTGAGTGGCTTGTGTCAGTAGATACTGAGTGGCTTGTGTCAGTAGATAGTCAGTGGCTTGTGTCAGTAGATATTGAGTGGCTTGTGTCAGTAGATATTAAGTGGCTTGTGTCAGTAGATACTGAGTGGCTTGTGTCATTAGATATTGAGTGGCTTGTGTCAGTAGATAGTCAGTGGCTTGTGTCAGTAGAAAATGAGTGGCTTGTGTCCGTAGATATTGAGTGGCTTGTGTCAGTAGATAGTCAGAGGCTTGTTTCAATAGATAGTCAATTGCTTGTGTCAGTAGATATTGAGTGGCTTGTGTCAGTAGATAGACAGCGGCTTGTGTCAATAGATTGTCAGTGCCTTGTGTCAGTAGATATTAAGTGGATTGTGTCAGTAGATATTGATTGCCTTGTGTCAGTAGATATTGAGTGGCTTGTGTCAGTAGATAATGGGTGGGTTGTGTCCGTGGCTTGCGTCATTAGATAGCCAATGGCTTGTGTCATTAGATAGTCAGTGGCTTGTGTCATTAGGTAGCCAGTGGCTTGTGTCATTAGATAGTCAGTGGATTGTGTCATTAGATAGCCAGTGGCTTGTATCAGTAGATTGCCAGTGGGTTGTGTCATTAGATAGCCAGTGGCTTGTGACAGTAAATACAAAGTGACTTGTGATAGTACATTAATCGATTTATACAAATTGCTTCTTTATTTCGAGAACACGCTGGCTTTTCTGGAAACGAAAGAACAGATCGGTTGGAAGGGCTAAACACATGTACAGAAGCAGTAGGTGGTTGGAAGGGCTAGATACATGTACAGAAGCAGTAGGTGGTTGGAAGAGCTAGACACATGTACAGAAGCAGTAGGTGGTTGGAAGGGCTAGACACATGTACAGAAGCAGTAGGTGTTTGGAAGGGCTAGACACATGTATAGAAGCAGTAGGTGGTTGGAGGGGCTAGACACATGTATAGAAGCAGTAGGTGGTTGGAGGGGCTAGACACATGTACAGAAGCAGTAAACGGTTGGAGGGCCTAGACACATGTACAGAAATAGTAGGTGGTTTGAGGGGCTAGTGTCAGTAGATATTGAGTGGCTTGTGTCAGTAGATACTGAGTGGCTTGTGTCAGTAGATAGTCAGTGGCTTGTGTCAGTAGATATTGAGTGGCTTGTGTCAGTAGATATTAAGTGGCTTGTGTCAGTAGATACTGAGTGGCTTGTGTCATTAGATATTGAGTGGCTTGTGTCAGTAGATAGTCAGTGGCTTGTGTCAGTAGAAAATGAGTGGCTTGTGTCCGTAGATATTGAGTGGCTTGTGTCAGTAGATAGTCAGAGGCTTGTTTCAATAGATAGTCAATTGCTTGTGTCAGTAGATATTGAGTGGCTTGTGTCAGTAGATAGACAGCGGCTTGTGTCAATAGATTGTCAGTGCCTTGTGTCAGTAGATATTAAGTGGATTGTGTCAGTAGATATTGATTGCCTTGTGTCAGTAGATATTGAGTGGCTTGTGTCAGTAGATAATGGGTGGGTTGTGTCCGTGGCTTGCGTCATTAGATAGCCAATGGCTTGTGTCATTAGATAGTCAGTGGCTTGTGTCATTAGGTAGCCAGTGGCTTGTGTCATTAGATAGTCAGTGGATTGTGTCATTAGATAGCCAGTGGCTTGTATCAGTAGATTGCCAGTGGGTTGTGTCATTAGATAGCCAGTGGCTTGTGACAGTAAATACAAAGTGACTTGTGATAGTACATTAATCGATTTATACAAATTGCTTCTTTATTTCGAGAACACGCTGGCTTTTCTGGAAACGAAAGAACAGATCGGTTGGAAGGGCTAAACACATGTACAGAAGCAGTAGGTGGTTGGAAGGGCTAGATACATGTACAGAAGCAGTAGGTGGTTGGAAGAGCTAGACACATGTACAGAAGCAGTAGGTGGTTGGAAGGGCTAGACACATGTACAGAAGCAGTAGGTGTTTGGAAGGGCTAGACACATGTATAGAAGCAGCAGGTGTTTGGAAGGGCTAGACACATGTATAGAAGCAGTAGGTGGTTGGAAGGGCTAGACACATGTACAGAAGCAGTAAACGGTTGGAGGGCCTAGACACATGTACAGAAATAGTAGGTGGTTTGAGGGGCTAGACACATGTACAGAAGTAGTAAACGGTTGGAGGGCCTAGACACATGTACAGAAATAGTAGGTGGTTTGAGGGGCTAGACACATGTACACAAGTAGTAAACGGTTGGAGGGGCTAGACACATGTACAGAAATAGTAGGTGGTTAGAGGGGCTAGACACATGTACAGAAGTAATAGGTGCTTAGAGGGGCTAGACACATGTACAGAAGCAGTAAACTGTTGGAGTGGCTAGACACATGTACAGAAGTGGTAAACGGTTAGAGGGGCTAGACACATGTACAGAAATAGTAGGCGGTTAGAGGGGCTAGACACATGTACAAAAATATAGGTGGTTAGAGAGGCTAGACACATGTACAGAAATAGTAGGTGGTTAGAGGGGCTAGACACATGTACAGAAGCAGGAAACGGCTGGAAGGGCTAGGCACATGTACAGAAATAGTAGGTGGTTAGAGGGGCTAGACACATGTACAGAAAGAGTAGGTGGTTAGAGGGGCTAGACTCATTTACAGAAGCAGTAGGTGGTTAGAGTGACTAGACACATGTACAGAAGCAGTAAATGGTTGGAGGGGCTAGACACATGTACAGAAGCAGTAGGTGGTTAGAGGGGCTAGGCACACGTACATAAGCAGTACACGGTTGGAGGGGCTAGACACATGTACAGAAATAGTAGGTGGTTAGAGGGGCTAGACACATGTACAGAAATAGTAGGTGGTTAGAGGGGCTAGACACATGTACAGAAGTAGTAGGTGGTTAGAGGGATTAGACACATGTACAGAAGTAGTAGGTCACACGAGATCTGATACAAAAATACTCTAAATGCAATCTTATCAGCGACTAGCAGAGAACTTGAAGTAAGAATGTAAGAAGGTTTTACCAAGACATTCTGACCAATGTTTTGAGCATGAATCACCTTGGCGCAACATTGGTTTTGTTTAAGCAAGGATTATATATAGAACGAATTGATAATCTCAGAAGAGCTTTTGTACAGAAGTAGTAAACGATTGGAGGGGCTCGTCACATGTACAGAAGTAGTAGGTGGTTAGAGGGGCTAGACACATGTACAGAAATAGTAGATGGTTGGAGGGCCTAGACACATGTACAGAAATAGTAGGTGGTTTGAGGGGCTAGACACATGTACAGAAGCGGTAAACGGTTGGAGAGGCTAAACACATGTACAGAAATAGTAGGTGGTTAGAGGGGCTAGACACATGTACAGAAGTAATAGGTGCTTAGAGGGGCTAGACACATGTACAGAAGCAGTAAACTGTTGGAGTGGCTAGACACATGTACAGAAGTGGTAAACGGTTAGAGGGGCTAGACACATGTACAGAAATAGTAGGCGGTTAGAGGGGCTAGACACATGTACAAAAATATAGGTGGTTAGAGAGGCTAGACACATGTACAGAAATAGTAGGTGGTTAGAGGGGCTAGACACATGTACAGAAGCAGGAAACGGCTGGAAGGGCTAGGCACATGTACAGAAATAGTAGGTGGTTAGAGGGGCTAGACACATGTACAGAAAGAGTAGGTGGTTAGAGGGGCTAGACTCATTTACAGAAGCAGTAGGTGGTTAGAGGGCTAGACACATGTACAGAAGCAGTAAACGGTTGGAGGGGCTAGACACATGTATAGAAGCAGTAGGTGGTTAGAGGGGCTAGACACATGTACATAAGCAGTACACGGTTGGAGGGGCTAGACACATGTACAGAAATAGTAGGTGGTTAGAGGGGCTAGACACATGTACAGAAATAGTAGGTGGTTAGAGGGGCTAGACACATGTACAGAAGTAGTAGGTGGTTAGAGGGATTAGACACATGTACAGAAGTAGTAGGTCACACGAGATCTGATACAAAAATACTCTAAATGCAATCTTATCAGCGACTAGCAGAGAACTTGAAGTAAGAATGTAAGAAGGTTTTACCAAGACATTCTGACCAATGTTTTGAGCATGAATCACCTTGGCGCAACATTGGTTTTGTTTAAGCAAGGATTATATATAGAACGAATTGATAATCTCAGAAGAGCTTTTGTACAGAAGTAGTAAACGATTGGAGGGGCTCGTCACATGTACAGAAGTAGTAGGTGGTTAGAGGGGCTAGACACATGTACAGAAATAGTAGATGGTTAGAAGGGCTAGACACATGTACAGAAATAGTAGGTGGTTAGAGGGGCTAGACACATGTACAGAAGTAGTAGGTGGTTAGAGGGGCTAGACACATGTACAGAAATAGTAGATGGTTAGAGAGGCTAGACACATGTACAGAAATAGTAGGTGGTTAGGGTGGCTAGACACATGTACAGAAATAGTAGGTGGTTAGAGGGGCTAGGCACATGTACAGAAATAGTAGATGGTTAGAGAGGCTAGACACATGTACAGAAATAGTAGGTGGTTATAGGGGCTAGACACGTGTACAGAAATAGTAGGTGGTTATAGGGGCTAGACACGTGTACAGAAATAGTAGGTGGTTAGAGGGGCTAGACACATGTACAGAAATAGTAGGTGGTTAGAGGGGCTAGACACATGTATAGAAGCGGTAAACGGTTGGAGAGGCTAGACACATGTACAGAAATAGTAGATGATTAGAGGGGCTAGACACATGTACAGAAGTAGGTGGTTAGAGGGGCTAGATACATGTACAGAAGTAGTAGGTCACACGAGATCTGATACAAAAATGCTCTAAATGCAATCTTATCAGCGACTGGCAGAGAACTTGAAGTAAGAATGTAAGAAGGTTTTACCAAGACATTCTGACCAATGTTTTGAGCATGAATCACCTTGGTGCAACATTGGTTTTGTTTAAGCAAGGATTATACATAGAACGAGTTGATAATCTCAGAAGAGCTTTTGAAAAAGCATGAAACAACCCAGACTTTTAACTTTTTTACTGACATGAGTCTTTTATATAGTTCAGTTTTTTTAAAAGTATAACTACGGACAATCAAACTTACAACCATTTGTACAAACTCAGGCATAAGTACAATAACTAACACAGATTTATTGACATACGTACAATCACTAACACAGATTTATTGACATACGTACAATCACTAACACAGTTTTATAGACATACGTACAATCACTAACACAGTTTTATAAACATACGTACAATCACTAACACAGAATTATAGACATACGTACAATCACTAACACAGTTTTATAGACATACGTACAATCACTAACACAGTTTTATAGACATACGTACAATCACTAACACAGTTTTATAGACATACGTACAATCACTAACACAGTTTTATAGACATACGTACAATCACTAACACAGATTTATTGACATACGTACAATCACTAACACAGTTTTATAGACATACGTACAATCACTAACACAGTTTTATAGACATACGTACAATCACTAACACAGATTTATTGACATACGTACAATCACTAACACAGTTTTATAGACATACGTACAATCACTAACACAGTTTTATAGACATACGTACAATCACTAACACAGTTTTATAGACATACGTACAATCACTAACACAGTTTTATAGACATACGTACAATCACTAACACAGATTTATTGACATACGTACAATCACTAACACAGTTTTATAGACATACGTACAATCACTAACACAGTTTTATAGACATACGTACAATCACTAACACAGATTTATTGACATACGTACAATCACTAACACAGATTTGCAACCGCTCACACACCTTTACAATCACTCACATACGCATATAACCACTCACACTCACTCCCACACACACTTCCATATGACCACCCACACACACACTCCCACATAATCACCCACACACACATAACCATTTTCACACACTTAAATCACACATACACACACGCTCTCTCTCTCTCACACACACACACACGTAAAATTTCCACACATAAACTTAAAACCATCCATACACATTTACAACCACTTACACACACATTTACAGCTACACGCACAGCCACTCACACACACACTAACTACTACACATGCACACATGTACTTGTACGAACTCCCTGTAACTGTGAGCTGGTGTTCTTTGCAGCCGATGCTGTGAAGATGTTGAGACACAGCATCGTATCGGCGTGGGGGCGAGTTATGGCGGCTACTTTCTCAGTCCCGGAGTACAGCTAACAAGCAGAGGGTGGGTGTGCAATGCTTCTTTAGCAGACCCCACCACCATGGGGACTATGGTGATTCCTACCTCGTTAGCCAGGCTAGGCCACATACTGGGGGTACCACGGAGAGGTGGGACAGGGTCTTGGTCAGCTATGGTTCTCTAACCCTGACGCTAGCATATCAGCTATGGTGCGCTAATCCTGACGCTAGCATATCAGCCATGGGTCACTAACCCTGACGATAGCATATCAGCTATGGTGCGCTAACCCTGACGCTAGCATATCAGCTATGGTGCGCTAATCCTGACGCTAGCATATCAGCTATGGTGCGCTAACCCTGACGCTAGCATATCAGCTATGGTGCGCTAATCCTGACGCTAGCATATCAGCCATGGGTCACTAACCCTGACGATAGCATATCAGCTATGGTGCGCTAACCCTGACGCTAGCATATCAGCTATGGTGCGCTAACCCTGACGCTAGCATATCAGCTATGGTTCACTAACCCTGACGCTAGCATATCAGCTATTGTTCGCTAACCCTGACGCTAGCATATTAGCTATTGTTCGCTAACCCTGACGCTAGCATATCTATTGTTCGCTAACCCTGACGCTAGCATATCAGCCATGGGTCGCTAACCCTGACGCTAGCATATCAGCTATTGTTTGCTAACCCTGACGCTAGCATGTTAGCTATTGTTCGCTAACCCTGATGCTAGCATATCAGCCATGGGTCGCTAACCCTGACGCTAGCATATCAGCCATGGGTCGCTAACCCTGACGCTAGCATATCAGCCATGGGTCGCTAACCCTGACGCTAGCATATCAGCTATTGTTCGCTAACCCTGACGCTAGCATATCAGCTATGGTTCGCTAACCCTGACGCTAGCATATCAGCTATAGTTCGCTAACCCTGACGCTAGCATATCAGCTATAGTTCGCTAACCCTGACGCTAGCATATCAGCCATGGGTCGCTAACCCTGACGCTAGCATATCAGCTATAGTTCGCTAACCCTGACGCTAGCATATCAGCTATAGTTCGCTGGTTGCCTCATCAGACAGCGTCTTCAGCCACACACACACACACACACACACACACACTCACACACACACACATAAAACCACTCACACTTAAACTCAGACAACTACAGTAGCTGTACTCACACATCAGAGCGTAGGTTTTCGTACTGGCCACCCACAGAAGAAGACATACGTTTTGGCCTTGAAAAGAATTTCTGTAACATTGACCTATCACTCCGTGTCTGATCTTTTCTCACTCTTTTCTGTTCCTGGAGTAAGTTTAGAATCTGAGAACTGTTTGGCGTTTCTTTCGCTAGCTTCTCAGGGGTCCGCCCATTTTTGTCTTTCAAGGTCAAGGACGCCCCGGCACAAAGTAACACCTTAACAACTGTTATGTCTCCATGATAAACAGCCAAATGAAGAGGTGTCATTTTTTCATAATCTTGACAGTTTATATCCGCCCTGTACTCAGTTAAAACTTGTGCAACTTCATGAAAACCGCGCATGGATGAATGATGAAGTGCGGTTCTCTCCTTCTTGTCGCGCGTGTTGACATTGACTGACAGCTCACACAGCTGACGGACTACTTCTGCTAGACCGAGACTGGCGGCTAAAATTAGAGCAGTGGACCCGTCCTTATCTGTGGCCTCCATGTTACATCCAGCTTTGTGTAAATCTCTCACGCCAGCTTTGTCTTTATTTTTCACTGCATCAAATAATGCCAACGTTTCTCTGATCTGCCTAGCTTGACATGGAAAGTTAATGCAGCTGTTTCTGTCCTTTCTTGTTATCTGTTTTATTTCAAATCTCTCTCTTGGAACCGCCGGTTCCGCTCCGTCTCCATCCGCCATGTTTTTTTGTGTGGGTGTGGCCGTCTGACGATATGAGAAGTTCTGTTGATGGTGGTGGTATGATAAGTTCACTCGCCAGTTCCGGGTAGCGTAAGTTGTGGCTTAAGTCGTCCTAACTGTGAAGTTCCGTCATTCGGCGTATGTCTGAGGCGAGTTTCTGACAGATGTGTAAAATGAAGTCAAGATGCTAGCTCAGGTGTGGTGGTGATGGGTTATGTGAAAGCTGCTGTTGAAATCTGCAGCACTTGTGATGTGTAAGCTGTCATAACTTTCAACCTGGGCTTGGCGAGCACAGCTGTTAGATAAAAGAGTTGACTGGTTTTATGTTAAAGAAAAATTATGACAAAATGTTCCCGAATGTTTTGTGTAGTTTGAAATTATACTTCATAGTATGTACGCTGTAAACTAAAACCAAGTCTCATTCAGAACCATATGAAATTAATTTTTTTTAAAATCATCATCATCATCATCATCATGCTGAAAATCTATGGCGACCACGTTTCCTTATCTTGCATGGCCTATGATGTTCTAATAAAGTCATATACTGCCCCGTCCTTGTGTTATTTGATTTTATCTCTGCCATCAAATCTTTTCTTCCTTCGCGTTTTCAGTTGTTCCAGCATTCTTTAATTTCTGTCTTCTTGTGTGGCATGGCCAAGGAATTTTGATTGTCTTTTGCTGATGATTTTCACTCGTTTCCATTATTCTGTTACTTCTTCGGGGACTGTCTCATCTGCATTTCTGGTTGTCCGTGGTGTGTGTTGCATCTTCATTCGAAAACACATTTCTGGTTATCTGTGGTATGTGTTATATCTTCCTTTGAAAACACATTTCTGTTGCTTCCAATTTTTTGTTGCATTCTTTTGTTATCAGCTAGCCAAAAATATAGCAATTTTAGCACTTTATCTTTTTCATGTCAGAAAAAAAAACTTACATTTGTCCTTACCTGTTCGTAATTTTATTTCTTCTGTGCGCTTGCTATCAGCTGTTGCTGTTGTTGGGAGGTAAATGAATTTATTTATTTGTGCCAGTGTCTTCCAATTTGAAAGGAATGTCCTGCTGTGGTATGCTTACTCTGTCTGGTGTTACCATTAAAAACAGGAAGACTTCTATTGCGCTTCAAAAAGTAAAACCACTAAAGAAGCTGTGGAGAGGAACAGACAGAGCTACAAAAATAAGATTTTTAAGAGCATGCATCTTTCCCATCGCAACATATGCCTGTGAGACCTGGACACTTAACAAAACAGCTGAGAATCACATAAATGCCTTTGAATGTAAATGCTACAGAAGAGTTCTTCAAATATCATGGATAAAAAAAACAAAACAAATATATCCAAACTACAATAACTTAATATTGAGGAAGGTTGGCTAGTAAAGAATATTAAACAGAGAAAAATTAAATATTTTGGACATATTAAACGTCATAATAATTTAGAGAAGATCGCCTTGGAAGGGTACATAATGGGGAAAAGAAAGAGAGGAAAACCAAGGCGAAAATGGCTGCAAGACATCGCTGATGATCTGTGAATGGACGCATGAGCAGCAGGCCATCTTGCTCACAACCGAGAGGCCTACAGGAGAGCTGTTAGGGAGGCAAAGTTCCGCAAGGGACGTGCAAATGACTGACTGACTGGTATTACCATGTTTCTGTCTTGTACTGTTTAGCTCTAGGTTTCTTTTATTGCTCTCTTCGGTTATAATCTTATTTACAAGTTTCTGCAAATTGCTTTCATACTCTGCTTTCAGAAAGGTGTCATTCGCAAATCTCAGATTGTTGATATTATGACCTCCTGTTTTTAGTACTTTCAAATTTGTAATTTTTCACTGTACGATAAGAATAAATCAGACAGGTGACATTGTTCTTTTG
Source organism: Achatina immaculata (assembly GCA_009760885.1). Lineage (NCBI taxonomy): Eukaryota > Metazoa > Mollusca > Gastropoda > Stylommatophora > Achatinidae > Lissachatina > Lissachatina immaculata. Next base: position 8,099,090 of record CM019693.1, read on the forward strand.
TTTCCTTTTATATCCTGATACTCACCTGTGCCGTTCTTATTATTGCTGCTCTTTGATTCCAGTACATATTCTTACTAATTCTCATATCTTTACCATCTATATTACGTTTCTCAAGCATTTGTGTCATATCTTTACATCTAAATTTGTCATAAGCCTTCATGTAATCAATTAAGCACAAGTATAAGTCGTTGTTTAAAGATCGTTCTATCAAAGTTCTTGCTGTAAAAATTCCATAACTTGTGCTTTATCATCAACAAAATCACGTTCTTCTTCTGCCAGTTCTATTTGTATCTTATTTCGTATTCTTAAGTTAATGATCTTAGAGAGTAGTTGTCTAATATATCTCATTATTTTATAAGACTTTACTTCCTTTAAAAAAAGGAAACAATACAATTTGTTGATGATAAGCATTCAGCACAAACTTTACATACGCAAACACTTCAGAGTCTCTCTGAAAAAAAGGACTGTAATCAACAGAGCCAGATTAGAAATCCACCTTTTAATGCTCCGCCATGTTTGTGGCTTCTGCTTAAATCCACCCTAAACACACCCAAAGTATAAACAATTGTCTTCCCTCAAAACATAAACTTGACTTATACAAGAAAGACCTTGCTTACTCTGCTACTCATCTCTGGAGTATATTTCCTCACCATGGAAAACTCTTCAGCGATATACCGTCTTATATTTTCTTCAAAATTAATTTAACTTGAATTCCATTTTATGCCTCTTTAAAAATAACTATTCACAAATCTTTACAATTCCAGACATATCTAGCAAATAATTCTATGAATATGCACCATTTTGTTTATCTTTTCGGTAATGTGCTACAATGTTAAAACAACTATACCACATAAATTTACTTTCTCTGGATTGTTGTATGTGTAATTTTGTATGTGTATTGTTGTATATGTATTGCTTTATGTGTATTGTTGTATGTGTATTGTTGTATATGTATTGCTTTATGTGTATTGTTGTATGTGTATTGTTGTATGTATATTGTTGTATGCTTTGTTAAGAGAAGACTGTATACGTTTATTTCTACTACATATATGCAGTTCCCTCCTTCGCCCAGTGAAAATGGATGTATAAAAATAGAAACTACTACTTATAAATACTCTAAGGGTTCTACTGAATATTTTTAAGAAGAATAAAAAGATGAGAGCTGATATACAGGACATCAGACAGGCATATATGCCCAGCTCTTCAGTTTAAGTTAGTTCGTCCAAAAGACTGATACATACGTGCAGGGGCGACAAACAGACAGACAAACAGACAGGCAAGCAGGCAGAGACGGACAGACAGACAACATGGCTAGAATAAAATATGCTCAGATTATGAAATATTTTTCACCAAGCACCTACCTGTTTTAGACACCTAGTTCTGTACAACTGTATCAAACGATGTTTGCAAATTAAACATTTATGAAGAATGTCTAGATTCCTGACTTTCATGTGCTGTAAAAATTAATTCATAACACAAAAACTGTTTCGTTAAGGTGAAAATCTTGCGTGTTATGGAAAGTAAATGAAAACTCTTCATTTTCAAGATTGCGTAAGTCATATTTAAAGCGTATCGGAATCTTTACCAAGCATGACACACATACTTGTATACTTGTGTATATCCTGGTTTGGTCTTGCACTGCAGCTTGTTCTACAAGTTTTTAGTCTATTGATGTTCACTAACTGACACAGGAGCCACCACCCTGCTCTGTTAGTGGTACTTGGCCACTCTTTCATGTTCCTGCTCTCGTCTCGGTCCACGAGAACTGTATGTATAAATGTTTTCAGGTTCAACGTTTAACCTGTATAAATGTTTTCAGGTTCAACGTTTAACCTGTATAAATGTTTTCAGGTTCAACGTTTAACCTGTATAAATGTTTTCAGGTTCAACGTTTAACCTGTATAAATGTTTTCAGGTTCAACGTTTAGCGTGTAACGTTTAACGCGTGGAGAGAAAATAAAAATGCTTGTCCCGAATGTTGGAAATTTTGAGAAACTATTTTATATGTCAATACCAAGATTAAATTCAGCTCTGATAAATAAGTGCCTATCTCTTGGAAGTCTGTAGCGTCGACGTGTCTGGTAAAAGTTCTATGTTAGAGCATGGACAACCCCCCCCCCCCAATCTGTGGCAGTAGCGTTGGCACAGTATTCAAGTCAATCGCCACTTATATAAACAACACATTGTTACAGCCGTAACAACAGTGAGGGAGTGTTTGTCTTATGTCAGAGAGTTATACAATGTACGACAATTAAGTAATGAGACTACTTAGATTAAAAAAAATAAACAACAGTTGAAGATATAACCTGTATTTTATTCAAAGTTAGCCCCTTGTGCATTGATACAACGAGTGGCACGATCTAACAAACACTGGAACGACCTCTGCAATTCTTGTGTTGGTATGGCTCTTAAACTCGATGTTACAACTCTTTGGATGTCATCAGTATCGTCAAAGAAGCGTCCTTTCAACGGTAACTTTAACTTTGGGAACAGAAAATAATTTCTCTCTCTGAACCTTAAGTGCCAAGGGCACATGGGGCTTCCGCAAGGGTTTTCCACAAATGCCTGTCTTTCGCCTTTTTTTTCTGCTCTTGCCCAGGTGAGCCCTCTATTGCTCAACATCCTTTCTGTTGTTCTTCTCCATGTCTCTTTTGGTCTACCCTTACTTCTGCTCCCCTGTGGTGTCCATCTTAGTGCTATTTTTGGTAGTGAGTTGTCAGTCATTCGGAGCACATGTCCCAACCATCGCCAGCGTCTTCCCTCAATAATTGTTGTCAGTGGTTTCATCTGCATTTCTGCCAATAAAATGTTATTTCTTATGGTGTTTGGCCAAAATATTTTTTTAATTCTACGTAAACATTTAGTCTGGAAAGAATTCAACTTGTTTTCTATGGTTTTGGTGATTTTCCAGCATTCACTTCCATAGAGTAGTACACTTAGAACATTACTCTTAAATATCCTGATTTTCATATTTATGCTTAGTTTATTTGATTTAAATATATTCTGTAGCATTGCAAAAGCCTGGTTTGCTCTAGTAAGTCTGCTGTTGATGTCCTCTGTGCTGTCTCCATTTTCTACTACTCTGCTGCCAAGGTATACAAATTCGTTGACCTCCTCCACTAACTTGTTATCTACAGAAAATAATTACAGGGAGACAAATCTGGGGAACAGGGTGGATGGTTGAGAACACACACTTGTTTTTGGACCACAGATTCTACAACTATCGCCGGTGAGCCGGTGCATTATCATGAAGAAGGAAAAAACTGCCAGGTGTTGAATACTCAGGTCGGACTCGGAGAATCCTTTTTCAGTAGGCGTTTAAAAATACTTAAATCAACTCTGGCAGTGACAGCCTGTCCCTCTGGAATAAATTCTTTATAACTCCTTTGCTGTCGTAGAAGCACACCAATATTGTCTTCACTTTCGACTTTTGAAGACGAAATTTTTTTGCCTTTTGGTGATGATGATGACTTCCACTGAGCACTTTGGCGTTTAGGTGTGGGATCATAGCGGAAAATCCATGTTTCATCTTCTGCAGCAAATCAAATTTAAGAAATGTTTATTTCTGCGACACGTTTTGATGATGTCTTTTGCGTACTCAACACGCTGATGTTTTTGGTCAAAAGACAAAGAATGTGGTACAAACCGGCAAGCAACTTTTTTCTTGCCCAAATCTTCCACTAAAATTTTACGAATGGTCTCTCAGTTAACACTATATTCATCTTCCATCATCCTCACAGTCAAACAACGATCTTCTTGTATCCATTCTCTGACTTTTGCAATGAGTTCCTCATTACGAATCCATGTCTAGTTGCATTTGTAATCGTTTCCATACCACTTTTGAATCGTGAATACCACATGAATATCTGTGCACGAGATAAACAATTATTCCCATAAACTTGTCACATCAATTCAACTGTCTCAATGGCACTTTTTCCTAGTTTTAAACAGAATTTAATGTTAGCTTTTTGCTCCATGTTGATTATGTAACAATGCACCTCTGATTAGGTCAACAAAATGGTGGCTTGTTTGTCGTCTGCTTATCGGGCGGCGATGAAAAGTTTCCAGATCATAGATGAAGGTTACCTCTTTGGATTCCATGCTTTGCTTCACAGATGACATTTTTGGCTTGGCCATCATAAAATCAGTCTCAATAGCTGTAACAACAGTGAGATAGTGTTTGTCTTATGTCAGATAGTTATACATACGGTTGTAGCTGTAACAACAGTGAGATAGTGTTTGTCTTATGTCAGATAGTTATACATACGGTTATAGCTGTAACAACAGTGAGATAGTGTGTGTCTTATGTCAGAGAGTTATACATACGGTTATAGCTGTAACAACTGTGAGATAGTGTGTGTCTTATGTCAGAGAGTTATACATACGGTTATAGCTGTAACAACAGTGAGATAGTGTGTGTCTTATGTCAGAGAGTTATACATACGGTTATAGCTGTAACAACAGTGAGATGGTGTGTTGGGTCCTACGTATCGCGTCAAGATGTAGGATTATCATATTGGTTTAATTACATAAACACAAGATCCTGAAATATTACACATTTCTCAGGCAAACCAGGGAATATCACTTCCGAGGCAAATCTGGTAGTATCACTTCTTAGCAACAGACGAAAAATTTAATCTTCAAGCAATGAAGGCTGGTTCTGATCAAGAACAATTGTCTGATATGAACAACCAGATTATGATGGAAAAGTATGACGATGAACTATGCAGATGAAGTAACCTATCAAGCTAACCAGAATGACATGTAGAACACAGTTCCAAGCGGCTCACAACACTGAGTTCACTCGCAGCTATGAGAACTACAAATAAGTTATCCAACCTCCAAACTAATACAGCTTACAAGAGTGACACAACATCATAACTAAACAAACTAATACAGCTTACAAGAGTGACACTACATCATAACTAAACAAACTAATACAGCTTACAAGAGTGACACTACATCATAACTAAACAAACTAATACAGCTTACAAGAGTGACACTACATCATAACTAAACAAACTAATACAGCTTACAAGAGTGACACTACGTCATAACTAAACAAACTAATACAGCGTACAAGAGTGACACTACATCATAACTAAACAAACTAATACAGCTTACAAGAGTGACACTACATCATAACTAAACAAACTAATACAGCTTACAAGAGTGACACTACATCATAACTAAACAAACTAATACAGCTTACAAGAGTGACACTACATCATAACTAAACAAACTAATACAGCTTACAAGAGTGACACTACATCATAACTAAACAACGATAACACCACTCGCACGACTCAGACTTGGAATCTCAGACCGACTAGCCAGGCAATGTTCTTTGGTAGGCAGGACTCACACAGTTTCACTCAATCCACGTTCAAAATCTGCTGCACTCGCGTCTGATATCTCAAGGGAGACTACAAAGAAAAACTCAATCGTGAAACACAACAATTAAGGCCGCTAACTTCCAAAATGGAGATACAATGAGGGAAATTAAAAGGAGGACATCTATTGCTCTTCAGAAAGTAAAACAAATAAAGAATCTGTGGAGAGGAGCAGACAGAACTACAAAAATAAGATTTTTAGGGGCATGTATCTTTCTCATCGCAACATATGCCTGTGAGACGTGGACACTTAACAAAACAGCTGAGAAACACATAAATGCCTTTGAATGTAAATGCTACAGAAGAGTTCTCCAAATATCATGGACACAAAAAAGAACAAATATATCTATACTACAAGAGCTTAATATTGAAGAAGGCTGGCTAGTAAAGAGGATTAAAGAGAGAAAACTTAAATATTTTGGACACATTAAACGTCATGATAATTTAGAGAAGACCGTATTGGAAGGGTACATAATGGGAAAAAGAAAGAGAGGAAAACCAAGGCAAAGATGGTTGCAAGACATTGTTGATGATATGCAAATGGAAGAATCAGCAGGAGGCATCTTGCTCACAACCAAGAAGCCTACATGAGAGCTGTTAAGGAGGCAAAGTTCAGCAAGGGACATGCAAATTACTTACTGATGAATGCAGGAATATCGTTGATTCAAGTGGCAGAATTAATTAATTAATTGTAAATTAAACAATGCATATCCCCATCACTTTGGCACTATACCGCTCTTCTACAGACAATGCATACAAAGTGTCACTGGACATGAACATTTAATACACATGAAAACATCAGGCATATACAAATATCTGGTCAGAAAACAGGAGCCACCATTACAGGACAGAATAAAGAGAGGATACAAATACTTCATTACTGACTACACACAACCATTTCAAAACCTACACCAGAAAGGAATCACGCCAAGTGCACGAGAGATAACATACAGACTACTGTTCAACATCACACCGACCACACAAGGAGTCGCCCGCAGATCCAACAGACTGATCAGATGTAGACTATGTAGAACAAAAACACAGGAAACAGAAGAGCACATCTTCTTTGAGTGCAAAACTGTTTCTTTAGCTTTTAAACTGTTGACTCGCGACATAACAACAAGAACAACACAGACAGTAGACATGTATAGAGCAGTCATGTTGAACACCATCCCTCGAACAGTAGCAGACAGCCATAAACAGTCCATCATAATCCTAGCGGAATTCAGATCTCTTATCTGGTCGTGTCGGAATAAGGCCATGTTTGATAACAAAGTTTTTACGCCAGAAATTTTTCTATCTTCCAAAACAAATTGTTACGGCTTTCTGCTAGTTTTTAACACCTATGTGGAATATTGAAGTCCTTTTTTGTTTTTGTGTGTGTATGTGTGTTTTGACAACGACGCAGTTTTAGTTTCACAACACTGATTATTCTATAACCCTGTTTGTATATAACTATGTACTCAGGTGTACCTATCATCCAAATCACTATCATCTCATGTTTTGTTAAAGCCCACCATTTCATTATTTCACTTCACGGGCAATCACCCTCACCTCACGGTTTTTGCACACGATTTGTATTTGTAACTATCAGACAAATAAACTTCATTTTTAAAAAAAATATATATATATATCTATACTACAAGAGCTTAATATTGAAGAAGGCTGGCTAATAAAGAGGATTAAACAGAGAAAACTTAAATATTTTGTACACATTAAACGTCATGATAATTTAGAGAAGACCATAGTGGAAGGATACATAATGGGAAAAAGAAAGAGAGGACGACCAAAATGAAGATGGCTGCAAGAAATCGTTGACGATCTGCAAATGGATGCAGCAGCAGCAGGCCATCTTGCTCACAACCGAGAGGCCTACAGAAGTGCTGTTTGGGAGGCAAAGTTCCGCAAGGGACATGCAAATGAATAAATGACTTCCAAAAACTAAATAGGCTTGTTCCCCTTATCCAGGATATATTCTGCTACATATCTCTTACACAGGATCTAGCTCATGTAGAATCTACTTGTGCAGCAATAGTTCTATATTATAGAACCGTCATCTCTTATCCAGGATCTAGCTCATGTAGAATCTACCCGTGTAGCAATAGTTCTATATTAGAGAATGTAGAACCCTCATCTCATATCTACCTCTTAGTTTGGTATACATCCAACCACAGTCAGGCTTATATGAGTCTCATAATCTGATGACCAGAATTGTCAACGATACAAGCAACTTTAATGAACTGACAAATACGTATGTTCTTTAACTCAAATATTTTTACTACACAGCATCTCTTAGTGCTCTCGACTTTTGGCCTCGGTGAGTTCTCCTGAGATTAGCACTCGTCGTCGTTGCTGGTAACCTTCAAGTTAGTGTGGATCGCTATCATCTACCACCTCCGGCCCCCTCCTCCCACGCTGGGAACATGAGCAGGCAGCTAATTCATTCATTGCAGGCACTACTGGGCATCTTTTATAATGCTTCCATATCGTACAATAATGGCATCTTTCATCTCTGAAACTGGTTTTAAAGAAGGAAGATGTTAGCTGTAAGGGTAGCAATCCAAGTGCCATTTTGGTAGAAGTCTCTGATGTGAGTACAGAAACTGTAGAGGTCCCTGATATGAGGATAGAAATTATATAGGTCCCTGATATGATGACAGAAACTATATAGGTCCCTGATATGATGACAGAAACTATATAGATCCCTGATATGAGAACAGAAACTATCTAGGTCCCTGATATGAGGACAGAAACTGTAGAGGTCCCTGATATGAGGACAGAAACTGTAGAGGTCCCTGATATAAGGACAGAAACTGTAGAGGTCCCTGATATGAGGACAGAAACTATATAGGTCCCTGATATGAGGACAGAAACTATATAGATCCCTGATATGAGAACAGAAACTATATAGGTCCCTGATATGAGGACAGAAACTGTAGAGGTCCCTGATATGAGAACAGAAACTGTAGAGGTCCCTGATATGAGAACAGAAACTTTATAGATCCCTGATATGAGGACAGAAACTATATAGATCCCTGATATGAGAACAGAAACTGTATAGATCCCTGATATGAGGACAGAAACTATATAGATCCCTGATATGAGAACAGAAACTGTAGAAGTCCCTGATATGAGGACAGAAACTGTAGAGGTCTCTGATATGAGGACAGAAACTGTAGAGGTCCCTGATATGAGGACAGAAACTGTAGAGGTCCCTGATATGAGGACAAAAACTGTAGAGGTCTCTCTTATGATGGGATAAAACAAACAGATCCCTGCTATGAAAAATTAAATGAAAATTATCTCTGTTATGTCGAAGTAAACCAGAAATGTCACTGCAAATCTGATAGGACACTCAGCCTGAGAGTGATATTACACTTTGGATTGTACTTTGGTTGAATAAAATACTGGGGAACAAGAAAATGGAATTCCAGATATGATTGGCAGTGATATTTTTAGTAAGATATTGCATGAAGGAAGTGATATGTTTGGAGATATCGTATGAAGGAAGTTATATATTTGGAGATATCACATGAAGATAGTGATATGTCTGGAGATATCACAGGAAGTGATGACATGAAAACAAATTTAAGGAAGGAGACATCTCGGAAGTTGTGTGAGAATTTCTATTCCATCCAGCTAAATCATGCAAAAACGAAGCCATTTTGATTGACAGCTTTAGAAATATGGTTAAACAAATAACAAAATAATTCAGCTTTTACATAATTTTCTGTCAATAATTTAACCACGCCTAAAATACTTTAAATACAGAAAGGTGAACAAATGAATTACAAATAAATAAATTAATAAATATAAGATCTCTCTCTCTCTCTCTCTCTGAACCTTAAGTGCCCAGGGCACATGGGGCTTCCGCAAGGGTTTTCCACAAATGCCTGTCCTTTGCCTTTTTTTCTGCTCTTGCCCAGGTGAGCCCTCTATTGCTCAGCATCCTTTCTGTTGTTTTTCTCCATGTCTCTTTTGGTCTACCCTTACTTCTGTTCCCCTGTGGTGTCCATCTTAGTGCTATTTTTGGTAGTGAGTTGTCAGTCATTCGAAGCACATATCCCAACCATCGCCAGCGTCTTTCCTCAATAATTGTTGTCAGTGGCTTCATCTGCATTTCTGCCAATAAGATGTTATTTCTTATGGTGTTTGGCCAAAATATTTTTCTAATTTTTCGTAAACATTTAGTCTGGAAAGAATTCAACTTGTTTTCTAAAGTTTTGGTGATTTTCCAGCATTCACTTCCATAGAGTAGTACACTTAGAACATTACTCTTAAATATGATTTTCATATTTATGCTTGTTTTTTTTATTTCCATATAGTCTGCAGCATTGCAAAAGCCTGGTTTGCTCTAGTAAGTCTGCTGTTGATGTCCTCTGTGCTGTCTCCATTTTCTACTACTCTGCTGCCAAGGTATACAAATTCGTTGACCTCCTCCACTAACTTGCTATCTGCTCTGAGTACATTTCTGTTGTTCACATTTTGCTTCATTAACTTTGTCTTTCCTACGTTGATCTTTAGTCCTATGTTGTTTGCATTCTGAGTTAGCTTGTTTATTTTATCTTGCATATCTTTGTGACTGCTTGATAATAGACAAATGTCGTCCGCAAAGTCAAGGTCCTCCAGCACTGTGTCAAGGGTCCATTGCAATCCTCTGCGTGTGTCTGATGTCGCCTCCTTCATTAACCAGTCTACTGCCAAGATAAATAATGTTGGTGATAGTACACATCCTTGCTTCACTCCTGTTTGTACCCTAAAGCTGCTGGAGGTATGTTCTCCACAGATCACTTTGCACTGAAAACCCTCATATAGGGCTTTGATTACATTTACTATCTTGTGGGGGAGGCCATGCCATCTTAGGATTTTCCACAGTGCATCTCTGTTGACACTGTCAAAGGCTTTCTCAAAATCTATGAATAATGCATATGTTGTGCTATGCCACTCATTTGCCTGTTCTAATATTTGTCTAAGTACAAATATATGGTCTATGCATGATCTTCCTTTCCTAAATCCTGCCTGCTCTTTCCGAAGTTTTTCCTCAAGTGTTGGTACAATTCTGTTGATGATTATTCTGCAAAATACTTTACTGGTGAGTGGCAGTAGGGTAATGCCTCTCCAGTTCCCGCAATCTCTCTACCTTCTTTGGTAGTTTTACTATAAGCCCAGTTTTCCACTCCTCTGGGGCTTTTTCTAGATCCCAAATTTGTTGTAATATCCGGCAAAGCTGTTTTGGTGTTTCTGTTTCTTCTGCTTTCAACATCTCAGCAGTCATTTCATCTTCACCTGGTGCCCTGTCTGATTTTAGCTTCTTTATCGCCTCCTTTACTTCATTTATTGTTATTTGTCCTGTATTGATGTTTAGTTCCGTTTTTGCTTCAGGTATGTCTATTGTTTGTGCTGCTTGTGTTCTGTTTAGTAGGGTGTTAAAGTGTTCCCTCCATCTTTCAATTTTTTCTCTTTCTCCACTGACCAGTTGTCCATTTTGTGTCCTTACTGCACTTTCACATCTTGTGTTGAAGTTACCTGTCATCTGCTTTGTGATTTTATATATGGTTTTCATGTCATTTGTATATGCTGCTTTCTCTGCTGTTTCTGCTAAGTTGTCATAATACTGACGTTTATCTTGACGACATGATTTCTTCACTTCTTTGTCTTTTTGTGCATAATTACTTAAAACTTGTTCTTTTAGCCTTTGCGATTTGGTGGTCAGTAATTTTTTCTTGATTTCTTTTCTTTGCTCTATCTTTTCCCATGTGGTCTTGCTTATCCATTTCTCTTTTCTCCGTTTCCGATATCCCAGCACCTCTTTTGCTGTTTCCTGTAGTGTTTTATTAAACTCTAGTGTGGACATTTCTGCTTTGTCTTGTAGGACACTGAAGCGGTTCTTAACTACTACTGAGAATTCATTTCTTGTTTGCTGGTCTTTCAGTTTTCTTGTATCAAAACATATCTTTCTGTGTTCTCCGATTTTGGCTTTCCTTAATTTTAGTTTTGTTTTTGCTACCAGAAGGTTGTGATCACTTCCTACATTTCATTAGCGATAATGCGTGTTACCCTGATTTTTGCAATGCGCCTTTTGGCTGGGTAACTCCGACTTCAGCACCTTTCCTTGCTAGGGTAGACTGTGGTCTTGCTCGGACTGCCATGAAGACAGTGTGGCTGGCCTGGCCAAAACTTTGTTTTCCAGCCTCTGGTGGCTGTACTTAAGCCCCTTCTCCATGTCAGATGGTTTTGAGACAGTTCCACAAAGACACTCTGACTTTGAGATGAGGAATCTGATGAGTGCTTCAACGATATCCATTCCCCGCCACCCATAGTCTACTGGCTCTGTTTTGTTTACATCATTCTGATAGCCATTGTTGTAAAGACCTATTGGCTTGTCACGTCCTGGATTCATTGGTTTCACACCAGACTTCCCTCATCCCCGCCAGAGATCTCCATGTCCCCATCCGTCCACCAACCTGACATTACATTTTGCAAAAATAACAATTACAATTAGTGTTGATTGCTACAAGTTTCTGGGCTACAGAGGTAGGTCAGAGTTTTTAAGCAAACAGATCTATGTTCCCTGTCTCACAAACACTATGTTAAGATAAGTGTGCTCTTAACACAGTTGTTCCCAGGGGAGGAAGTGACTGCGATTTAATGTTCATGTGATTGTGCAAGAGAATTACTAAATACAGGCAAATGACACTGAAAGAATGTTTGAACAAGTAATTAGTAAGTATGTATGATGAACCCATCTTTTATATGTTTTTAATGATTTCACATTAAAAAACTTCAAATTTGAACTCATACTGCCAATTTCAATGGAGGCATCAGCAGCAGGGAATCCTGCTTACAACCGAGAGATCTTCAAGAGAGATGATGGGAAGGGAAAGTTCTACAAGGGATACACAAATGAATGAACAGCCATTTTCATGAATAATTTCTCATTCTAGATATTGACAAGATTTCCATACCCACTGGTAAATACTGCAACAACTTTGATGCAGAAGTTAGGGCAATTATTGCTGCAGTTGAAAAACTATCAGACTCCAGAATTGATACATGTCCTGTAGTAATTCTCACAGATGCAAGATCAGTACTGGAAGCTCTTCAGTGCAACAAACTTAAAGATGCCTTGTCAAAAATTGGCTTACAACATAGAGTCACTTTGCAATGGATTCCCTCCCACTGTGGGATACCAGGCAATGAGAAAGCTGACCATCTGGCCAAAGAGGGCACTGAAATGAAGCAACAAGACATACCAATCACCTATAATCAGAAGAAAAGCATGATAAAAACCTACAGGAAGCCACAAACACCACCACATGATGACTATCACATGCTAAACAGAAAGGAACAAGTCACCGTCTTCCGTCTCCGAACAGGACACAGTCGACTCCGAAGTCATATGTATACAAAGTTTAAGGTTGGTACTACTAATCTATGTACATGTGCCCAGGTGCCCCAAACTGTGGAACATATCCTCCAGAACTGCATCAGCTACGAGACACTGAGAAATAATTACTGGCCCAGTGAAACCACTAAAGAAGATAAGCTCTACGGTTCCATACATGAGTTACAAAAAACAGTGAAATTTATCCAAGAGACAGGACTGCAGATATAGACAGACAATGCGAACGAAGAAGAAGAAGACTTCCTACATCTGCTCCTTTCCTTGCTCGCACATCTTGTAGTGACCCTTTCCACTTGTTATTTATTAGTATGTGATCGATTTGGTTTCCTGTGGTTTTATCTGGTGACCTCCAAGTCACCTTATGGATGTTTTTATGTTGGAAAATTGTCCCTCTGATGGTCATCATGTTTTCTTCACAGAAACTGCACAGTCTTTCTCCATTTTCATTTATTTCTCCGATTCCTTCTCTTCCCATGATTCTTCTTCTATCTTCATTTCCTTCACCTACTTTTGCATTGAAGTCGCCCAAGATGAGTAGCATATCATGCTTGGGTATTGTTTCTACTTGGAGGCTGTTGTAAAAATCTTCTTTTAATTCTTCTTCAGGTGCTTCTGTTGGTGCATAACAAACTATAATAGACAGCTTCGTGACTCTTGAGTTGAACCGTGCATATAAAAATCTCTCATTTATTGGGGTCCATTTCAGCAATGCTCATGATGCTTCTTTTGTTATAATCAATGCTCTCCTCCTTCATGAAGATCTTCTTTACCTGACCATATTATTGCATCTTCTGTGTGCTGTGTTGTTAATTTCCTTCTGCCTTGTCCTGTCCATCTTGCTTCTTGTATTCCTAGTATGTCTAGTTTGTATCTGTGCATTTCCTTGATGGTTTGTGCTAGTTTTCCAGTCTGGTTCAGTGTTCTTACATTCTAGCTGCCTATTTGCATCTTGTGTTTAGGTTCCAGGAGGTCTACAGTCGGGCTGGGGACTTCCAATGGCTGGCTTTCATCCACAACCTTCATGGGCTCAGTTTCCTGATAAGCATTTCTCCTTCCACCTGCATTTGTTTTTTCCCTTGCTTCCGTTTCTGTAGCAGTCTGATAGTTGTTTTTTTTACCAGTTAGGGTTGCTGGCCCTATGCCGAACCTTCCTTAGTCGCCTTTTACGATCATGCGTGGTAGGGTACAGTGGTCCTATTCTTTGCAGATCCCAAGTACCACACGGGGGAAATATAAGATATAGTGAAATAAATTTGCCATTTTCCGTGCTGTGCAAATCCTTACAGACATAATCATTTATGCTGATTTAGTGTTGTGTGGTGAAGGGAAACAAAACAATGTTACATTTTTATTTAAAAAGAGAGTTGTGTTTAAAATTAAACCAGAGCATATAACACTAGCCAGCTTACAAAAGTCTTACAAAGTTATGAATCAATGACGGAATCATGTGAGATACAACTGTATCGGGATATACAGGTCATGGAAATTTTGCTAATTTAAAATAATTTACAAAGTTGCAAATTTTCATTAAATGAGTGTGTAGTTTTTATTCGTTCTTTTAATCCTTGAGCTACCAAACAACTGCCATTTATTTGTTGAAAATTCACTGCCGAGTTGTTTCGCTGGAAATAATGACTATTTTTATAGTTTTAAGAAGCTTAAAGTTTTGAACTCCGATTACGGAACAAATTAATAATTTGACCGTTGTTATTTAATAATAGTCTGAGAGTGTGATAACTTTGAATGTAAGAATCTGTAGTAACAACGTACAGAAATCTCAGAATCTGGCAGGGGTTTGTGGTCTTGTAGACATCATCAAGCAGGACACTGCCAATATCTGGAGCCATTTTGTTGAGAGATGAGAAGAGTTGAGTTCAAACAGGATAATCAGTTGACAATCAGGCTGGGACAAACCTGAACAGCTTTTCCAGATTATCATTCTAACTGCCACGTCTTTGTGGAGACAGCTTTTCCAGATTATCATTCTAACTGCCACGTCTTTGGAGGAGACAGCTTTTCCAGATCATCAATCCAACTGCCACGTCTTTGTGGAGACAGCTTTTCCAGATTATCATTCTAATTGCCACGTCTTTGTGGAGACAGCTTTTCCAGATTATCATTCTAACTGCCACGTCATGAGAGGAGATAGCTTTTCCAGATTATCATTCTAACTGTCACGTCTTTGGAGGAGACAGCTTTTCCAGATTATCATTCTAACTGCCGCATCTTGAGAGGAGACAGCTTTTCCAGATTATCATTCTAACTGCCGCATCTTTGGAAGTGACAGCTTTTCCAGATTATCATTCTAACTGCCACGTTTTAAGAGGAGACAGCTTTTCCAGATTATCATTCTAACTGCCACGTCTTTGGAGGAGACAGCTTTTCCAGATCATCAATCCAACTGCCACGTCTTTGTGGAGACAGCTTTTCTAGATTATCATTCTAATTGCCACGTCTTTGGAGGAGACAGCTTTTCCAGATTATCATTCTAATTGCCACGTCTTTGTGGAGACAGCTTTTCCAGGTTATCATTCTAACTGCCACATCTTTGGAGGAGACAGCTTTTCCAGATTATCATTCTAACTGCCACGTCATGAGAGGAGATAGCTTTTCCAGATTATCATTCTAACTGTCACGTCTTTGGAGGAGACAGCTTTTCCAGATTATCATTCTAACTGCCGCATCTTGAGAGGAGACAGCTTTTCCAGATTATCATTCTAACTGCCGCATCTTTGGAGGTGACAGCTTTTCCAGATTATCATTCTAACTGCCACGTTTTAAGAGGAGACAGCTTTTCCAGATTATCATTCTAACTGCCACGTCTTTGGAGGAGACAGCTTTTCCAGATCATCAATCCAACTGCCACGTCTTTGTGGAGACAGCTTTTCTAGATTATCATTCTAATTGCCACGTCTTTGGAGGAGACAGCTTTTCCAGATTATCATTCTAATTGCCACGTCTTTGTGGAGACAGCTTTTCCAGATTATCATTCTAACTGCCACATCTTTGGAGGAGACAGCTTTTCCAGATTATCATTCTAACTGCCACGTCTTGAGAGGAGACAGCTTTTGCAGATTATCATTCTAACTGCCACATCTTTGGAGGAGACAGCTTTTCTAGATTATCATTCTAACTGCCACGTTTTGAGAGGAGACAGCTTTTCCAGATTATCATTCTAACTACCACGTCTTTGGAGGAGACAGCTTTTCCAGATCATCAATCCAACTGCCACGTCTTTGTGGAGACAGCTTTTCTAGATTATCATTCTAATTGCCACGTCTTTGGAGGAGACAGCTTTTCCAGATTATCATTCTAATTGCCACGTCTTTGTGGAGACAGCTTTTCCAGGTTATCATTCTAACTGCCACATCTTTGGAGGAGACAGCTTTTCCAGATTATCATTCTAACTGCCACGTCATGAGAGGAGATAGCTTTTCCAGATTATCATTCTAACTGTCACGTCTTTGGAGGAGACAGCTTTTCCAGATTATCATTCTAACTGCCGCATCTTGAGAGGAGACAGCTTTTCCAGATTATCATTCTAACTGCCGCATCTTTGGAGGTGACAGCTTTTCCAGATTATCATTCTAACTGCCACGTTTTAAGAGGAGACAGCTTTTCCAGATTATCATTCTAACTGCCACGTCTTTGGAGGAGACAGCTTTTCCAGATCATCAATCCAACTGCCACGTCTTTGTGGAGACAGCTTTTCTAGATTATCATTCTAATTGCCACGTCTTTGGAGGAGACAGCTTTTCCAGATTATCATTCTAATTGCCACGTCTTTGTGGAGACAGCTTTTCCAGATTATCATTCTAACTGCCACATCTTTGGAGGAGACAGCTTTTCCAGATTATCATTCTAACTGCCACGTCTTGAGAGGAGACAGCTTTTGCAGATTATCATTCTAACTGCCACATCTTTGGAGGAGACAGCTTTTCTAGATTATCATTCTAACTGCCACGTTTTGAGAGGAGACAGCTTTTCCAGATTATCATTCTAACTACCACGTCTTGAGAGGAGACAGCTTTTCCAGATTATCATTCTAACTGCCACGTTTTGAGAGGAGACAGCTTTTCCAGATTATCATTCTAACTGCCACGTCTTTGGAGGAGACAGCTTTTCCAGATCATCAATCCAACTGCCACTTTTCCAGATTATCATTCTAACTGCCACGTCTTGAGAGGAGACAGCTTTTCCAGATTATCATTCTAACTGCCACGTCTTGAGAGGAGACAGCTTTTCCAGATTATCATTCTAACTGCCACGTCTTGAGAGGAGACAGCTTTTCCAGATTATCATTCTAACTACCACGTCTTGAGAGAAGACAGCTTTTCCAGATTATCATTAGACAGCTTTTCCATATTATCATTCTAACTGCCATGTCTTGAGGGGAGACAGCTTTTCCAGATTATCATTCTAACTGCCATGTCTCGAGAGAAGACAGCTTTTCCAGATTATCATTCTAACTGCCACATCTTGAGACTGTCCAGTATCTTTTCTCTTGGTCTTCCTGTTGATCTTCTTCCCTCTGTTATTCCTGTTATTATTATATTTTCAATGCCCCCTCTTCTCATTGCATGTCCTATGAAAGTACATTGTCTCTCTCTTATTTTTTTACACGATTTTTTCTGGTCTCTCCAGCTCTTCTCATATATTCTTCATTAATTATTTTTGCTGTCCAGGGGATTCGCAACATTCTTCTAATAAACCACATTTCTGCTGCTTCCAATGATTTTTGTGCAGACTTGCCTATTGTCCATGATTCACTTCCATATAACAAGATAGGTTCAATATAGCATTTTAGGACTCGTTTTCTAACATTCATTGATAAGGATGCGTTAGATAATATGTTTCTCATTCTCTAAAATACAGTCTTTGCTTGGCCTATTCAGTTCATAATTTCTGTTCTGCATTTTCCATCTGAAGTTATTACTGCTCCAAGGTATTTGAATTTCTGCACCTGCTTTAGAATAGTTCCGTTTAATTTTATACTGCATGTTGGTGCAAATCTATGAATGCTGTTATACGTGAGAACCACCTGCTGCATCCACGTTTTGGGGACATTAATGTTATCAGCGAGACCACATCAGCGAGACCACATCAGCGAGACCACATCAGCGAGACCACATCAGCGAGACCACATCAGGGAGACACCACAGAAGATAGACCACAATTGCTAGATTATCTCTATATCTCCCCCTGGCTTGGTCATAGATATCCTATATTAATATGTTCTCACAGATATATTAATATGTTCTTACAGATATCCTATATTAATATGTTCTCACAGATATATTAATATGTTCTCACAGATATCCTATATTAATATGTTCTCACAGATAGCGTATATTAATATGTTCTCAAATATATCATATATTAATATGTTCTCACAGATAGCCTAAATCAATATGTTCTCATATATTATATTAATATGTTCTCATACATTATATTAATATGTTCTCATAGATATCTTCTTCTGTTTCCTCCTCTGCTGTGCTGCGTCTTTCTTCACTAAGGTTTACTGAATCGTGATCATCGATGTTGTAGTACATGTTCATGGTGCTACGAGAAGCAACAAGTCTTGCCTTGCTCACATTGACGATGATGTTTATGTTGAAGACTCTGAAAGTAAAGATATGCACTGATTTTACCAACATTTCTCTAAATTGTTCTTTTCACATGTTTCCATCTGCTTACAACCAGCGTGAGATGTTTTCCAACTCAGTGGTAATCTCTGGAAGTCCCTTATCTACCTGCTGGTGCATCTGCTTCTTAACTTCTTCATATAGATCCTTATCTACCTACATATATTTCTGCTTATTAACTTCTTCAGACAGATAATTATCTACCCACAGATATATCTGCTTCTGAACTTTTTCAGACAGATCCTTATCTACATACAGATATATCTGCTTATTAATTCTTTCAGACAGATCCTTATCTACATACAGATATATCTGCTTATTAATTCCTTCAGATAGATCTTTATCTACATACAGATATATCTGCTTATTAATTCCTTCAGATAGATCTTTATCTACATACAGATATATCTGCTTATTAATTCCTTCAGATAGATCTTTATCTACATACAGATATATCTGCTTATTAATTCCTTCAGATAGATCCTTATCTACATACAGATACATCTGCTTATTAACTTCTTCAGACAGATCCTCATCTACATACAGATATATCTGCTTCTTAATTCCTTTAGACAGACACGTATCTACTTCTCTCTGCAACCGTTCTTTCTCTCTCTCTCTCCCTCTCTCTCCCTCTCTCACTACACACACACACAAGATGACGTTAATCTTTCTTTTCTGTGTGGCTAGTACAACCTTTCTTTCTCTCTCTCTCTCTCTCTCTCTCTCTCTCTCTCTCTCTCTAAAAAGGTAGATAGAGGTGTATGGTGCAGTTTTACAAAGTGAGGGAGGGAGTGAGTAAAGTGAGAAAAAACGAATAGAAAGTATGAGAATGTATAAATGAAAAACATAAAACATCCGATATTTCGGCGTGAGCCTTTTTCGAGGACTACATGCACAAATGAGATAGAAAAAAAAAAAGAACTTTTCTGAATGTGGCCTCCTCCAAAGGTAAACAGTAGAGAAGTGTGTGTCTTAGAAGGACCAAGCGGACCAACAAACGATACCTGATAGAGTCAATCGTAAAGAAGAGGTGGAGAGAGAGGAGGAAAACAAATGGTAGAAAGGGGTGGGGGGAAAGGCAATAGAAACATGATAGCTGTTAGAGGAGAAGGTGTCGGGGGGAGGGGGGGTGAAGCGGAGAGATAATGAAAGAAGAACATAAACACCTGCAGGGAGAAAATGTGAAACTGGTGAATAGGACAAGACCAATATGTTGGCAGAGAAGGAAAGAGGGTGGCAGTAGGAAGGTGTAGCTAGGAGAAAGAAAGTAGAGTTAAAAAAAGGGGGAAGTGCAAAACTAAAGAAGTTACAGAAAGCTGAAGACATTGTTAATTCCAGCTGGGTGGAGACAGCCAGCCTGGAAAATAAGGCGCTGTCCTAGGACCCTCCAAGATTGTACATCAGCAGAACAAGAGCGGATCGCACTAACAGAAATGTCCTGTTTTCCCCTGTGGTTGCTAAGGCAAATATGTTTAGCCACAGGTGTCCAGAGCCTCTTAGAAATATCACTGAGATGCTGGCGAAATCGATCTCCTAACCGTAAGCCAGTCTCACCTATGTACTTCAAACCGCAACGTTTGCACATAATAGCATAAGTAACATTGCGTGAAGTGCAGGTGAAACCCTCCTGAACTGATAACGTGGACTTAGGGAAGGAGATCTGGCTAGCCTCGACAGCAAACGCTTCTCTCCGCTTCACCTCTCCCCCCCCCCACCCCCCCACCCCCCGACACCTTCTCCTCTAGCAGCTATCATGCTTCTATTGCCTTTCCCCCCACCCCTTTCTACCATTTGTTTTCCTCCTCTCTCTCCACCTCTTCTTTACGATTATCAGGTATCCTTTGTTGGTCCGCTTGGTCCTTCTAAGACACACACTTCTCTACTGTTTACCTTTGGAGGAGGCCACATTCAGAAAAGTTCTTTTTTTTCCTATCTCATTTGTGCATGTAATCCTCGAAAAAGGCTCACGCCGAAATATCGGATGTTGTATGTTTTTCATTTATACATTCTCATACTTTCTATTCGTTTTTTCTCACTTTACTCACTCCCTCCCTCACTTTGTAAAACTGCACCATACACCTCTATGTACCTTTTTATTTTAGCCAGTTTTACTGCAGTCGCCATCCCTTTTCTCTCTCTCTCTCTCTCTCTCTCTCTCTCTTACCACACGCACACATAAGATGAAGTTAATCTTTGTTTTCTGTGTGACTGGTACACCCGTTCACACATGCACACACATATATTCAATCACACACACACACCTGCATCCGCTCTCACAGACACATACACAAACAAATTCCCAGCAGCAACAAAACTCACAAGTTGGTGTAGTCGTCTTCCTCGTTCTGTTGTTTTTGTTGTTTTGTAGAAGGAGACAAACCCTGGTATCGTGAGAAGCTTTCCAACTCAACAATAACTTCTGAGAGACCCTTATCTAGCTGCTGATGTATCTTCTTGTTAACGTCTTTATCCATGAGCAACCGGTAATTGTTCATTTTTGGGATTTTCTTGGAACTCTGCGCTCTGTTGTACACGTTTTCATGGCTTCTGGTAGATGCCTGACTTAACTCTGGTGCACTGACTGAACGCCTTAAAGTTGGTGGTTGCTGTTGCTCTGAAGATGATGTAGACTGACGCTGTGAAGGATTTTGTTTTTTGTCATATCTGAACCGTGGGAGGCGGTTTTGAGGCTCTTTCGGCGTTGTCTGTTCGGGAGGCCAGGCTACTGATTCTTGCACGTCTGGTGAATGTTCTAGATTTGTTGGTCTTATCTCCGGCCTTTCTGTATCAGACGATATATTCTCCATCATCTGTGCCGGCTGAGAAAGAGAGACATCTTGGGTGGGTGGTAAGTTTATATTACCATCCCTGTCACCTTTTAGTGATGGCGGTGGTGGAAGGTTGTTATATGTAGACTTAGCCAAGTTTGTTGTCTGTGTCGTCCATGTTGATGGCGTTCCTAGCACTGGCGACATCCTCTGTGATGGAAGTCTACTTTCAGAATTTGACACCAGCACTTCGTGGCGCGGGGCTGTATTCCTTGGTGGTAGTGGAGGTGCTGCGCCCACTTTATCAAATGATGTTCCAGAACTTTCTGGAAGTGCTGACCGCGCTTCCTCTGTGCCACGTGATGTTGGGGGGTTATCTGCTCCATGCGCCGTGTTATAGATAAGAATACAAAACACAGCTTCGATAAAAATGGAAAGTTTTCACAAATTCAGAGAATGAAAGAAGAGCATTTGAAAAAAAAATCAGGTCACAGAGGATTATTTAAAGTTTGAAGGCGAAGTTTGAGAAATTATTGTAAAAAATTAAAAAGGAGAAGAAAGCCAGCAGGAATTTAGCAAGGATGTATCTTCTCCAGTGCTCGTCTTGTTGAAGCCTAACAGAAGAAGAAGAAGAAGATCAGATCAGAAAGAGAACAGGGACACTGTCTGAAGCTTCACAAGACAAACTGGCTACTCGAAACTTTCCTAAGTACGCTGCACCTACGAGAGAAAGACTTCCACACGAAGGTAAACACACTGAATGAAAGAGCTAAAATTATTAGCTCTTGTCTTGTCTTGTCCCTCCTCATTTACTGTTAGGTGTAGAGGTGAAGTGCAGTTGTCTCCCAATGGCTTACCTGTTGGCTTCGTACACTGAGATGTTCAGGGACTCTGCTATACCATCGGTCCATCGTTTGCATGGGCGGCCCCTTCCTCTGCCTTTGTCTGGTCTGTAAAACATCGCTCTCTGTGGTCCACGTTCTGTTGGTAGGCGTGATACATGACAGAACCATTTTATTTGCTGTTTTTTTTAATACAGTTCAGAACGGGTTCAACTCCTACTTTATTTCTAATGACATCATTTCTGATTCTGTCCATTCTTGATATTCCAAGAATTCTTCTCAAGAATCTCATTTCAGTTGTTGTAATTTTCCTTTTGTCTTTTGCTGTCAGCGTCCATGCCTGGCATTGGTAGCACAAAGTTGGTATAAAGATTGTCTTATAGATAGTTCTTTTGGTTTCCAGTAAGACATGCTTGTTGTTTAGTATGGGAGCCATTTGCCCGATAAGTTAGTTCGCTTTGTTACATCTGTTTTCTATGTCTATTTTCCCTTTTGTTGAGAAAATGCTTCCGAGGTATTTGAAATGCGTTACTTGCTTCATAGTATGGTTTTCCAGTGTAATGTTTATTGGTGTGTCTACTCTTGCGATGGTCATGATTTCTGTTTGCCTGGACTAACTTTCATATTGTGAAAACTATTAGCTTCATCATGAATCTCTAAACAAGAACAGTGCTCAGAATAAATGCTAGAAATTACTCCCAAAAAAGGAAGAACAACTGGAATGAATTGAGGAATTCAAATACAGCGTCTACAAGAACAATGTTTGAAGTTTTAACTATAAATGTGTTTTAATAAATTTTCTGGTACCATTCACCTGGTCGAAACTTTAGTAAGGAAGACAGACAGGAAGAAGTTAATACAGATAAAAATAGGACACTGAAACTCATGACAAAAGAATCAGTACTCCAAATGGAGAATAATACCTCAACAGCAAGGACAACAAGAACAACAAGAACAATAGCAACGACAAAACTGCCAGGAACAACAAAAAACATTAGCAACAACAAAACTGCCAAGAACAACAAAACTGCCAAGAACAACAAGAACAACATCAACAACAAAACTACCAAGAACAACAAGAACAACATTAACAACAAAACTGCCAAGAACAACATCAACAACAAAACTGCCAAGAACAACAAGAACAACATCAACAAGAACAACATCAACAACAAAACTACCAAGAACAACAAGAACAATAGCAACAACAAAACTGCCAAGAACAACAAGAACAACATCAACAACAAAACTGCCAAGAACAACAAGAACAATAGCAACAACAAAACTGCCAAGAACAACATCAACAACAAAACTACCAAGAACAACAAGAACAATAGCAACAACAAAACTGCCAGATACAACAAACAGATTTAAACTGGTACATCATATCTAGAAAAAAGAACACTACTTTAGAAAACATACTGTGTTTTACATTTCAAGAATGGTAGAAACAAATATGACATGACCAGTCTCAGAACTGAAGCCATAGCTAAGACAAAGGCTCTGAGATGTCTCAAGTCACAAGACTGTACTCTAGCCTGCATCTCAAGAGACTTTGTGAACGTGCTGTAAAAGATTCAGGCAGACTCTCTAAGGCAACAGTAACTCAGATCCTTGCACATGTCACAGATCCATCAACTGACCTTCATTCTTGTACCAGGCCGTGCTGGCGTTGGGAGAAGTGAAACAAGGGAACAGTAGACTGACTCAGCTGGCGTGGAAGTAAGGCGGGCACTGAATCCGGCAGATGTCATCACAACTGTAAGAGAAGCTGGTACAACAAAGGACTCCACTGACACCTGTAAGTCAGCGTCATTGTCAAGAGTGAAGGATTTGGGGGTTAGCTATAGCTGTGAATCAGCGTCGTTGTCAAGCATGAAGGAGTTGGGGGTTAGCTATAGCTGTGAATCAGCGTCGTTGTCAAGAATCTTCTTCTTCTTCGTTCGCTTCTACCACCAAGACCGCACTGTGATCCTACTGTGGTCCTCGTTAATTCCCGTGGCCTCCTGTGTCGTCCCCGAAAGGACCACACGAGATCCCCAAGAGGACCACAAGAGGTTCAGAGTATCGCAGGGCTTGAGCCTGTATTCTTGGTGGGTCTCAGAAGCGGGTTGCGTGGTTGTCAAGAATGAAAGAGTTGGGGTTGAGCTTTCAGGTGGAGAAAAATGAACGATTGATCAAGATCTCGGGACGGATGGTCAAGCTTGCACAGTCAGTTCCTGTAATGTTGAAGAAAAGGGAAGTACCTGAGACTTGAACTGTGAGCTCATGTAGGACGGGCAACAATCTACCCACGAAAATACAGCGCATTAATCGACTTAGCCATCTTGCGCCCCCCAAAGAAGAAAACATGTTTTTGATATTGAAGTTATCAATGCCTATGGCTGAAAATCGTGACATCAAGAAAAGTAAACGAGGTCATGGCATAGATATAATGGTTTTTTGCTATTTATATTTTGGCACCCTGCACTCGTCTAGCAACCAAATGGTCGAGGGTTCGAATCCCCAGCTGAGCGGGATTTTTTTTCCGACCAATACGGCCCTGAGGTCGACCCAGCCTCGTAAAATGGGTACCAGAGAAAATCTGGGAAGTAAAGGCAGCGAGGAAAGGAACTGGTCACCCTACCTCATACGCTGATGACCCAGCATAATGAGGTCTCTAACGCTTCACCCCCTACGGCATTTGAAATGCTATGGGACTATCTTTACTTTTACCCTGAAATAGTATTGGCGCCAACTAAGATGGTTTTCTACTAATTTGATCATTGTTACTTGTGGAGTACAGTTTGAACTTAAACATTTCTTCTTGTTGTTGGTGTTCTAACAATCACCTAATTTTCTATATTATACACTTAGAAAATACAACAAGACACCCAGGCTTCCAAACTCCACAAATATAATACAAATACAACAGCTTAACATAACTTGCAGTCTTCCAACCAAACAACTGGTCAACAAGAGAATTCCAACAAAGACAATTGGTGTAGTATATCATCAGACCACGCACATTTATTAATGAACAAAAATGAGGATGAAAATCATGAATGATGGAAACATCGCCATCAGGCTGAACAAGAATTACATTAACAGTGCCCGGCGTGAGAGAACTCTCGCCATATGGGCGAAAACCTTACAATGTACTATACACAAAAAAAAATCAATACTTACAACATTATCAACAAAACCTCAACCAACACAGGGAACAACTAATTCTTCCATCTCACTACCAACAAATTGCCACTGGTAGAAACTCTTCCTAAACGAGATTCCAATCTGCAATAAAACTACTAAAATTTCTTCCTACATCACAAACCACTAAAGCTCCTACTACAACAAACAAGTAAGGCTCTCTCTACCACATTCTAGAGTCAATCACACAACCTTTCTCTGACACATTCTGACCCAAGACTAACTTTCACAGCCCATGCATACCTCCCGCTCAACTCAACCAAGTGACTTCGAATTTTCTCGAACCACGTGCTTGGCACACGGTGATGAGTTGTGGTCTGGTCACAACTACAGGGTTACACACACTACACTCGGTCGCTTAGATCTAATTTATGTGTCATGACCTCGTTCCCTTTTCTGACTGTCAGGATTTTCAGCCATAGGCATTGATGACTTCGCTATTAAAAAAAACATTTTTGAGAGGCGACAGATAGCAAAGTTGAATAGTGCGCTGTGCTCTAGTTGCTAGACGTATCCTCATCTTGTCAGTCTGTGGTCCAAGTGCCCGGTAATTCTCTTGTCATGTTTCTCTCACGTCTAAAAGTGCTTTGTCTATGATTTGTTCAAGGTCTGGCCATACAGTGCTGTGTTCTGTTAATTTACTGTGCTACAGTCTGGCTGTTTCCTATGTGTAAATGAAATTGTGTCTGTGCTTTGAAGGGGAGATGGGAGCAGCTTTGGATGTGTCCAGAGTGAATAGATGATAGTCCTTTCTAAGTAACTAGGAGACCAGCACAACAACATAACTAACCCATGCCAAATTTCGCAGAGACGTTTGTAGATGCAGGACTTGGGGAAGTGCAGGACTTGGAGAGGTGCAGGACTTAGGGAGGTGTAGGACTTAGGGCGGTGCAGGACTTAAGGAGGCGTAGGACATAGGGAGGTGTAGGACTTAGGAAGGTGCAGGACTTAGGGAGATGTAGGACTTAGGGAGGTGTAGGACTTAGGGAGGTGTAGGTCTTAGAGGGGTGTAGGACTTAGGGAGGTGTAGGACTCAGGAAGGTGCAGGACTTAGGGAGATGTAGGACTTAGGGAGATGTAGGACTTAGGAAGGTGCAGGACTTAGGGAGATGTAGGACTTAGGGAGGTGTAGGACTTAGGAAGGTGCAGGACTTAGGGAGATGTAGGACTTAGGGAGGTGTAGGACTTAGGGAGGTGTAGGACTTAGGGAGATGTAGGACTTAGGGAGATGTAGGACTTAGGAAGGTGCAGGACTTAGGGAGATGTAGGACTTAGGGAGGTGTAGGACTTAGGGAGGTGTAGGACTTAGGGAGGTGTAGGACTTAGGGAGATGTAGGACTTAGGAAGGTGCAGGACTTAGGGAGATGTAGGACTTAGGGAGATGTAGGACTTAGGGAGGTGTAGGACTTAGGGAGGTGTAGGACTTAGGGAGATGTAGGACTTAGGGAGGTGTAGGACTTAGGAAGGTGCAGGTCTTAGAGGGGTGTAGGACTTAGGGAGGTGTAGGACTTAGGAAGGTGCAGGACTTAGGGAGATGTAGGACTTAGGGAGATGTAGGACTTAGGAAGGTGCAGGACTTAGGGAGATGTAGGACTTAGGGAGGTGTAGGACTTAGGGAGATGTAGGTTTTAGAGGGGTGTAGGACTTAGGGAGGTGTAGGACTTAGGGTCGTGCAGGACTTAGGGAGGTGTAGGACTTAGGGACGTGCAGGACTTAGGGAAGTGTAGGACTTAGGGAGGTGCAGGACTTAGGGAAGTGTAGGACTTAGGGAGGTGTAGGACTTAGGGAGGTGTAGGACTTAGGGAGATGTAGGTTTTAGAGGGGTGTAGGACTTAGGGAGGTGTAGGACTTAGGGTCGTGCAGGACTTAGGGAGGTGTAGGACTTAGGGACGTGCAGGACTTAGGGAAGTGTAGGACTTAGGGAGGTGCAGGACTTAGGGAAGTGTAGGACTTAGGGAGGTGTAGGTCTTAGAGGGGTGTAGGACTTAGGGTCGTGCAGGACTTAGGGAGCTGTAGGACTTAGGGACGTGCAGGACTTAGGGAGGTGCAGGACTTAGGGAGGTGTAGGACTTAGGAAGGTGCAGGACTTAGGGAGATGTAGGACTTAGGGAGATGTAGGACTTAGGAAGGTGTAGGTCTTAGAGGGGTGTAGGACTTAGGGAGGTGTAGGACTTAGGGAGGTGTAGGTCTTAGAGAGGTGTAGGACTTAGGGAGGTGTAGGAATTAGGGAGGTGTAGGAATTAGGGAGGTGTAGGAATTAGGGAGGTGTAGGTCTTAGAGAGGTGTAGGAATTAGGGAGGTGTAGGAATTAGGGAGGTGTAGGAATTAGGGAGGTGTAGGAATTAGGGAGGTGTAGGAATTAGGGAGGTGTAGGAATTAGGGAGGTGTAGGAAGCAGAGTGACATAAACTGATAACCTGAATGAGCTGAAATCGGTTGGACAGGACAGGACAGGACAGGACAAGGCAGGGAAGGACAGGTCTGAATAGAGGAAGCCTCATCCAAACTTGGTTTTCTCAAAAAGAAAAAAAAAGAGAACGAATGCGAAGAAGAGGATGAGAGTAAATGATAAACTGTGGTTTATTTATCTTTTAATCCTCAGTGGTAAGTCATATGTTTAGGGTCACATAATCAGCAATCACAAGACCATACGAAATGTGACAACCAGCACCACTGGTCAGTACAAGATGAAAGTTACGCTAGTGGTACAAGATGAAAGTTACGCTAGTGGTACAAGATGAAAGTTACGCTAGTGGTACAAGATGAAAGTTACGCTAGTGGTACAAGATGAAAGTTACGCTGGTCAGTATAAGATGAAAGTTACGCTAGTGGTACAAGATGAAAGTTACGCTGGTCAGTATAAGATGAAAGTTACGCTAGTGGTACAAGATGAAAGTTACGCTGGTCAGTATAAGATGAAAGTTACGCTAGTGGTACAAGATGAAAGTTACGCTAGTGGTACAAGATGAAAGTTGCGCTGGTCAGTATAAGATGAAAGTTACGCTAGTGGTACAAGATGAAAGTTACGCTAGTGGTACAAGATGAAAGTTACGCTAGTGGTACAAGATGAAAGTTACGCTGGTCAGTATAAGATGAAAGTTACGCTGGTCAGTATAAGATGAAAGTTACGCTGGTCAGTATAAGATGAAAGTTACGCTAGTGGTACAAGATGAAAGTTACGCTGGTCAGTATAAGATGAAAGTTACGCTGGTCAGTACAAGATGAAAGTTACGCTGGTCAGTATAAGATGAAAGTTACGCTGGTCAGTACAAGATGAAAGTTACGCTGGTCAGTACAGGATGAAAGTTACGCTAGTGGTACAAGATGAAAGTTACGCTGGTCAGTATAAGATGAAAGTTACGCTGGTCAGTATAAGATGAAAGTTACGCTGGTCAGTATAAGATGAAAGTTACGCTAGTGGTACAAGATGAAAGTTACGCTAGTGGTACAAGATGAAAGTTACGCTAGTGGTACAAGATGAAAGTTACGCTGGTCAGTACAGGATGAAAGTTACGCTAGTGGTACAAGATGAAAGTTACGCTAGTGGTACAAGATGAAAGTTACGCTGGTCAGTATAAGATGAAAGTTACGCTGGTCAGTATAAGATGAAAGTTACGCTGGTCAGTATAAGATGAAAGTTACGCTAGTGGTACAAGATGAAAGTTACGCTGGTCAGTACAGGATGAAAGTTACGCTAGTGGTACAAGATGAAAGTTACGCTAGTGGTACAAGATGAAAGTTACGCTGGTCAGTACAAGATGAAAGTTACGCTAGTGGTACAAGATGAAAGTTACGCTGGTCAGTACAAGATGAAAGTTACGCTGGTCAGTACAAGATGAAAGTTACGCTAGTGGTACAAGATGAAAGTTACCAAGTATATTAGTATCATGTAGAGACTTGAACTAAACATGGACTTACTGAACTTTTGTATATTAAAGTATATTATGTACCTGAGATGTAGAATTCAGGAAACTCGTCATAACTGTCCTCATCATGAAGACTTTCTTTCTCAAGTTTCAAGCTTAGAACGTCATAGAGCGACGTATTCCATTTTTCCGCTTGAGCATCGTGTTTACTGCGGTAATTTTTCGCCTGAGTGACTTTGTGTCTCTCCCATACCTTCTGGAATCGTGTGAATAGTGTGATCTTTTTCCTCTCATGTTGTTTATTACAAGATGCCCCTGTATCTCCATCATTTAAAACTCTGGTAGTAAGTAACTCTCCATGGCTTTCTAGAATACATGTCTGTCTTTGTCTGTGAGGAAGAGAAAATAGCCACGATATAGTTTATCTGAGTCTGCAACATAAAAGATGACTTCTGAGTAAAAGATGACTTCTGAGTAAAAGATGACTTCTGAGTAAAAGATGACTTCTTAATCTGCAAATATTAAATACGTAGAGAACAAGTGATATCTGCCTCATGTATTTATCTTGTTGATATCATTTTCTGGTGTCTACAAAATAAACTTAACATCGGAGTCTCTTGTATGATTTACAATACTCAAATTCCTTTGTTCAGTTTTTTTCAAAAGATGAGATTTAAAAAAGGAGCAAGAAATATATATAAATATGTCCCTTTTTTGTTGTTGAATGTACGCAGAATGTGACTGAACAATGGACACTTACTTTCATCCAGAGCTGTTGAACAGAAGAAAAATGTTAATACGGTTGTTTTAGTATGCTCACTGAACCATGGCCTGACAGGTTTAACCGGGTAAGTCTGCACAGACAAGTTTAACCGGATAAGTCTGCACAGACAAGTTTAACAGGATAAGTCTACACAGACAAGTTTAACCGGATAAGTCTGCACAGACAAGTTTAACCGGATAAGTCTACACAGACAAGTTTAACCGGATAAGTCTGCACAGACAAGTTTAACCGGATAAGTCTACACAGACAAGTTTAACCGGATAAGTCTGCACAGACAAGTTTAACCGGATAAGTCTACACAGACAAGTTTAACCGGATAAGTCTACACAGACAAGTTTAACTGGATAAGTCTACACAGACAAGTTTAACCGGATAAGTCTACACAGACAAGTTTAACCGGATAAGTCTACACAGACAAGTTTAACCGGATAAGTCTACACAGACAGGTATAACCGTATACATCTGCACAGATACGTTTGTATAGGTCTCAGAAAATAGGAAGAAAATAAAATTCCTTGCGTGAATGCGAAAACCACATACAAACACCATCTGTATGCTAAAATTGTAAAAACCACATACAAACACCAACTATTTGCTAAAGTTTTAAAAGCCACATACATATATGCTAAAGTTGTAACAAGTAACAGCGAGATTTGTATTATGTGACTTGTGGTCATGATTTGGATGAAATGTGATTAGTTACGTGAACCATATCTGTTGTTTCTAAACTTTCTGAGAACACACACATATGTTTCCTATGTTTAAAATCTTGTTCCGTTTTCTTATAAAGTTTCCTGTCTATGTCATCTGATCATTTCTTTTGTAAATTTATCAATAAAATGACTAAAAATGGAAATAAATAAATCAAATATAAAGGATATAATGACCAAGTGTATTTTTGTGTTATGTTTAGAGTTAGTTTAGTTGGTTATGTTAAACTTTTAGTTCTTGATTACTCAGACTGACAGCGCTGATCTCAACGTTTTCGTCCCATTTAGATGTTTTTTCGTTTAAGCTATTGAAATATAGTTTGTTAACGCAGACATATATCTATACCAGGCCACTGACATAACACTGAGCTAAAAAAAAAACAACCAATAAACTTCTTGCTCTTGATATATCTGTGCTAACAGCAATAACAAACACTGCATGTCTGATACATGCCCGATCTCTAGGGACTCCGAGAAACATTTTATAACCAGGTGCCAAACTGTCCCACCTGTCTGTTTTAATCCACTACATGCCCAGCCTTTAAACAGGGAATATGCCGCGCGTCCCGAAAATACCGTCTCATAGGATGTAGCAGTGTCCCATTTTTTACCTGCATCTTAACTGAGCCCTCGTCTCACAGGGTCTGACTGTCTCGCATGCTTTACCTGCATCTTAACTGAGCCCTCGTCTCACAGGGTCTGACTGTCTCGCATGCTTTACCTGCATCTTAACTGAGCCCTCGTCTCACAGGGTCTGACTGTCTCGCATGCTTTACCTGCATCTTAACTGAGCCCTCGTCTCACAGGGTCTGACTGTCTCGCATGCTTTACCTGCATCTTAACTGAGCCCTAAATACTTCCTGACATGTGCAGACAAATAATTTCTGGTGTTATATCCTGTTCTACGGAAATTCCCATGCATTACATTTAGGAAAATTCTCACATTTTTTTCGCCTACAAAACTACAAAATTCTGTTCACATACTAACATATTTTTCTTGCCCACTCCCTAGAACACGCTTTCAAACAGAGCTTTATAAAATCATTTATCAAAGTTATCACTTACTTTCAGCTAGATCATTTATCAAAGTTATCACTTACTTTCAGCTAGATCATTTATCAAAGTTATCACTTACTTTCAGCCAGAGTTTCTAGTTCAGTTTTCATAATTCCCTGCCTCGTGTCTTCAGATGATCTTTGCACAGACTGTAGGCTGTTTCAGATACTCCGTGACTCCCTAAATACTGGCGACCCACATACAGGTCGGGGACCATATTTTGAAATAGAATATCAGGTCCACCTTTATTTTTTTGTTTCCTCTATTTTCTTTTAAAACATTATTCTGCAATTCCTCTTCTTCAGCTTTCCCAGCTACTAAGGCTCATTGTTGCAGATAAAGTTCGCCGCTATTCCTCTCTATTCCTAATGTTCTCTCTCCGTTGTATCCTCTTCTATGTTGTCTTTCCATCTCTGTCTTGGTCTACCCCTTGGTCTTGCTTTTTTCATTTTTTTGTGCATACATCATTTTTGTTTGTCCTTTTCTATTCTTTCTACATGCCCCAGTCAGCGTGGTCTGATCAGTTTCAAGACATTTATAACTCTTTGGGGTTTAAATAAGCTTTAAGATCACTGTTTATTTTCTAGTTCTTCATTCTCCACTGTTGGCATCCTTTATGGTCCCAAAGATTCTTCTTAGGATCTTGTTCTCAAAGATCTGCAAGTGTTGTTCATCTTTCTTTGTCGAACTCCATATTTCTGATCCATACATGACGGCTGGTCTTACTATATAGTTTTGTAGATTGCCATGTTGGTGTTTGAGACAGGATTTTTGAATTTTAACACGTGTTGCAAGACACGGTATATTTTATTGCATATCTGTACTCTGACTTTAATTTCCTCGCTTACTGTGTTGCTTCTGTTGAAGGTTGTGCCTAGATATTTGTATGTTTCTGCTTTCCTAATAATCATGTCTCCAACATTTATATAATCTGGATCATTCTGCCTCTGGCCTCTTTGACATCTTCATATATTCTGTCTTATCTTGGTTAATGGTCGGACACATTTTTAGTGCCACATCTCTCAGGTGTATGCAGGTATTGGCGACTTCAGCCCCTCCCACCCCACCCCACCACCCAACTAGGTCGATATTGTTTTGAAATAAGTTTTAAAATGAGATGCTTTTCCCCATGTTTCGTTCAGTAAAACTACTACTAGAAGATGTTATATGAGGGTTATACCGAAAGTCGTGAGCCAATATTTTTTTAATCAGAATTTATAGATAGAGAAAATATAAATGTATCACCTTAACCTGCACTCTATCTTCACTTTTCAACATAATCTTCATTTCTCTGCACGCCTTTTTCCCCATCGCTCTGCAAGTTGGAAAATACCTCCCGGTAGAATTCTGTTCCAGCTGACCGAAGGAACAGACGCACTGCTTTCTGGACGTTCTCTCCTGTGTCGTAGTGAAGGTCTCGCATTTGTTCTTTCACAGAACCGAAAAGTCAGTCAGTCATTTGCATGTCCCTCGCGGAACTTTGCCTCCCTAACAACACTCCTGTAGGCCTCTCGGTTGCAAGCAAGATGTCCTGCTGCTGATGCATCCATTTGCAGATCCTCAACGATGTCTTGCAGCCATCTTCGCCTTGGTCTTCCTCTCTTTCTTTTTCCCATTATGTACCCTTCCAATACGGTCTTCTCTACATTATCATGACGTTTAAAGTGTCCAAAATATTTTAAGTTTTCTCTATTTAATCATCTTTACTAGCCAGCCTTCTTCAATATTAAGTTATTGTAGTATGGATATATGTGTCCTTTTTTGTGTCCATGATATTTGAAGAGCTCTTCTGTAGCATTTACATTCAAAGGCATTTATGTGTTTCTCAGCTGTTATGTTAAGTGTCCAGGTCTCACAGGCATATGTTGCGATGGGAAAGATGCATGCCCTTAAAATTTTATTTTTTGTGGTTATGTCTGTTCCTTTCCACAGATTCTTTAGTTGTTTTACTTTCTAAAGAGCGATAGATGTCTTCCTTTTAATTTCCCTCATTGTATCTCCATTATTAGTTAGTAATGATCCAATATATTAAAAACTATCCACTTTTTCCAATTTTTCCTCATTGATACATATTTCAGCTGCCTTGTTTGTTTTGTCAGTTGTCATCAATTTAGTTTTCTTCGCATTAAGATAGAGATTTTGCTCTTCGCTGTTCTTACGGACTGACAGAATTAGTTTTTTCATTCCTTTTTGTGTTGTGGACAGTAATACTGTGTCATCAGCATATCTAATCTGGTATTTCATAACCTCCAATAGTTATGACATGGTAATATTATTTGTCTACATCTCCTCTTACATTCCTCATTATATTTTCAGTATACAAAAATAAGTAAGGCTGACGGACCCCTTGTTTTATGTCAAACCAAGTTGTTGTTTCACCATTTATTCTTACTGCTGCCTGTTGGTCTAGATACAGCAGCGATGTTAACTGTATCAAATGTGTTGGAAATCCCTTTTTTTCCGTATTTCCCAAAGTTTCTTGTGTTGTACACAATCAAATCCTTTGAGTAGTCTATAAAAGATAAATATAAATTCACATTAAATTCTCTCCATTTCTCTATTATTAATCTTATATTGGATATATCATCTCTTGATCCTCTTCCTTGCCTGAAACCAGCTTGGACCATATTGACTTCTTCTATTTTCTTACAAAGTCTACTCATTATGATTTTTAATAAAATTTTACTGGCATGACTAATCAGGGCAACAGTTCTGTAGTTTGTGCATAATTTCAGGCTACCCTTTTTTGGCAGTGGTATGAATACAGTTCTTTTCCATTCTTTTGGCCAAATACCTGAATGCCATATCTTTTTACACAGTGTATGATAGATTGTTGCACATTCCTTTCCTCCTGCTTTAATAAGTTCAGCTGTTATCTCATCACATCCTGGTCATTTACCATTTTTCAGATTCTTTATTGCCCATAAAACTTCTTCTATTGTCGGTTCGGGTTCTTTCTCCTCCAATACTCCCACTGTTGATTTCTGCTTTCACAGTCGGTTGTTTCATACACTCCTTTGCAATATTCCTTCCATCTTTCTAGAATTTCCTCTGTCTCTGTCAAGGTATTCCCCATCTCATCATAAATTACATTTAGCTTAGGTGGGACATTTCTCGTCAATGTCTTCATTTCTTGAAACATTTCACTATCTCTTCCACGCTTCTGATATCCTTCTATTCTTTCACAACAATCTTGTATGTATTTTTTTTGGTCATTTCTTATGTTTCTTCTTGCTTCTTTTGTTAAAGATTTATATTCCTCTTTGTTGCTCTTTATCACTTTCCATTGCGTCTTCATTTCTCTACGTTATTTATCAGTTCTGGTGTGCCTGCTGTAATCCATCCATTCTTTTATGTTTTCTTTACTGGAACCATGTCTTTAGCTGTTGTTGTTGTTAAGATATCTCTGGCCTGAGTAGCTAATTCATCCGATGTCATCTCCTCCTGTACAACTATCAGGATTTTGAAATGGTTCTTCACTTCTATACCGTATTGTTCTGGTATTTGTGTAAGATCAAAGCGGAGTGGTTTTGATCCCGTAACTGCCTTTTTTATCTTTATCTTCATGTCTGCTATTAGTAACTGATAGTCAGTGTTACAATCAGCACCTGGTAAAGTTTTTTCTGATGTTATACTTGATCTCCACCTTCTTTGCACTAAAATGTAATCTATTTGATTCTTGGTTTTCCTATCAGGTGATGTCCATGTGTAAAGTCTTCTTGGATGTTGTTTAAAAAGTGTGTTAGAGATCATTAGCTCATTTCCATGCAAAACGCCATTAGATTGTTACCTGCCTCATTTCTATGTCCTTTGCTAAATTTCCCCACAACATATCCTTCGTCTTCTGTTCTTTCTCTATCAATCTTTGCATTAAAATTTCCAATTATTAATACAATATCATATTTCCGTACCTGGTCTATCGTCGTTTACAGTGTGTTATAAAAGTATTCTACTTCCTCTTCTTCTGCTGCTGATGTAGGTGCATATATCTGGATGATTGTTACATTTCTAGGAGTGCCCTTAAGTCTGATTGTGAGGATTCTGTCACTTACTGGATTGTAACCTAGTAATGCTTTTGATGTTGATTTGTCCAAATAAAAAGCCACTCCATTTTTTCCTCCTACTTCTCCACCAGAGTATATAAAGATATTATCATTCTTGCTCTTAAAGTGTCCTGATCCTTTCCATCGATGTTCGCAGATTCCAAAAATGTATATCCCTGTTCTTTTTATCTCGTCACTTATTACTTGATATTTTCCCTCATACATACTTCTTACATTCCATGTTCCTACTCTTATTTTTCTTTTTAGATTGATGTAGGAGTTTTCCTTGGTAACACTGTCAGGATTTTGTCCGTCATCACAATTACTAGTACTGACCTCTGTCTCACACTCTTCCCCAGTGTTAAAATTAGATCTATCTGGTCTGGGGGACTCACCACCAGAACTTTTTCCTATCTGACCTTCCATGTTGCTGTTTGGGTTTCTTGGTATATTTCCAGAAGATAGTTTACCATTGCTTTCCTTCCGGGCAGTAACTGTACTAGTCAGTGATCGTAGCCATTGTCCCTACATTGAGATCATCAACCTACCATCATGGAATGGTGACCATAACTAACATTATCTGTCAGCTGCTCTCCCATTCCATCCACCACCTGCTCTCATGGCTTCACGTCACCCTGATCGGGGGGGGGGGGGGTTATACGGGTACTCCACCTTGCCCAAGGAGGTAAGGAGGCGTCTTATTTCTCCTTTGATATGTACACGCACATTATACGCAATTATTACCAAATCAGCACCTCTGATTATATTCAGTCACTTAATCTTTAATGAGGACGATTAAGAATTTTGCAAGGAACGATTTTATATTTTATATTAAAATGTAATATAACCCACGATAAATAAAATATTACACTGATTTCGGTTATTCCAATGTTGGTACACTTCGTAGGAACCTAAATATTTAATGAAATTGTTTTAATGACTTGGTTGATAACAATATAAGCTGATAAATAAAATATAAATTGATGATCCTTTGCTTGATTTCTTAACTTGGTAAACTGTTGAATAACAATAATGTAATCGATGATTCTTTGAAGAAGAACTTTTTGCATTATCATTCATTTTCTGTAATGTGTGAATGCGTAGCCTGTGAAATCTTCAATCTTCATGTACCTAATAAGATAAGATACCAACAATAAAAATACTATATAACAACACATAAATTACAAACAATTATTAGCCAATTAAAATCTTATACTTCCTACACCTTGCTTGTGTATGCCTATGTACATCTGATAAAGACAAAGGTAACATTCCCGTATTGAGGATGTGGTGTTAGGCCTGTATTTCCAAGACCTCAGGCACAAGAAAGTCTGATGTGGTCAGTATCACGCCTGGTCGCATTTACCTTCAGAGGTTGGGTGAAATAATGGGTAGACTTCGAAAGAAAATAGAAGAGGAAGTCAGTATGGTCCAAGCTGGTTTCAGGCAAGGAAGAGGATCAAGAGATCATATATTCAATATAAGATTAATAATAGAGAAATGCAGAGAGTTTAATGTGAATCTATATTTATCCTTTATAGACATGGAGACAGTTGGAAAGAGTGGCCCAGGACCGAACTGCCTGGCGAGCTCTTGTTGGCGGCCTATGCTCCACGAGGGGTCAGAGGCATAGATAGATAGATAGATAGATAGATAGATAGATAGATAGATAGATAGATAGATAGATAGATAGATAGATAGATAGATAGATTAGATAGGTAGATAGATAGATAGATAGATAGATAGATAGATAGATAGATAGATAGATAGATAGATAGATAGATAGATAGATAGATAGATAGGTAGATAGGTAGATAGATAGGTAGATAGATAGATAGATAGATAGATAGATAGATAGATAGATAGATAGGTAGATAGATAGATAGATAGATAGGTAGATAGGTAGATAGATAGATAGATAGATAGATAGATAGATAGATAGATAGATAGATAGATAGATAGATAGATAGATAGATAGATAGATAGATAGATAGATAGATAGATAGATAGATAGACTATTCAAAGGCATTTGATTGTGTACAACACCAGAAACTTTGGGAAATAACGGAAAAAATGGGATTTCCAACACATTTGATACAGTTAACATCACTGCTGTGTCTAGATCAACAAGCAGCAGTAAGAATAAATGGTGAAACAACTTGGTTTGACATAAAACAAGGGGTCTGTCAGGGGTGCATATTGTCACCTAACTTATTTAACTTGTATACTGTTTTCAATGAGGAAAAATTGGAAGAAGTGGAGAGTTTTGAATATCTTGGATCACTACTAACTAATAATGGAGATACAATGAGGGAAATTAAAAGGAGGACATCTATCGCTCTTCAGAAAGTAAAACAACTAAAGAATCTGTGGAGATGAACAAACAGAACCACAAAAATAAGATTTTTAAGGGCATGCATCTTTCCCATCGCAACATATGCCTGTGAGACCTGGACACTTAACAAAACAGCTGAGAAACACATAAATGTCTTTGAATGTAAATGCTACAGAAGAGTTCATCAAATATCATGGACACAAAAAAGAACAAATATATACATACTACAAGAACTCAATATTGAAGAAGGCTGGCTAGTAAAGAGGATTAAACAGTGAAAACTTAAATATTTTGGACACACTGAACGTCATGATAATTTAGAGAAGACAATCTTGGAAGGGTACATAATGGGAAAAATAGAGGAAGACCAAGGCGAAGATGGCTGCAAGACATCGTTGATGATCTGCAAATGGATGCATCAACAGCAGGCCATCTTGCTCACAACCGAGAGGCCTACAAGAGAGCTAGTAGAGAGACAAAGTTCTGCAAGGGACATGCAAATATGAATGAATGAATGAATGAATAATGAATGGTTGGGTGAACCCCGGGGCCTTTTTGGTGTGTACCAAAAGTGCTAGGACTTGAACACGGTACCACAGGATTAGTAAACCAAGCTTCTAACCACTCATCAAACCGGGCCACCATTACATTTATAGTAAAGTCACATTTTTCCTGTCAATACTCTCTCCACCTGTACCAGGTGGTTATATCGTCTAAAACTCTCTCCACCTGTATCAGGTGGTTATATCGTCTAAAACTCTCTCCACGTGCACCAGGTGTTTATATCGTCTAAAACGCTCTCCACCTGTACCAGGTGGTTATATCGTCTAAAACTCTGTCCACATGTACCAGGTGGTTATATCGTCTAAAACTCTGTCCACATGTACCAGGTGGTTATATCGTCTAAAACTCTGTCCACTTGTACCAGGTGGTTATATCGTCTAAAACTCTGTCCACATGTACCAGGTGGTTATATCGTCTAAAACTCTCTC
The DNA here is from genome assembly GCA_009760885.1 of Achatina immaculata. Lineage (NCBI taxonomy): Eukaryota > Metazoa > Mollusca > Gastropoda > Stylommatophora > Achatinidae > Lissachatina > Lissachatina immaculata. The sequence continues at coordinate 8,138,123 of CM019693.1, forward strand.
CAAATGTACCAGGTGGTTATATCGTCTAAAACTCTCTCCACCTGTAACAGGTGGTTATATCGTCTAAAACTCTGTCCACTTGTACCAGGTGGTTATATCGTCTAAAACTCTCTCCACATGTACCAGGTGGTTATATCGTCTAAAACTCTCTCCACATGTACCAGGTGGTTATATCGTCTAAAACTCTGTCCACATGTACCAGGTGGTTATATCGTCTAAAACTCTGTCCACTTGTACCAGGTGGTTATATCGTCTAAAACTCTCTCCACATGTACCAGGTGGTTATATCGTCTAAAACTCTCTCCACCTGTAACAGGTGGTTATATCGTCTAAAACTCTCTCCACCTGTAACAGGTGGTTATATCGTCTAAAACTGCAGCTGAGCTCGAACACGAAGAGCCTGGAATTCTCCAGCGCACCAGATTACCATGACAACAGCATGAATAATTTGCATAATTTAATTTCTTTTTTATAAAAAAATATCATCTGACCAACGCAGGATTAGTTCGCAGTTATGTCAACAAATCTCAAAACTAATATAACATCAGAACAACAACAATGGCTTCCGTGGCTGTCTCAAGGTCGAGTTTATACAATGAACAAGATCTTCTGTAACTGTCTCAAGATCTAGTTTACAACAGTGAACAAGATTTTCTGTAGCTGTCTCTTCATATCATCATTAATATGCTAGTAGATAGTCCGTGCTTACATTACACTGTAGACTGCTCACCTGCCACAATCTGATACTAATGCACACATTGCTTCCAAGTGTTATATCTCTCAGATACTGGTAAGGCAGTTCTTTTCGCTTCTGGTAACTTTCAAGACTTTATCGCAGCTCTTAACTTTGCAGCTCTATAAACCTCAGTACAGTCAAACTAGGCAAACAACGCACAAGGACGCAGTGACACGTTGACGTTTGCTGGTACACACCTTCTTTCGTTTGTTGCCTGTGGTTGTCACTGTTGTCATGGTTGTCCTGACGTCAGAGCCACGATCTCAATACCGTTGAATCTACAGAGCACACAAAAATTTCTCTATTTCTTTGTACATTCTTTGACAGACAAACCAGGAAGTCTGCTGTTATTACAAGAAATCCAAAACACTTTCTGCTATGACAAGATGTACCAAGAGGACCTCTTATCATGTACACACATACACATATACAGTTAGACCAAACATACAAAAGTTTCACTTACCAATATAACCTGGCCATATTTCAAAGCCGAATGCGACATGAAACTTTCAACGTTTACAAATGTCTGTTTATGTTCATAGCTAGTATTTAATAGTTACCCTAAACTTTCATTTTTAGGAACAGTATTCTCTCTCACTCTCTCTCTCACTCTCTCTCTCACTCTCTCTCTCACTCACTCTCTCTCACTCTCTCTCACTCTATCTCTCTCACAGAGTACGCGATTTCATCAACCGCGATTAGAAAATGTAAAATAAATTGTAAAAATTATTTCTATGAAATGTTGCTACATAAAAGAGACAGTAATCGATAACTTTATGTGCGAATCATCATCATTATATTTTTCTTCTTCTGTTTTTTTTCCATAGTGAATTTCGACTTGAAATACTCGTTACATTAGGTATTCATGTCAAAATAATTTATTTTTTGTATTCCTAGACAAGCTGCCACTTGTACTTCTCTTAATGAATCCACCCATGTGGACTTCTGGAAGTATCTTTCTCTGATTAGTTTCTCTTGTAAGTAACCTCCTAATGTTCCCAGAATGTTTACACTTCTCAGGTCTGTTCTGTTTTATTTATTATTTATATTTTCTGTTTCATTTGTTTCAGAATTTTTCCTTGTTTGTGTGTGTGTGTGTTGTGTCGGACGGGGAGTGGGTTACAGAGCTTGTAGAATAGGAGTGAAGCTAAAGGGGAAAAAAAGTGAAATGCTGCTCCGAGATCCTGTCTCCACGTGGCACAGTAGACTTTCTCGCCCCGTCGGCAAGACTGAGTCTTGTTACTCGAGCACCGACGAGAGGCTCTGACAGGGTCTTGGCCAGCTGAGATCACCTGGACCTGACATCTGTGTCCTCACAGAATGTTAGACAGGTCTGCATGCCAAAGTCTTCGCCCTCTTAAAACAAAGTTAGTTCCTCGGCACAGTCGCCATCTGTCGCCCATGTCATTCTAAAAACCAAAGTTAAACAAAGCGTACAGAAGAATCATGCAGTTATTTTTGTACACTTTAACTTCATCATCCAGATCTATGTCAGCTTAATCATACTCTCAGCTTAATCTTACAGCCAGCTTAATCATACAGCCAGCTTAATCATACAGTCATCTTGTCAAAGTAAACCAGAAATTAACTTCAATTCTGGATTAGTATTTTCAACACATTCATGTTTTCTCCTTCATTTCTTCTGAAAGTATTGACTTCTGTAACAGTTTATGTACACTTTGTAATATTTTATGTGTACTTTATAATAATTTATGTACACTTTGAAACATTTATGTACGATTTATAATACTTTACGTGCTTATCCTATATATCTTATATCCTTCCCGTGCCGTTAAACGTCACATAGGACTCTAAGGTAATTCCCAAATTTTTCCATTTTTCTGCGAGCTCTTCAACCTCATCAAGGGATTTTATGCCTATTAATTTGCCCTCTCTTAACAATGTCCTCTTTAGAGATTCACGCAGTCTGCCTCTTTTTCTTTGGCCTGTTGTGTTCCACTTTATAGCTTGTTTTGGGATTCTCTGACTGTTTCTTTTCATCACGTGACCAACATATGTCCATCTCCTTCTCCTGATCACCCATGAGACTGGTTGTTGTTCAGTTATCTGTCTTATCTCTGCATTGTTCTTGAATTCGTTCCACTTGATGCCGAGTATTTTACTTATGCATTTGTTTTAAAAAGAGTCTAATTTCTTTTCTATTTCTTTAGTTGTTTTCCAGCTTTCACATGCATAAATGAGGGTGGATATTACATTTGAATTGAATAGTCTTAATTTGGTTTTTGTACTTATAACTTTTGAATGCCATATGTTCTCAAGATTCTTGAAGATTGATGCTGCTTTTGCAATTCTAATTCTAATTTCTTTCTGGTGTCACTATCCTGGTCTATGTAGCTGCCAAGGTATGCAAATTGATTGACTTCTTCAATCTGTCCCTTCTATGTGAATTTTTCCATTTTGATTAATGGGAATTTTCATTATTTTTGTTTTGTCCTTGTTAATTTCAAGTCCTATTTTGATAGCCAGTGAAGACAGGCTATCTGTTTTTTCTTGCACGGAATTCACATTGTTACTGATAAGAGTAATGTCATCAGCAAAATCAAGATCTTCTAGTTGGGTCTCATGTACCCAGTCAATACCTGTGTTACCTGTGCAGCATTTCTTCATTATGAAGTCTATTGTAATCCCAAAAAGCAAAAGAGATAGTATACATCCTGGTTTCACACCTGTTTATGTACACTTAGTAATATTTTATGTACACTTCATATTACTTTGCACTGTGAGACACTTTATGTACACTTTGTAATTTTGTATGTACACTTTGAGGTACTTTATGTACACTTTGATGTATTTTATGTACACATTAGAATGTAGAAAGTGACAATAAATTTCGCGTCATTTATAATCTCGTTTTTACTAAAGATTTCTCTACGTGTTGTTGACAGTATGAGACCATCATCGTGTGAAACAGAAGCTGTTTATGACTGTCAGTTTTATCAGCTGCTGAAACAAAGACATTTTGCTGAAGATCTACTTTGCCGACATATCTACTTTGCTGACATATATACTTTGCTGACATATCTACAACAAATAAATGTACGCTCATTTACGGACTGATTTTGTTTCGCCAACTCAAATCTTCGCCAGTTTTATCAAGGGACATTACTTACTTAAATAAATAAGAGCGGTGGTTTCCGAGCTTGATATTCTCTCCCTTATTCTCTTCTTTATATTTGTCACTGGATCTATCTTCTATCAGTTCTCATTATAAGACATCTTGTCGCTGTGTGTAGAACAGTGGATACAGCATGACTGAACCTTTCCACCAGATCAAGACAGACTGGTCAGTACAGTCAGCCATAGTCCAAGAGTCATACTTTTTCATACTCTGTGATAGTATTAGCAATAGGATGACAGAAATAATAAAAGACGAGTGCATAGAAACCCTTAATCTGTACGGGATTTATGAAACAACGCAACAAATATTCGGAAAGCAAAAATAGAGAAGTGACAGTGACAAAAAAAAATATCCCGTAGAGATCTTGACGTCAGACAGAGTGAGAATAGAGATCTTGACGTCAGACAGAGTGAGAATAGAGATCTAGATGTCAGACAGTGTGAGAATAGAGATCTTGACGTCAGGCAGAGTGAGAATAGAGATCTTGACATCAGACAGAGTGAGAACAGAGATCTTGACATCAGACAGAGTGAGAATAGAGATCTTGACGTCAGACAGAGGAGTGAGAATAGAGATCTAGACGTCAGACAGAGGAGTGAGAAAAGAGATCTTGACGTCAGATAGTATGGGAATAGAGATCTTGACGTCAGTCAATGTGAGAGTAAAGATCTTGATATCAGACAGAGTGAGAGTAAATATCTTGATATCAGACAGAGTGAGAGTAGAGATCTTGACGTCAGACAGAGTGAGAGTAGAGATCTTGACGTCAGACAAAGTGAGAGTTAGAAGATGTATAAACTAGGACAAAAGTAGTATCAGCTTTATTAATTAACGAATACACAGTTGTAACGTTTCGGTGTTACCTGCCCGGTAGTCTGGGAAACGAAAATGATCACCTTTTCCAAAATTATCCTCACTCTTCATGAGGGATTCACATGCGAGTACCGCATTGTGATATATGTCATTGTATGCAAAAATGCAGGATACATTATACTGGTGAAACTGGCCTCAGATTAGAAGACCGCATGCAGAAACATCTGTACAACATCGCCCAGATTGCTTTGAAACTAGTCCCTAATCTTTTCAATGGCCCCAACCGCAGAGGCAAGTCTGATTATCTGGTAACAGCCATCAAACAATGTCACGCAGATGACAGAAGCCGTATAGCGCTTGAGAACTGCTACATTCAAGAAAATGAGACGCTGGAACCACATGGTTTGAACTCGTTATTCAGCTATATCTAACATTCTGCTCTTTTACAATCATAATCCTTCCCCCACTAAATTCCACTACCTTCACATTTTTACACATAGTTCAGAACCTCCTCACAGCATTACATTACAACCCCTCAATCCCCTTACAACTTTGTAATAGTTAAGTAATAAAGCTATTCCTAGTTTTTTTCCTTGTTTATACATTTTGGTATCACAGGTTTACTACAGTGCTTCGTGTATACTTATACACTAATTTATAAGGTTGGGGGGGGGGGGAGCACTTCTGCTACCTGAAAAAGATAGAAGTTGACTGATGCAAATCATGACAACTGTGATCATGTTTATGAAGCACTACATCCAGCACACACACAAGAGTGTCAGTATTTTTGGGATCTCTATGTTCCGTCTCACAGTTTCTTGTTAGATCAAAAACGAGTTGTCGTGGAAATTAAGTCACACAGCAGAATACGGCCACAACAACAACACCAGTATACGCTGCAATATTGCCATGATAGAAGAGACACTGCCACACTGTCATGATAGAAGAGACACTGCCTCAATGTCATGATAGAAGAGGCACTGCCACATTGTCATGATAGAAGAGACACTGCCACATTGCCAGATGGAAGAGACACTGCCATGTTGTGTGATGGAAGATAACTGCCAAGTTGTATTATGGAAGATACATTGCCACGTTGTATGATGGAAGATACACTGCCATATTGCCATGATGGAAGAGACACTACCAAAGTGCCATGATTGAAGAGACACTGCCAAATTGCCATGATGAAAGAGACACCACATTGCCATGATTGAAGAGACTTGCCAAATTGTCATGATAGAAGAGACACTGCCAAATTGCCATGATAGAAGAGACACTGCCAAATTGCCATGATAGAAGAGACACTACCAAATTGCCATGATAGAAGAGACACTGCCACATTGTCATGATGGAAGAGACACTGCCAAATTGTCATGATGGAAGAGACACTGCCAAATTGTCATGATGGAAGAGACATTATCATATTGCCACCACGTCGTGATGCTGCCATCACAACGTTTAACCTCCTCGTAACACGCGAAACCCCCCCTCCCAATCCTCGGCACCCTTCCACAACTCGTGTCACTTAGAACAGGTCATAGGATCTGGTGACCTGTTAAATAGAGTAGCTTCCACTCACAGGGATTGCAAGGCCAGCCAAAAGAGAAGTTCCCTGGCCAAGACTTCGATTAACAGTGAGCCATGGTTTAACAGTAAGTCATTGTTTAACAGTTAGCCATAGTTTAACAGTAAGTCATAGTTTAACAGTAAGTCTTAGTTTAACAGTAAGTCATGGTTTAAAAGTAAGCCCTAGTTTAACAGTAAGTCATAGTTTAACAGTAAGTCTTAGTTTAACAGTAAGTCATGGTTTAACAGTGAGCCATCTGACGGATCAACACCTTTGAATGTGCAGCATCAAAGCCCATCAAAGTTCTTACGAAAGAGAAAGAAGTGTTTTTTGTTTTGTTTTGTTTATTTTTCCCTTGATTTTTCTTTGACTCAGACATTGTTTGGGAGATTTTCTTTTCACCCTACACTGGCAGATACTTGTTTGTGAGAGAGATGAAGTAACTTCTGAACTGATTTCGTGGCGTGGTGTCTTGACTTTGTGGTCACTGAATTCTTTCCGTTTTATCCCGAGGAGTTATTGTAACATTTCCCTCCCAGACTAGTCTGAAAGGGGGCGGGAGTAAACATGTCTGTCTCTCTGACTGACATATGCCAGGACGCTGAACAAAGACCATTTAATGGGTGAGGCCAAACAAAGACCAAGCGTTCACACCTGCGACTTTCATCTAGGCACCCTGGTCCACGATTAGGGGAGGTAATTTGATTGTACTAAGGGAGTTAAAGACTGCAGTTAGAGTTATATATGCAAGCTATAACAAGCAAAAGAAAAAAAAAACAACGCTGCAAATGGATTGGTCACGTGCTCCGAAGATTCCCTAGCAACGTTGCTAAAACAGCCACGAGATGGACACCCGAGAGTCCCTAGCAACATCGCTAAAACAACAACGAGATGGACACCCGAGAGTCCCTAGCAACATCGCTAAAACAACCACGAGATGGACACCCGAGAGTCCCTAGCAACATCGCTAAAACAGCCACGAGATGAACACCCGAGAGTCCCTAGCAACATCGTTAAAACAGCCACGAGATGGACACCCGAGAGTCCCTAGCAACATCGCTAAAACAGCCACGAGATGGACACCCGAGAGTCCCTAGCAACATCGCGAAAACAGCCACGAGATGGACACCCGAGAATCCCTAGCAACATCGCTAAAACAGCCACGAGATGGACACCAGAGGGAAGAAGAAACAGCCACGGCTATCCAGCGGAGAACTGTGGAAGCGGAAGTGAGTTGCATGCTGGGACATAGCTAAGCAGCGGGCAGTGGGGGATGACTTGTTCTGTCCTGCAAGACGCTACATGGCGGACTGGGCGATGTCTGCTTGGCCCATCACTGACCAAGGACATGGATGGATGGATGGATGGATGGATGGATGGATGGATGGATGGATGGACACTAGGGAAGTAATTGATTAGGCGGGTAGTCAGGTCTAATCTTGGAGCTAAAGAACAAACACCCTACACGAAACTTGAGAATGTCACGAGAAGTTAAGGAGAACCTCTCTCAGCCAGAAGTTAAGGAAATCCTCTCTCAGCCACAAATTAAGGAAAACCTCTCTCATCCACAAATTAAGGAAAACATCTCTCACCCAGAAATTAAGGAAAACCTCTCTCAGCCAGAAGTTAAGGAAAACCTCTTTCAGCCAGAAGTTAAGGAAAACCTCTTTCAGCCAGAAGTTAAGGAAAACCTCTTTCACCCAGAAATTAAGGAAAACCTCTCTCAGCCAGAAGTTAAGGAAACCCTCTCTCATCCAGAAATTAAGGAAAACATCTCTCACCCAGAAATTAAGGAAAACCTCTCTCAGCCAGAAGTTAAGGAAAACCTCTCTCAGCCAGAAGTTAAGGAAATCCTCTCTCATCCAGAAATTAAGGAAAACCTCTCTCAACCAGATTAAGGAAAACCTCTCTCACCCAGAAATTAAGGAAAACCTCTCTCAGCCAGAAGTTAAGGAAATCCTCTCTCAGCCAGAAATTAAGGAAAACTTCTCTCAGCCAGAAGTTAAGGAAAACCTCTCTCACCCACAAATTAAGGAAAACCTCTCTCACCCAAAAATTAAGGAAAACCTCTCTCAGCCAGAAGTTAAGGAAAACCTCTCTCAGCCAGAAGTTAAGGAAAACCTCTCTCACCCACAAATTAAGGAAAACCTCTCTCAGCCAGAAGTTAAGGAAAACCTCTCTCAGCCACAAATTAAGGAAAACCTCTCTCAGCCACAAATTAAGGAAAACCTCTCTCACCCACAAATTAAGGAAAACCTCTCTCAGCCAGAAGTTAAGGAAAACCTCTCTCAGCCAGAAGTTAAGGAAAACCTCTCTCAACCAGAAGTTAAGGAAAACCTCTCTCAGCCAGAAGTTAAGGAAAACCTCTCTCAGCCAGAAGTTAAGGAAAACCTCTCTCAGCCAGAAGTTAAGGAAAACCTCTCTCACCCACAAATTAAGGAAAACCTCTCTCAGCCAGAAGTTAAGGAAAACCTCTCTCAGCCACAAATTAAGGAAAACCTCTCTCAGCCACAAATTAAGGAAAACCTCTCTCACCCACAAATTAAGGAAAACCTCTCTCAGCCAGAAGTTAAGGAAAACCTCTCTCAGCCAGAAGTTAAGGAAAACCTCTCTCAGCCAGAAGTTAAGGAAAACCTCTCTCAGCCAGAAGTTAAGGAAAACCTCTCTCAGCCAGAAGTTAAGGAAAACCTCTCTCAGCCAGAAGTTAAGGAAAACCTCCCTCAGCCATATAAACATGCGTACTCCACTGATATAAATTCACTGTGGAAATCGTATTATAAATTATTGTAACATAATTTGACATTACTGCTAAAATAGAATAATTAATTACACGATTTCTATTCTTGCTATCTGACTTTTTGACATTCTAATAATCTGATTTAGAAGATCTACACTAAAGCGGACATATCCTGAACCACAGTTGTATTTGACTAAATATAGGTTTCTCTCATTGCCTTATAGCCTGGCTCATTGCCAGGTTGGAAATTGAGTTTTTCGGTAAAGCCAACGTTATGACTGCGCAGTAGGTTTAGAAATATCAGTCCTCTAGTGTAGCAGCTGAGCGATGAAGAGCTCACGGTTTCATAGTAAAGGAAATGCTTTGTTCTCTCTGGACAGTTTCTGGTGAGACTGGATTCAAGTCCCGGAAAGATCTGGGATTCTTTTCCGTCAGTAGTAAAATATAAAAAAAACCCAGCCTGTGCACCGTGTGGCTACTGCTCTAAGTAAGCGACCCTACTTAGACACTTCATTATGTGAAATGAGAGGCAGATAGTCCGGTGGTTGTCACATTCCTTTGCACCTGGTTTCTTTAGTAGTGCTATAAACGTGGATTTAATCAGGTCACTGGGCATATAACCACTGTTGTAAATGTCATTCAGTAACTTCATTCATTCATTTGCACGTCCCTTGCGGAACTTTGCCTCCCAAACAGCACTCCTGTAGGCCTCTCGGTTGTGAGCAAGATGGCCTGCTGCTGTTGCATCTATTTCCAGATCGTCAACGATGTCTTGCAGCCATCTTCGTTTTGGTCTTCCTCTTTTTCTTTTTCCCATTATGTATCCTTCCAATACGGTCTTCTCTAGATTATCATGACGTTTAAAGTGTCCAAAATATTTAAGTTTTCTCTCCTTAATCCTCTTTACTAGCCAGCCTTCTTCAATATTAAGTTCTTGTAGTATAGATATATTTGTTCTTTTTTGTGTCCACGATATTTGGAGAACTCTTCTGTAGCATTTACATTCAAAGGCATTTATGTGTTTCTCAGTTATTTTGTTAAGTGTCCAGTAACTTAATTATCATTTTAATAGAATAATTTTAATAGAATAATTTTTATTGAATTTTTTATTTTTTTTATTAAATACTTTTTATTAAATTTTATTTTATTTTGTTTGAATAATTTTTATTGAATTTTTATTATTTAATTATTATTTTCAGTAACTTAATTATTATTTTTATTCCTGTCTCCTCTAGTGCCTCTATTTCTTCTATTGTTATATTATCAGGCCCAGTTGCTTTTCCTTTCTTCATGTGTTTGATGGCATCAATGATTTCATCTTCAAGTATTGGTGGTCCATCACAGTTTTCAGTATCTGGTGTTAATTCTGGTCTTTCTCCTCCATACAGCTCACCGATATACTCTGTCCACCTGTCCACAATGTCTTCTTTTCCCATTAACATTTTACCTTCTTTCGATTTCAGGCATCCTGTGATATATTTTGTTTTCCTGCCTGTGAGTTCATTAATTCGTTTGTGCATGTTTTTGCTGTCTTTATTATGAGAGTCCTCTATCTATCTGCACTGGTCATTTAACCACACTTCTTTTGCTTCTCTGCATTTGCGTCTTATTTCTTTATATATCTTGCTATATTTTTCTTGGTTATTTTTATTCCTCCTCCTCTTGTCCATCAGTCCTAAGATGTCATCTGTCTTCCATTTATTTTTATGGGCTTCTTTCTTCGGTGGTATTATCTCCTTAACAGTTTGGTGGATAGAATCTCTTAACATTGCCCATTGTTCATTTATACTATTTATCTTTGCTATTGCATTGTATCTATTTGTTATAATAACTTTGTATTGTTCTCGCAGTTCTTGATCATTTTTAAGGAGTTCTGTATTTATTTTTATGTTTGTGTCAGCTCCGCCTATTGTCATCACATTTTGACGGTCCCAACAATGTGACATTAAACGGGTTCGACTATATATATATATATTCACAATCTCTTTAGTTGTGATGCGTATGCAGGAAAATCTCTACGTAGAGAGCGGAACAACAACACAATTCCTTCAGATCATCAGAAGAAGTACCCCCCCCCTTTTCAGAGAAGTGTTTCGGCCCTTATTAAACTCCTGACACTCTAAAAGGGGGGGGGGGGGTCATTACTCCCAGAGGTCTTGTGAGTTGTTGCTTTTTTCCATCCCAGAATTGAATCCATGATCTTCCAACTGGCACTGCACTTTGAAGCGCGTCTTTAGCGATTTAGCTACGGAGGACTGGTATCGGTTGTGACAAACGAAATTATTTATGTTCTCAGTGCTTGTTTCGCATACTCCATAGCCAGTATGAGGCCTTTTCTGCTGTTTCTGAAAGGCTTTTCAATGCCCTTGCTCTTGCTTGTCCCTTTATGCCCAGTTGCTTGAATAGGTCATATACTGATGTTGCTACGATCCTCTCGCTCCCACGTCTACAGCTATCACTTTTGCCCTGATTCCTGCCCCCTGCCTCAGTTGCTTGACCAGGTCATTGTACTTCTCACATTTGAACAGATGTTGCTCCTCTATTCTTGTTTCGCACGGAACCGTAAGCTCGAGCATTATTAGTTCCTGTTTTTCTATGGAGTACACTACAATGTCCGGACGCATTCCTGTTTTCTTAATGGCAGTCGGCTATTCTCTTCTTCCTGGTAGGTCCGCTATCACATCCCAGTCATTTCCACTATCTGGCAGTGATAGTAAGAGAATGTCCCTGATTTCAATATTCGATGTAGTACCAGCGCCTACGAACTATTTAGGTGGCACCTCAACTCTTTTGATACTCTGCATGCCTTTCGTTGCAGAGAGGGCACTTTGTGTCTTCTGAAGCACCCCATTTGTGTAGGTTGGAGCCTGTAGGCAGAAGTAGCTCTGATGAGTAGTGGCCACATGAATTTTGGAATCAGCATGAACCAGTAGCCTGCTTTTGTCTATGATGTTCATTTCTATGACCTGCTGATGTGCCATTTCTATGACCTGCTTCATCATGTTTGAGTCTTTCATGGAAGCATCATATACTCTGCCAAGGCTCTTCATTGGCTCTTCCCCCACAATTAGGATTATTTGATTTGTCACTGTGTATGATCTTTCCATCACTTTCCCTTTCATGAGTGACAGGCTTCTTGACTTATTTGGCTTGAAGCTCATGCGGCACCATATGATGAGGCTGTCCAAATGCTCTAACATCTTTCGTGCCTGTGCTTCACTGGTTGTTATTACTGTTGTGTCATCCATGAATGCTTTTAGTGGTGGCATTTGACATCCATTTCTGAACCTTGGGCCTTCTGCTGCTTTCAGGATTACTTGCTTGGCTAGTACGAACAGTATGGCAGATATTGGCCCATTGCAATTCCTACCTTGAGCTCAATCAATCTTGTAATATCCTGATGTTCCAAATCTCGTGAGGAACCCTGTGAAGTACATTTTCAGCGTCTTCGTGATTTCTTTTGGCACATGATACATGCCTAGCACTGTGCTGGGATTTTAGATGCTGCCAAACCTGTCTTATTGCTTCTATTTTCCTTTGTCTTCTGGACTTTCTTGGTATTACTTTTTCTCTTTTTGCCTGTTTGGTTCCAAGCTCTTTGTGGCAGTGAAGATATATGATGTTGCCAAATGCTTCCAGTTTTTGCTCAAAGTTAGTGGCGAAGTGGTTAGTGCATTGTCTCTCATGGAGAAGGCCAGGGGTTCGAATCCGGCCGGAGGCACAACAGTCACCCAGCTGTAGAAATGGGTACCCGACTTCTTCTGGAGTTGGGAAAGGAAAGACGGCCAGGCGTGATACTGACCAGATCACCCTCTAGTGTGCTGATAGGTCAAGGAAAATATGGGCACTTCTTCTTCTTCTGCGTTTGAGGTTGTTGGTCACATCAGATCCTGATCCCTGTTAACATGGCAAAGCCCACAGTCCTCTCCAGATCCTGATAGAAGCCCCAAAGTTTTTGCCCCAAGTTTGTGTCTTCTGGCCATGTCTCACGTCTCAGGTCTGCATGGTTTGGGCAATTTTGAAGGATATTTTCTGGATTCTGAACTCCATTGCCACATGGACGCTTGTCTGTGTGAGACATTTTAAGTCGATGAAGGTGGCTCAGTAGTTTGCAGTGGCCTGTCCTTAGGCGGAAGAGGATGGTTTGCTGATGTCTTTGTAGCTGGTGTATTGGATCTGGTTCGTTGTTGCATTTCAGTTGCTTTTTCCATTCAGATCTGCACTGGTTGCGGATTATAGTTTTGGCTTCTTGGTAGTTTACTGGATGATCGGTTTGATTCCGATTACTGCCAGCTTTAGACAGGCTGTCAGTTATTTCATTGCCAGCTATTCCACAGTGGGATGGTACCTATTGTAGAGCCACAGTTGTTGACAGTGTAAGGTGTTTCAGTTCTGTTGTGATTTATTGTATGTTTGCCTGTGGGTTGTTTGTTGTTTTTAGAGATTCTAGAAGTGCCATGCAGTCTGCGAAGATGGCTATTTTGTGTGGTGGGAGCTGGTTTTCTGTTTTAAGTGTTCTGAGGGCTTCAAGGAGGGCTGTTGTTTCTGCCCTGTAGTTGGAGTCAATATTTCCTGTCGCAAAGCCATTTTTGGTCTGTCTCCCAGTTATGTATCTTATGTAGACGCCCCTACCTCCATTTTAACTGCTTTTTCTGCAGACCTATCAGTGTATTACATGTGTCCATTCAGCTGGGTTGTATTTGCTGTCAATCAGCTCTTGGGTCAGTATCTTCTTCTGAAGTGTTGTTAAGTTAGTGCCTGTATGCCAGGTTCCTCTATGATGACTGTTATCTTTTCACAGTGACTGTGCTCCTCCACAATTTGGAGTGGTTCAGTTTCTTCATGAGAGGTGGGAAGGAGGTCTTTGTAGTGTTGTTGCAGTTGTGTTGTCAGATGGTTGAAGGAGGTCTTTATAGTGTTGTTGCAGTTGTGTTGTCAGATGGTTGAAGGAGATCTTTGTAGTGTTGTTGCAGTTGTGTTGTCAGATGGTTGAAGTAGGTCTTTATAGTGTTGTTGCAGTTGTGTTGTCAAATGGTTGAAGGAGGTCTTTATAGTGTTGTTGCAGTTGTGTTGTCAGATGGTTGAAGGAGGTCTTTATAGTGTTGTTGCAGTTGTGTTGTCAGATGGTTGAAGGAGATCTTTGTAGTGTTGTTGCAGTTGTGTTGTCAGATGGTTGAAGTAGGTCTTTATAGTGTTGTTGCAGTTGTGTTGTCAGATAGTTGAAGGAGGTCTTTGTAGTGTTGTTGCAGTTGTGTTGTCAGATGGTTGAAGCTGGTTCTTTTCAGTCTGTTTTTTTTTTGTGGACTCCTGAATTCTTTTGTTCACAGGGTGTGCTGTCAGGCGTATTAACTTTTGTTTGTGGATCATTAGTTTTTCTTTGCGCCTGACCTCAAGAGGTTGAGTTTGCGTGTATTTCTCCATCTCTGTGATGAGAGTCCTCTTCATTCCTCCCGTGATCAGCCGCAGGCCAGTGTTTTGCACTGATATGTCCTTGCATTAACAGCATATCCCTGTGTGCCTCTAAGGCATGACAGGATTACCTTTACCTTTTACTTTCCCTCTCAGCTCTTTGTCCATGTCTTTGCGTAATGCTGTGTTTACATTTTCCCAGATGCGTTTGACACTTGCTGGTGGGAAGTTGATCTTGTCTCTGGTCTCGTCGGAGGGCTGCGTTGTCTCCCTGCTGCCTGACTCGACCTGGATGTTCTCTGTGCTGTGGTTTATATCCTGACAGATTTTCTAATGTCTTATCTGAGACTGGCGTCGCAGTGCACTGTTGAGAATTGGGCAGCAAGGAACCACCACATCCCTACTTCGTTCTGTGTATCTTCATGCCAGGTTGAGTGTTAAATTTCCTGCCACAGGTGCATGGATACTCCATCCGCTGTTCTGAACTCGAATTAACTGCGGAAGGCATGGTCGTTTCCTTATATTCACCTGTGGATCCATCATTCTCCCCTCCCCTCTTTCGGTGAATCTTGGGGGCATTTCTACTTTGTTGACTTTGTAGCGATAGTATGACGGCTGACAGGGCTGATAGTATGACGGCTGACAGGGCTGATAGTATGACGGCTGACAGGGCTGATAGTATGACGGCTGACAGGGCTGATAGTATGACGGCTGACAGGGCTGATAGTATGACGGCTGACAGGGCTGATAGTATGACGGCTGAGAGGGCTGATAGTATGACGGCTGAGAGGGCTGATAGTATGACGGCTGACAGGGCTGATAGTATGACGGCTGAGAGGACTGATAGTATGACGGCTGAGAGGGCTGATAGTATGACGGCTGAGAGGGCTGATAGTATGACGGCTGAGAGGGCTGATAGTATGACGGCTGAGAGGACTGATAGTATGACGGCTGACAGGGTTAATAGCGTGACGGCTGACAGAGTTAATAGCGTGACGGCTGGCAGAGTTAATAGCATGACGGCTGACAGAGTTAATAGTATGACGGCTCAAAGGGTTAATAGTATGACGGCTGACAGGGTTAATAGTATGACGGCTGGCAGAGTTAATAGTATGACGGCTCAAAGGGTTAATAGTATGACGGCTGACAGGGTTAATAGTATGACGGCTTGCAGAGTTAATAGTATGACGGCTAGCAGAGTTAATAGTATGACGGCTCAAAGGGTTAATAGTATGACGGCTGACAGGGTTAATAGTATGACGGCTCATAGGGTTAATAGTATGACGGCTGACAGGGTTAATAGTATGACGGCTTGCAGAGTTAATAGTATGACGGTTCAAAGGGTTAATAGTATGACGGCTGGCAGAGTTAACAGTATGACGGCTGACAGAGTTAATAGTATGACGGCTGACAGAGTATACAGTATGACGGCTGACAGGGTTAATAGTATGACGGCTGACAGAGTTAATAGTATGACGGCTCACAGGGTTATTAGTATGACGGCTGACAGAGTTAATAGTATGATGGCTGAGAGGGTTGATAATTTGACGGCTGACAGGGTTAATAGTATGACGGCTCACAAGGTTGATATTATGACGGCTGACAGGGCTGATAGCATGGTAGCTGACAGGGTTGATAGTATGACGGCTGACAGGGTTTATAGTATGATGGCTGACAGGGTTGGTATTATGACAGCTGACAGGGCTGATAGTATGACAGCTGACAGGGTTGATATTGTGACGGCTGACAGGGTTGATAGTATGACGGCTGACAGGGTTGATATTATGACGGCTGACAGGGCTGATAGTATGACAGCTGACAGTCTTAATAGTACGACTGCTGACAAGGTTGATAGCATGACGGCTGACAGAGTTAATAGTATGACGGCTGACAGAGTTAATAGTATGACGGCTTGCAGAGTTAATAGTATAACGGCTGACAGGGTTAATAGTATGACGGCTGACAGAGTTAATAGTATGACAGCTGACAGAGTTAATAGTATGACGGCTGGCAGACCTAATAGTATGACGGCTCACAGAGTTAATAACATGACGGCTGACAGAGTTAATAGTATGACGGCTAGCAGAGTTAATAATATTACGGCTGGCAGAGTTAATAGTATGACAGCTGACAGAGTTAATAGTATGACGGCTGGCAGACCTAATAGTATGACGGCTCACAGGGTTAATAGTATGACGGCTGACAGTGCTAATATTATGACGGCTGGCAGAGTTAATAGTATGACGGCTGACAGAGTTGATAGTATGACGGCTGACAGAGTTAATAGTATGACGGCTGACAGAGTTAATAATAGGACGGCTGACAGAGTTAATAGTATGACGGCTGACAGAGTTAATTGTATGACGGCTGACAGAGTTAATAGTATGACGGCTGACAGAGTTAATAGTATGACGGTTGACAGAGTTAATCGTATAACGGCTGGCAGGGTTGATAGTATGACGGCTGAAAGGGTCTATAGTATGATGGCTGACAGGGTTGATATTATGACGGCTGACAGGGCTGATAGTATGACGGCTGAAAGGGTCTATAGTATGATGGCTGACAGGGTTGATATTATGACGGCTGACAGGGCTGATAGTATGACAGCTGACAGGGTTGATAGTATGACGGCTGACAGGGTCTATAGTATGATGGCTGACCGGGTTGATATTATGACGGTTGACAGGGCTGATAGTATGACAGCTGACAGGGTTGATATTATGACATCTGACAGGGTTGATAGTATGACAGCTGACAGTGTTGATATTATGATGGCTGACAGGGTTGATAGTATGACAGCTGACAGGCTTGATAGTATGACTGCTGACAAAGTTGATAGTATGATAGCTGACAGAGTTAATAGTATGACTTCTGACAGAGTTAATAGTATGACGGCTGACGGTGCTAATATTATGACGGCTGACAGAGTTAATAGTATGACGGCTGACAGAGTTGATAGTATGACGGCTGACAGAGTTGATAGTATGACAGCTGACAGGGTTAATAGTATGACGGCTAAAAGAGTTAATAGTATGACTTCTGACAGATTTAATAGTATGACGGCTGAAAAGGTTGATAGTATGACGGCTGAGAGGGTTGATAGTATGACGGCTGACAGGGTTGATAGTATGACGGCTGACAGGGTTGATAGTATGACGGCTGACAGTGTTAATAGTATGAAGGCTGACAAGGTTTATAGTGTAATGGCTGACAGGGTTGATAGTATGAAGGCTGACAAGGTTTATAGTATAATGGCTGACAGGGTTGATATTATGACGGCTGACAGGGCTGATAGTATGACAGCTGACATGGTTGATATTATGACGGCTGACAAGGTTGATAGTATGACGGCTCACGGGGTTAATAGTATGACGGCTGAAAGGGTTAATAGTATGACGGCTGACAGAGTTAATAGTATGACGGATGACAGACTTGATAGTATGACGGCTGACAGAGTTAATAGTATGACGGCTGACAGAGTTAATAGTATGACGGCTGACAGGGTTAATAGTATGACGACTGACAGAGTTAATAGTATGACGGATGACAGACTTGATAGTATGACGGCTGACAAGAACATACAAGACATCAGACAACAATATTGGAGAAAAAAATAAAAGCTCAGAGAACTTTCAGGTTTGAAGTCTACCCTGTAGAAATAATTTCGAAGTTTCATTTGACAAGCTATAACATAGAAATCTATATCAAATGTTTGCCTGCCTACCGTAATCTAGATCAAATGTTTACCTGCCTACCGTAATCTAGGTCAAATGTTTACCTGCCTACCGTATAACATCAAGCATTACCCCCGGCCTTGTCGCACCTCTGCTGTGGAGAGTGAAGCAACACAACTCCTCAGATCGTCTGAGGAAGTATCTCCGCCTTCTTTCTCAGCCAAGTATTCAGTCCTCCAAACTTCTGACCTAACTCCCAGCGAGAAACACTCCGGTCATGACCCCGAGCTCTACGAGATGTTGCTTCATAATCGCTTCTCGAGACTGAAGATTCTCTTCGATGATGTTCCCTTCTGTAACTTGCCAGCGTTCCTTGCTGTTTATCCGCTGGATTCCGTATTATTTCTCCACAGTGTAACCAAGTCCTGTGCTGTCTTTGCCCGCCTTGTTTTGGACATGGCTACTGCACACCGTCTTTAGCAAGCTACACGCTAGAAAAAAATCTTTAACAGAAAACCCACACAGGAAAGCAGCTTACAGGCAGATGTTCATCTTCCCAGCATTTAGTACACCAGCTCTGATTTCTCAAACTTTCATAACCTTCAACCTTTGTTTTCAAAGTAATCTTCGAGTCCTTGTGCATGCCAATTTCTTTTTTATTTCGGGCCAATATAAAGTAGAAAATACTTTTACTCTTTGTCAGTTTTTGTGTGCAGGCAAGCTAAAGTACTTAAATAAAGTAATGGAGAAATTAGATTTAACCAACTCGCACCACACGCTAATAACCCATTTCCCCGTTACAACCATAAATCTGGCTGGACACATTCCCCCAGGGTTTCTAAAGCTTTAGATCTACACATTCCCCCAGGGTTTCTAAAGCTTTAGATCTACACATTCCCCCGGGGTTTCTAAAGCTTTAGATCTACACATTCCCCCGGGGTTTCTAAAGCTTTAGATCTACACATTCCCCCGGGGTTTCTAAAGCTTTAGATCTACACATTCCCCTGGGGTTTCTAAAGCTTTAGATCTATACAGTGATACGACGTGCCGTGAAATCCACAGCCTCCGATCACCCAAACTTCCACATTCCAACCTAAACAAGGGAGACTCCAGGGCACTGTCTAAACTTCCACATTCCAACCTAAACAAGGGAGACTCCAGGGCACTGTCTAAACTCTGACGTTGGGAGGACATATTGATAAAACCAGGAAATAAAACATGGAATCTCGTAGCTTGGAAAACAGATTTATGTATGGAGGAAGGAATGTCCCAGCTCAAGTAACACACAATTCTGTGCCCCTCGTAAAAACGATGCTTCCCGCTCCAACAACGACAAAGTGGAAGCAACCGTCAAAGACTTGATTACAGATGGTGGTCTCCCTCCCCAAGCTGTTTCTCTTCACATCAAGGACAGCTGTTTAGACAAGCTCACCTTCTATCTTCTTCTTAAAATCCATAAACCCGGTCATCCTGGACGTCCCATTGTATCAGCGTGTTCACGCTCCACTGGGCACATTTCTGACTTTTTGGACAGTATTTTCCTGCCGCTAGTACACAAACTACCCTCTTATTTGGAAGATACCACCCACGTCTTAACAACTTTTGATGTGATCAAACTCTCCCATCACCACACCTACCACATCTTTTTCCTTGATGTCTGCTCCCTCAGCACCTCCATCTCCCACGAAGAGGGACTCTTAGCACTCCCCCATTTTCTTGATGAAGACCCTCACCCCATCACTAAAACTGACTCCATAATAAGACTCGCAGAGCTGGTACTCAACCTAAATTCCTTTGAGTGTAAATTTGAGTGTAAATGGACAATACTTTGATCTAATCAGCGGCGTCGTCATGGGATCGAAAATAGCTCCAGTTATGCAAGATTATTTATGGGCTTTCTGGAAGTCAAATTCTGGGAAACATACGCTGGCAGACTCCCAGAATTCAATATAAAAGGTGCATCGATGATGGCATGGAGTCAACAGAATGCCAAAGGACGAGCTAAAAAGTTTTGTTGAATTCGCCAACCCGCTTAACGAGAACATCAAATTCACCTGTGAAATTTCTGACAAGTCTGTCAACTTTTTAGATATCAAAATATCTATTGGCACAGACAATCTCGTCGCCTCTGTATTTTACAAGCCCACCGACACCCACACCTATTTATTTTACACCTATTTATTTTTGTCAAGATAATTTGGACTTTATGGACCAGTCCAACAAATTATTAGAATGTTCCCCTCGTAGCCATTCTCCAGATGATGTCTTTCGGAAAGAATTTAACAGTATCAGGAAAAACAAGTAACATGTAACCTCATCCAACAGAGTTAAACTAGTACTTCCTTCTCGTCAAGATGGTCAGATGGTTAAGAAAATTCTTTATCACCATCTGTCACTAATCCAACTCGACCCCGACACTCGCGACATCTGACCCACTTCTATTAGCATACACACGGGAACCAGTCCTTAAGGACATTCTCCTCCATAGCCACCTGAAGGGGAACTTTTGCATACGTTGGCACAAGTAAATATAACCGCCCTGGCTGTGTTACCTGTCTTATAGTCTGGGAAACGAAAACGATCACCTTTCCCAAAACTATCCTCACTCTCTATAAGAGATTCATGTGCGAGTACCCTAATGTGATATATGCCATTGCATGCAAAAGATGCAGGATAACTTTGAAACTGGTCTCAGATTAGGGGACCACATGCAAAAACATTTGTACGATATCATCCAGCATGCTTCGAAACCGGTCCCTAATCATTTCAATGGCTCCAGTCAGAGACAAATATGATATTCTGGTAACAACTATCAAACAATTTCACGCTGATGACAGAAGCAGCCTATCGCTTAAGAACCGCTACGTTCAGGAATATGGGACGCTGCAACCACATGGTTTCAACTTGCATTTCAGCTACACCTAACATTCCCCTCTTCCACAATCAGGTTCCCTCTGCACTAAGTTCCACTCCTTTCTCACTAGTAACACATATTTCAAAGCCTCCTCACATCATCAGATTACAACCTCTCTACCCCAGCGATAATCACTTATTCCACCTTCTCCCTGCTAGATTACCATTTTATAACTCTGTCCTCTTTCCGCGGTTCCACCCCCTCCTCTCCCTCCCCCTTCACAACCCACCTATCACACATCACAAATCTCCACTTAAACATTCCCTACACTCCACCATGCATACTTCTGACACAGACTCTCACAAGTCACAGCTTCTTACAAGTCACAGCTAAGTGCTCCATTCATTTTATTTTATTATATTTCTTTTCATTCCTACTTTTTTACACAGCATTCATATCAGTGTATATCTTCTCTCTATTTCTTCGTCCTGTACGTTTTTGTATGATTAAGGTTCAAACCGAAACGTGACAACTGTATGGTCGTTAATTAATAAAGCTGTTTACTTTTTTCCTAGTTTAAACATTTTAAAGAAATTAGCTGAGAAGCATAGAAATTATCTGAGTTTCTTACACCAACAGAAAAATCAATCAAATGAGGAATTTTTACGGAAACATAAAACTTAGTTGAAAAATCCATACAGAAAACACATAAACTGAGAGATCGCTACAGAAAAGCATATAAACTGAGAGATCGCTACAGAAGGCACAAAAACTGACAGATCGCTAGAGAAAAACAAAAAACTGATAGATCGTTACACACAGACTATAATACAGAAATAAAATCATAAAAATTTGAAAAATGAACTGCATTAAAAAAATAAAGGCCGGTCATCGAACTCTTCCAGAAAAGCTTGACATTAAAATTAAAATTACAAGTATAACAAAAATAATATCTTTTTTCTTACATCTCTGGTTATTAGTCGAAAGATATAAATAAATGGAACGTTGACTATGACACAATTACAAAAATTAATACCATTTTATTTTTTCTAAACACCTTTTTGAAAAAAAAAGTTATGGGATGCCATCTCGGAGTAATCATGTTGAAATATCAGGAAACTTGTTTTCACACATTAACATCCACAAATACAATATTTTAATGAGGGAATTAACCGACAAAAATACAAATACATATTTATGTGATTTTTTCCAGTTTTTGAAATTTGGCTATTAAGAATAATGACGAAATTTGGTCACTGAGGACAATCTAGGAATGTGTACACAAAGAAAAAAAAAACTGAGTAAACATAAACCCAAAAGAAGTTTTCTTCCTGGAATATGAAAGACAAATAATGACATGAAAACCCACGATCTTGAGTAGAAGGTAAACAATGATACACAGCATGGTGGCCTTAGTAATATGAATTAAGACCAAAACAAAAGAGTCGAGCACTTTGAAGAAAAATATTATCTTTAATGGCGCATTTTTTGGGGAACATAAAAAAGTAAAACTGTAGATGATATAAGAATAATTATATGTTTCCCACAGTGTGATGTGTGGGGGATTCCCCTTGTTTGTGAGTACTGGTCGGATGAACTCTTATGTAAATGAACTACAGTAGTTTGTCATCATATATGTTGGAAATTTTATAGAGATATTTTTAATACTGATTGCAAACATTATTTTTACATCATCCATGGCGACTATACTCGCCCACTAAGAAGACAGCTTCATATAATGAGCGTTAGTAGCCGAGGTACGGACGAGATAAGCTGAGGTGTAGGTCGAGAATGTGACAAGTGGTAAAGTAGACATTAGCATGTGCTTACATTTTATTGTCGCTATGAAGATGAGTTTTTTTTTACATTTTGAATAGACTTAAGGATATAGTGCATACTGCAATAAGAGAAGAACAAGCAGGATTTCGAAAAGGGAGAAGCTGTCTCGACCAGATCTTTACACTAAGAATAATACTTGAAGAACATATTGAAAAGTATAAACCATTAATACTGAACTTCATTGACTTTAAAAAGGCATTTGATAGCATACACAGAGATTCATTATGGAGAATTTTAAGTCTATATGGAATACCATCTAAAACTGTCAACATCGTTAAGGACTTCTATAATGGATATGTTTGTGCAGTCAAGACAGAAGAAGAGGCAGACCTCGTGAAACTCTGAAGAGGACATTGTTAAGAGAGGGCAAATTAACAGGCATAAAATCCCTTGATAAGGTTGAAAGACTCGCCGAAGACAGGAAAAATTGGCAAACTACTTTGCGAGATCTATGTGACGTTTAACGGCACGGGAAGGATATAAGATATAAGATAAGACGTAGATGAAAAGATTAACAACATCAACGTCTGTGACATTTTGGTCATTGTGGTAAGATACGCCTTTGTTTTCAATCATGATTCTGCTCTTCTTGTTTATTCAAGCGTAGTATTATCTGAGATAAAGGCAAAGACTGATTGTGGCTTTCATTTTGCATTAAATGTCTACTCTGTCCACCTGCCTGTTTGTATGTGTGTCTCTAACTACCTGTCTGTATGTGTGTCTCTAACCATCTGTCTGTATGTGTGTAGGTCTCTACCTATCCTTCCAATTAATTACCAGATCTTTTCTCATGATAAAACATAACTGAAATAACTGTATTAATATTTTGTTTGAATAGTTCGGAATTTAAGAACAATTGTCCACTGGTTTTCCTGTCTTTCTTTATTTTTCAGAATAGAAGACCAGTACCCGTTGTCTGACCCTCAGCAGAATCGCTAGGAGACAGAAAGAACTTAAATAAATTCTCTCTGGACTTCTCTTTCGAGAGGAACTAACCGTGAGATTTTGACTTCATCAAAACAACATATGTCTCCTCCACGCTCATTTTGTTCTACCGCTTCCTGAAGTGATTCCCAGCAGGTGAACTCATTCATAAACTAAGTGATTGCCAGCAGGTGAACTCATTCATAAACTAAGTGATTGCCAGCAGGTGAACTCATTCATAAACTAAGTGATTGCCAGCAGGTGAACTCATTCATAAACTAAGTGATTGCCAGCAGGTGAACTCATTCATAAACTAAGTGATTGCCAGCAGGTGAACTCATTCATAAACTAAGTGATTGCCAGCAGGTGAACTCATTCATAAACTAAGTAATTGCCAGCAGGTGAACTCATTCATAAACTAAGTAATTGCCAGCAGGTGAACTCATTCATAAACTAAGCGATTCCCAGCAGGTGAACTCATTCATAAACTAAGTGATTGCCAGCAGGTGAACTCATTCATAAACTAAGCGATTCCCAGCAGGTGAACTCATTCATAAACTAAGTGATTCCCAGCAGGTGAACTCATTCATAAACTATCAACGGTTTTTTACGTGATCATTGCAGTAAAATTTACCTCATTTGGGCGTGTTTAAACGTCTTACTTTTCTACGTTGTGAATACCGAATGTATTTGCCGCAGCTGGATATTTCTCACCAGTGATGACAGATATGGATGCAGGGAATCGGACTTTAGAAACAGCTGTCCTAGCTCAATACGATGGCGGAGCTAAAGCAGCCACCAATAAGCCAGCGGCAAGGAGGTTCAAAGCTAATGTCAACTTCATCAGCTTTCTACGCAAGAAAAAAGAAAATAAAATGTGTGCACTTTTGAATGCAGCCATGAAAGGGGACACGAATGTTGTGGATGATTTATGTCGGACATTCAGCAAAATTGACGGGGCAGACAAGGATGGCTTCACCCCTCTTATTTATGCTGCACGAGGCGGATTCAAAGAGATAGTAGTAAGCCTGTGTCAGAGGTCGGTCAATGTCGACGCCCGTACCAAGGAAGGGAGAACAGCTCTTCACTACTCGGCTTTGTCTGGTTGTCCGGAAGTGGCCAAGATTTTGATTGACTTCCACGCCGATCTGAACTGCCAAGATTGTGAGAAAATGACCCCTCTACATTTTGCGGCTTCCCTAGGATACAAGGAAGTTGTGGAACTGTTGCTCTGGGCTGGAGCCTCGATGATGCTGGAAGACATGCGAGGACGTATTCCTGAAGACCTCGCGAAAGAAAATCACTACCCTGAGATTCAGAACTTACTGCAGAAAATAAAGCAATCACCAGTTATAACCACGGGAATATGCCCTCCGCGACATTTGAACCTGAAGCAATACGCATGTCTTGATTTGAGCACTGAGAATAGGATAACAGAGTCTAACAACCACCATTACGAGACTGTCCTCAGCAACAAAGATTCAGGTACTTCTAGAAGTATAACAAAGTAATGTTGTGCACTATTATATAACTTTTCTTGAGTAACGTGATGTTCTTTGTCCGGTTCTGTAGTCTTGACGGTTCTTTTATATGATTTTGTTAAGTTGACTTTCTCTCACTTCCGGTTTAGGCTGTGGCTGCGACAACATTTGATATTCCTTCTCATTTTTAAGTTATTAATACACATTCCTAATTATTCCTTTTGTTTGCTTCAGCAATTCAGGATGTCACTCCACATTGTACTACACGGTTTATCACAAACTGAACTCTTAATTCACACATAGTCATACGAAAACTCCGTTTGGTTCGGTCTTGAATCAAATTTATATAGATCCTTTAATACTCATCAACCGAAGTTCACAGGTTTCAGATTAAGGCAACTCCGAAAGCATTTTTCACAACTTTCTAAAATATCAAACTTACATTTTACGCTCTCTAGTACTAAAGTCGCTTTCTAACTCGTAGTGTTTCCTCTGTCTGCTCTAAAACTACTTCTCCTTTTAAAAAGTCCGTCTTCCTAACTTCTTCCTACCAGTCTCTCTCTCTCTCTTTCTTTCTGTGTGTGTCTCTGACTCTCTCTCTCTCTCTCTGCTTGTGTGTATCTGTCTCTGTGTGTGTCTCTCTCTGTCTGTGTCTCTGTCTGTCTGTGTGTCTCTGTCTCTGTGTGTGTCTCTCTCTGTCTGTGTGTCTCTGTCTCTGTGTGTGTCTCTGTGTCTCTGTCTCTGTGTGTGTCTCTCTCTGTCTGTGTGTCTCTGTCTCTGTCTCTGTGTGTGTCTCTCTCTGTCTCTGTGTCTCTGTCTGTGTGTCTCTCTCTCTGTCTGTGTGTCTGTGTGTGTGTCTCTGTCTCTGTCTCCCCTTCGCGTCCCGTTTAATTATTTAAATGAGCACTTGTTAATGCTGCGCTGTCATTGGAAACTTGTTCACTAGTTTTGGAATGTGCGCCGAATGGTTCCAGAGTCATACATTTCTAGATGAGTTGTCTTGCATGTGCACCCCCTTGTCTGTTTCTTCAGCTACACTTGTCAGCGTCCAGTCGTGATGGTCTATTACTAGGGTCATTGGAAGTCGGTTTTCTGATACCGTGGGAATGTTCCTCTCTCTCAATGATTTTCCATCTTTTCTGATACCGTGGGAGTGTTCCTCTCTCTCAATGATTTTCCATCTTTTCTGATACCGTGGGAGTGTTCCTCTCTCTCAAAGATTTTCCATCTTTTCTGATACCGTGGGAGTGTTCCTCTCTCTCAAAGATTTTCCATCTTTTCTGACTTGATTTCTGTAATAACGATGCTAATAGTAATAATAATAATAATAATAATAAAACAACAATTCAATAATCATAACTTATAAAGAACTATGCTACTTTGATGATGATTTCTTTCCTGTTTGGTTGATGAATAACAGTGTTATCTGGTGCCGCCATTTACTGACAACTTTGAGAAGAATCTGGATCCATATTTTTCTTGCTTTTACAAGTTTCTGTTATCTAGACTGCGTTTGAGACACCTGTTTATCAATGTTTCCACTCATACCGATGTTAGCAATCATTCTTCCTGTTATCCAGGATGTTAGCAATCATTCCTCCGTTAGACAGAATGTTACCAATCATTCTTCCTCTGTTACTCAGGATGTTAGCAATCATTCCTCCGTCAGATAAGATGTTAGCCAGCATTCTTCCTCTGTTAGATAGTTTTTCCGTGAGTTAGTCTCACTTCAGTAACATTTAAAAAATATTCTATTTCTTAAGGCATTTTCCTTCAACTTTTTATTACCAAAAAAAAAAAAACACATTAAGTGAAGTTTTTTTTTTCATTCATGACAATTACTTATTATCAGTTTTCTTTCCTACATTTTCTTTATGACCTTCTTATTGTGGCCTCTTTCTGACATACTAAACGTCATGAGGTTGTGGAGAAGACGGAGGGTACATAATGGGAAAAAGAAAACGAGGACCAAGACAAAGAAGGCAACAAGACATTGATGATGATCTGTGAATGGGCGCATCAGCAGCAGAACATCTTGCTTACAACCGGGAGGCATACAAAAGAGCTGTCAGAGGCAAAATTCCGCCAGGAACATTCAAATGAATGAATGAATGAGTACTTCTAGACAGAATCTATCATCTTATTTTTTCACTTTTTCTCATTGCTTTACTTTCCGATCTTATTTGTACCACGCTTTCCAGTAGTTTAAGAGACATCGCATTATTTGTTTTGCCGAAAGGTTCTCTTTCAGTCTATTAACCAATGAAATGTTTCGTCTTTATCACGTGATCTATTTATTATCAGGAACAACAGGACAAGAAAATGGCGTGTCCTCAACAAAAGCGAGCAGGAGGGAAGTACCACCACAAATACCACGAAAGTTCAGAGCTCCTGTGCAGTCATCAAACTACGAAACAAAGCCCCGACTGGAACTTGTCCCAATCCCGTCAGATGCAACAAAACTGTCAGAAACTTCATCAGCGTGCGTTTATAACAACATCAACACCAACAATCAGTGGCCGTTACCACTGAAAGAAAAGAACACATCATCTGCCACGGTCTTGGCAGAAAATACGTACATGTCACCGCCAAAATCCGTGATCTCGTCAACAACTTCGACATCGTCTAAATATAGCAAGGAGAAACTGCTCCTAACATGGCGGGAGGTAACGACTGAAATTTCCGCACTGACGTGTCAAGAACAAATCCCACAACCACCACCAAGACCACAGACTGAGCCACAATGTTCTCAAGTGCCTGAAATGACGGGCAAACTGAAAGCACGTACAACTTCAGAAATGTTTACCAGGAAACAACCATCCCAGTCATGCGTTCTATCACCTCCGTCATCGATGTTTGAAAAACGTCCTCCACTGACACCATTCAAGACAAGAACGACAACGTCGTTGGCCACTTCAGCTGAAGAGCTAGTGACTAATACAAACGGCAGAAAGAGTAATCTAAAATCAGCAGTGGCCCCCAGTCTCTCGCTGTTTGAACCATCGCAGTCAAAGGGGAGACTACTACCTAATGTAGGAAACCATGAAGCTCAGGCACCAGGTCTTGACAGAATATCAGACATACAGGGCTCGCTGCCATACTCTAGCCGTCAGAACCAACCAAACATGCGACAAACCAAGCATCAGGTAAAGCAGCACCAAAAACTTGCTCCATCTTATCCGTTGCCAGCAAACCACAGACCACAGACAGCAGTACCGCTAACACAAAACACTGCAAAATATGGTGGGGCGTCAGCGACAAGTTTAGAAAACATGCAAAGTAAAATGTCAAGTTTGACGGAAGAACTGAAAAAGAAAGCGTCTTCAATAATCAAGAGTAAAGATGCTAGAAAGCATATACATCAGCAGGTTGATAAAGCTCTCTCGGAGGTGGTCTTTGAACAAGGAAGAAACTCTCCCCATCAGGACTCCTCGTCTTGGACGAAGAACCAGGCTGATGATGCAGAATACACTAGGGTCAATGATGGCTACACCAATGTAAATTATGGCTACACTAGGGTAGATGATGGCTGCACCAATGTAAATTATGGGTACACCAGGGCAGATGATGACTACACCAAGGTAGATTATGGCTACACCAATGTAAAGTATGGCTACACCAGGGAAGATGATGGCTACACCAGTGTAGATGATGGATACACCAATGTAAATTATGTAGATGATGGCTACATTAATGTGGAGGATGGTTACACCACCAAACCGGAGGGCCATTATTCCCGAGTTGATGCTGGCCGTACTAATTTGTTGTGAGTATTGCGGTGGCTGACATTTGAATACTCGTCATCACATACTCTCTGCATTTAGAATTCATATATTTTATAGCACTTTTCTATCAAGTGGAACACAACAGGCCAAAAAAAAAAAAAAAAGAAGCAAACCGCGTGAAACTCTAAAGAGGACATTGTTAAGAGAGGCCAAATTAACAGGCATAAAATCCTTTGATGAGGTTGAAAGACTCGCCGAAGACAGGAAAAACTGGCGAACTACTTTGCGAGCCCAATATCCGGAAAGGATATAAGATATAAGATAAGATAGCACTTTTATTTCTGGTAATGTAACTTTTCCCACCAAGCAACAAACCCCTGGACGACACAAACGTTTTTTAATAAACCTCTCGGCCATACTGTTGCCAGGAAATACAACTATAGCTATACTTTGGCTTATGTTAGGGTTAGGGAAGTACTTTTTAAACTTATTTTTAGTTTAGAAAACCCATGTGGACGTGTCATGTTGGAAGCGAGGGTCAGCCCTGTCCCTATAGAACCTCTTGGAAAGGCAACAAAGATGAACGAGTGTCAGAGACATGGTCTCCCAGAGACATTTTGTAAGCTTCTGCGTAGTTCCCCCGTCTGCCTCACAACTCCTTTTATTTGTTTTCTTCCACCAGCCCCCAGAGGTCCTCTGGGGTCCCAGAAATCCTCCAACCCCCAGAAGACCTCCAGGCCCCCAGAAGTCCTCCAACCCCCAGAAGTCCTCCAACCCCCAGAAGTCCTCCAACCCCCAGAAGTCCTCCAGGCCCCTAGAAATCCTCTAACCCCCAGAAGTCCCTCAGGCCCCCAGAAGTCCTCCAGGCCATCAGAAATCCTCCAAACCCCAGAAGTCCTCCAAAACATCAGAAGTCCTCCAGGCCCCCAGAAGTCCTCCAGGCCCCCAGAAGTCCTCCAGGCCCCCAGAAGTCCTCCAGGCCCCCAGAAATCCTCCAGGCCCCCAGAAGTCCTCCAACCCCTAGAAATCCTCCAGGCCTCCAGAAGTTCTCCAACCCCTAGAAATCCTCCAGGCCCCCAGAAGTCCTCCAACCCCTAGAAACCCTTCAGGCCCCCAGAAGTCCTCCAGACCCCCAGAAGTCCTCCAACCCCCAGAAGTCTCCAGGCCCCCAGAAGTCCTCCAAACCCTAGAAGTCCCACAGGCCCCCAGAAGTCCTCCAACCTCCCGAAGTCCTCCAGGCCCCCAGAAGTCCTCCAACCCCTAGAAATCCTCCAGGCCCTCAGAAGTCCTCCAACCCCTAGAAATCCTCCAGGCCCCCAGAAGTCCTCCAACCCCTAGAAATCCTCCAGGCCCTCAGAAGTCCTCCAACCCCTAGAAATCCTCCAGGCCCCCAGAAGTCCTTCAGGTCCCCAGAAGTGTTCCAACCTCTTGAAATCCTCCAGGCCCCCAGAAGTCCTCCAACCCCTAGAAATCCTCCAACCCCTAGAAATCCTCCAGGCCTTCAGAAATCCTCCGGGCCCCCAGAAGTCCTCCAACCCCTAGAAATCACCCAGGCCCCCATAAGTCATCCAGGTCCTAGAAATCCTCCAGTCCCCAAGAAGTCCTCCAGCCCCTAGAAATCACCCAGGCCCCCAGAAGTCATCCAGGCCATAGAAATCCTCCAGTCCCCAAGAAGTCCTCCAACCTCTAGAAATCCTCCAGGCCCCCAGAAATCCTCCAACCCCTAGAAATCCTCCAGGCCCCCAGAAATCCTCCAACCCCTAGAAATCCTCCAGGCCCCCAGAAATCCTCCAACCCCTAGAAATCCTCCAGGCCTTCAGAAATCCTCCAGGCCCCCAGAAATCCTCCAACCCCTAGAAATCCTCCAGGCCCCCAGAAATCCTCCAACCCCTAGAAATCCTCCAGGCCCCCAGAAATCCTCCAACCCCTAGAAATCCTCCAGGCCTTCAGAAATCCTCCAGGCCCCCAGAAATCCTCCAACCCCTAGAAATCTTCCAGGCCCCTAGAAATCCTCCAACCCCTAGAAATCCTCCAGGTCGTGAACATAGATGGTATATGAATTCTGAGTCTTGGATGGATGAAAGGACAGGCCATGTGGCAGAGGCTATCTGCCTGCTGTCAAATTATCATTATTATCATCCTCATCTTCAGCAAATTCACAGATAAACCTCACTGCCCACGTGACAGCCAGGACTTGCTTGAGATCTGTGCCTGCTGTTGCTGATGTGTGGCTGGGAAGAGCCTGGCTGGGAAGAGCCTGGCTGGGAAGAACCTGGCTGGGAAGAGCCTGGCTGGGAAGAGCCTGGCTGGGAAGAGCCTGGCTGGGAAGAGCCTGGCTGGGAAGAACCTGGCTGGGAAGAGCCTGGCTGGGAAGAGCCTGGCTGGGAAGAGCCTGGCTGGGAAGAGCCTGGCTGGGAAGTACAGCTGGACCCAGCGGACAGCTAACCCAGCATCTTTCAGCGAATCACGGCCTGAAGCAAGAAACTTCCAGACTTACCTGCTGTACAAAGATGAAAGATACAAGAAGAACCAGTATCACGAAAAAGAAGAAATAATATTTTAAGCGTTGTCTACTGATTAACGTTTTATCTATTTCAGCGTTGTCTACTGATTAACGTTTTATCTATTTCAGCGTTGTTTACCGAGTCTAAGGAAATCATATGTAACATTTTTTACAATAAAAACAACAACTACTTTTAGAACTACTTTGAATTATTCATTCTACTTGTCTTTTTATTTGCAGAATCTGCAAAATGAATTTTCAGTTTCTTGTGGAGAGACCAAAGATGGTTGCTATTAACAGTAACGTCCACGTGTACCACAACGATGCTGACGGCAGCTCCAGCAATTCTGACGAAGACTGTGACAGCAAGGACCACGACTTTGGCAGCAAGGACCAAGACATTGACACTAAGGACCAAGGCACTGGCAGCAAGGACCAAGAGCGTGTCTACCAGAACATTTAGGCTCAAGTGTGTAGCAAGCTTACATCGAACATTTATGCTCAAGTGTGTAACAATCTGATGCCAAAATTTATGCTCAAGTGTGTAACAATCTGATGCCAAAATTCATGCTCAAGTGTGTAACAATCTGATGCCAAAATTGATGCTCAAGTGTGTAACAATCTGATACCAAAATTGATGCTCAAGTGTGTAACAATCTGATGCCAAAATTTATGCTCAAGTGTGTAACAATCTGATGCCAAAATTTATGCTCAAGTGTGTAACAATCTGATGCCAAAATTTATGCTCAAGTGTGTATCAATCTTATATCTAATATTTATGCTCAAGTGTGTATCAATCTTATATCTAATATTTATGCTCAAGTGTGTATCAATCTTATATCTAATATTTATGCTCAAATGTGTAGCAAGCTTATATCTAATATTTATGCTCAAGTGTGTAGCAAGCTTATATCTAATTTTATGCTCAAGTGTGTAACAAGTTCACGTCTAACATTTATGCTCAAGTGTGTAACAATCTTATATCTAACATTTATGCTCAAGTGTGTAACAATCGTATGTCCAACATTTATCTTTAATCTTGGGATACTTCCTAAACCTATAATAATGGAGGCCTGTACCAGTGTACTTGAGATTAAATCTAGTGTCCATGTCAAGTGAATGAATGTACTTCACTTGTAATTATGCCATTTATTTCATTTACTTATCCCAAGGCTGTTCCTTGTATTTTAACATCGGATTTAGTTGAACCCATCTTTTCTCATGTAAACGCTGTTTCTGTTTTCTTCCTGTTTAGGGCAGTCTTTTCTTTTCTCTTTCTTTCACTACCACATGTAATCATTTCTGCAGGAACATCACATGGGGAACGCGCCTCTGAAATCAAGAACACAATGTGTCAAGTCAATACAGCTTTCAGATGAGAAACAAATGAGAAAGAAATGAGAAACATCTTATATAATGTGCCCGTGTTAATGAACGTCAGAGAGTTATAAAACGTTACTCTGAGGAGAGTTCTAAAACTTTACACTTTTGATAGTTCTAACACATTACACCGAGGATAGTTCTAAAACGTTACGCTGAGGAGAGTTCTAAAACTTTACGCTGAGGAGAGTAAACGTTACATTGAGGAGAGTTCTAAAACGTTACATTGAGGAGAGTTATAAAATGTTATACTGAGGCTGTATAGCTCTGTGAAAGTGAGTCATGAGCAATGAACAGATTCGATACAGAGATCACTGGAGACAACAGAGATGTGATTTCTTAGAAGAATGTTGGAAGTAGCATGGACAGCTAAGATGACAAACAGGAAATGTCTAACAAAAGCAGATGTAGGTAGAAATATAATTAAATACATAAGAAAATGACAGTCGTCAATCACTGGACATATTAAAAGAAGAGGAGGACTCGAAAACTTCATAACAACAGGAAAGATAAATGGGAAGAGAGGCAAGGGAAGAATGAAAGAAAAAAATAATGGACAGTTTAACGTGATGACAGAATATAAGTCATCATCTGAGCCCAGACCTGCGACGAAGTATGATAGCCAACGCCTGCCTGCACGGCACGTGATAATGATGTAATTATGCTAGAAACAAATGACATGATCTAACACATATAATTACTCATTTTAAGCCTAACTCTATTCGTTAATTTTTTAAAAAAGTATTTTGTATTTTTGTTTCGTTGCTAGCACGTTGCTGTATACCGGAGACACTTTTTTTTTTTACGAATTTAAATATTGTAGCAGAGGAAGGAAGTTCACCTACAGCTCCCTGGCATGAAAGCAGAATTCATCTTGAGATTACAAAAAACTACTAAATAGAACCTTTGACTATTACCTTCGAACCTTTCACATTTAATTATTGCAATGAATGCAGGCGCGAACCCCCCCCCCCCCCCCCCTTCAACCGCTCATTCGAATGGTTGGAGAAAATAACATTGTCGAAAACTAGAACGGGTGCAGAAGTGGAATCAAGTCATCGTTAGCTTCCATTTGATTTTTTGTCGCCGAAGAACGCACACAGCACATTCTACATCAGTTGCCCATGATATACATCAGTTGCGCATGATATACATCAGTTGCCCATGATATACATCAGTTGCCCATGATATACATCAGTTGCCCATGATATACATCAGTTGCCCATGATATACATCAGTTGCCCATGATATACATCAGTTGCCCATGATATACATCAGTTGCGCATGATATACATCAGTTGCCCATGATATACATCAGTTGCGCATGATATACATCAGTTGCCCATGATATACATCGGTTGTATGCCTCTGCCACATGGCCTGTCCTTTCATCCATTCAAGACTCAGAATTCATATACCATCTATGTTCACATCAGTTGCGCATGATATACATCAGTTGCACATGATATACATCAGTTGCCCATGATATACATCAGTTGTATGCCTCTGCCACATGGCCTGTCCTTTCATCCATTCAAGACTCAGAATTCATATACCATCTATGTTCACATCAGTTGCGCATGATATACATCAGTTGCACATGATATACATCAGTTGCACATGATATACATCAGTTGCCCATGATATACGTCAGTTGCACATGATATACATCAGTTGCACACGTGCGCGAATGATAAATACACGGAAATGTAAACCAAATCTTCAAGTTATTCAACATAATTTTACACTGAAATATTTTGATTACTGGATAAGCATATTCGGCCCGGTCTGACCATCTGTCACAAACTGAAGTTCATTCATTCATTCATTCATTCATTTGCATGTCCCTTGCGGAACTTTGCCTCCCTAACAGAACTGCTGTAGGCCTCTCGGCTCTGAGCAAGATGGCCTGCTGCTGATGCATCCATTTGCAGATCATCAACGATGTCTTGCAACCATCTTCACCTTGGTTTTCCTCTCTTTCTTTTTCCCATTATGTACCCTTCCAAGACGGCCTTCTCTAAATTATCATGACGTTTAATGTGTCCAAAATATTTAAGTTTTCTCTCTTTAATCCTTCTTTACTAGCCAGCCTTCTTCAATATTAAGTTCTTGTAGTATGGATATATTTGTTCTTTTTTGTGTCCATGATATTTGATGGACTCTTCTGTAGCATTTACATTCAAAGGTATTTATGTGTTTCTCAGCTGTTTACAAACTGAAGTACCTTTTTTGTACTACAAACTGAAGTACTTTTAAAAATTGTTTGGAAGTTATGGTTCTGCCATTTTCTCATTTCTAAACTCTGTAACTTGACTAGGTGGAGTTTTTATGTGACCGAGTGGTTACAAGTCATCTCAATGAGCCAAAGTTTTAGGTAACTTAGAGGTTAGACGCTGATTTTAGAAATGTATAAACACAATATTGAAACATAAACGCACCCAGGGAGATGTGTTAGTGCCTATATTCTCCTTAACCTCTCAGCACACTAGAGGGTGTTGCGGTCAGCGTCACGTCCGGCTACCAGCACACTAGAGGCTGGCTTGAGCAGTGTCACGCCCGGCTTCCAGCACACTAGAGGCTGGCTTGGGCAGCGTCACGCCCGGCTTCCAGCACGCTAGAGGGTGTTGTGGTCAGCGTCACACCCGGCTACCAGCACGCTAGAGGCTGGCTTGAGCAGTGTCACGCCCGGCTTCCAGCACACTAGAGGCTGGCTTGGGCAGCGTCACGCCCGGCTACCAGTACGCTAGAGGCTGGCTTGGGCAGCGTCACACCCGGCTACCAGTACGCTAGAGGGTGTTGTGGTCAGCGTCACGCCCTGCTACCAGCACGCTAGAGGATATTGTGGTCAGCGCCACGCCCTGCTACCAGCACGCTAGAGGCTGGCTTGGGCAGCGTCACGCCCGGCTACCAGTACGCTAGAGGCTGGCTTGGGCAGCGTCACACCCGGCTACCAGCACGCTAGAGGCTGGCTTGAGCAGTGTCACGCCCGGCTTCCAGCACACTAGAGGCTGGCTTGGGCAGCGTCACGCCCGGCTACCAGTACGCTAGAGGCTGGCTTGGGCAGCGTCACACCCGGCTACCAGCACGCTAGAGGGTGTTGTGGTCAGCGTCACGCCCTGCTACCAGCACGCTAGAGGATATTGTGGTCAGCGCCACGCCCTGCTACCAGCACGCTAGAGGCTGGCGTGGTCAGCGTCACGCTTAGCTGCCTTTTCTTTTCCAACTCCAGGAGAAACCAAGTATCCATTTCTACGGACTGGGTGACTGGGACTGGGTGACTGGGGCACTGCTGGCTGGGACACCGCTGGCCAGACTGTAACCACTGACCAAGCTGCACGAAACGGGCGTATTAACCCGAGTCGGACTGTCCTACCAGAGACTGATGCTGCTTTCAGTAAGAAAACAACATAATCACAAGGACGTCTGTGTGTTACTGTTGTTGTATATAACATGCTGTGTTGATACGTGCCTTCCTTTTAGTACTTTCCTTACGATTGTAAGTGTGTTAATCCGCTAAAATAATACTTAAAGAGTAACTATAATTGTAGTTATATACTGTCAGTGTGTCTTTATTCCACTTGCACGTTTCACCTGCTGCTTGATGTTCTCATATTTCATGGAACCAAGCATTAGATGATTCATCTCAAACATCATGAAAACAAAAATTAGTAGATACGGAGAGCCCATGCTTTCAGTAATGGAAAGATTGTGTGAGATTGTATGAAACTTGTGTACATCTTATGTACGATACTTTGTGAAGCCTTATGTATGATACTTTGTGTACATCTTATGTACGATACTTTGTGCAGCCTTATGTATGATACTTTGTGTACATCTTATGTATGATACTTTGTGTACCTCTTAGCTGTACTGGCTTTATATGAGCGTAGTTCCTCTATGCCTTCGTACCATAAACTTTCCCTCTCTGAAGTTATGTCGCATGGACTTGTGCGCCTTCAGTAAGCTACAGGTTGCTGTCATAAAGCTGTCAGCTTTTGGCTGATAACGTGCACGAAAGTTGCTGTCATAAAACTATCAGCTTTTGGCTTATAATATGCACGAAAAATGCTGTCATAAAACTGTCAGCTTTTGGCTGATAACGTGCACGAAAGTTGCTGTCATAAAACTGTCAGCTTTTGGCTGATAACATTCACAAATGTTACTGTGATAGGAGTGAAAAGTTTAATCCAGTGAAGTCTTCTTACATCTTGTGGTCTGAACTATAAACTAGACAAACATACGTTAATGATTTGTATGAAAAGTCTGAAAGTTTAGAAAGCATCTCTGTCGGATTTAGTCATTGTTGGAGATATGAATTTTAATAAATTAATTATTTAACACCACCGACGGATAGAGCAAGAAGGAAGTTGGAAAATTCACAGGAAGTGAAGACAATATGGTGTAAACCACTTCATTGGGAAATATAAAAAATATGTGACATCAGCAGACAATGGCAGCTGTTACCAATAGCAAATGCTAGTTGCCTGTTTCCTGGAGTTTATCGGTCAAACTTTCCCATTACTTTAGTCCATCATCAGTCGCTTACTTATTTACTTTACTTTATCCTTCCTCTTGTATTGTGAAGTTTTATACTTCCTCTTATATTGTGAAGTGTTGAGATGCAGTTGGCGCTTCTGGGGGCCAAATGGGTGGCTGGCTCAGTGACGCTCATGCCATAATTAACGAGTGTCTCTCTGAACATGCATCCAAGACAATTGAATCTTTTACTTGTTGGAAATTAACTGTCTTCAGTATATTCATCTCCCGTATAGCATTATGTTCATTCACAGCAGAAAACAAGTCATATATGCTAGTAGGAAAGTTGTTAGCTAAATAAGCTGGGATTGTGCAGCGGACACAAGCACACTAAAGTGTGCCAGCACGACACTCGGAAACGTGTCCTAGTAACATTTACCAAGCAGTGTTGTACTGCATGATTAGATCTAGAACACAACACTGAAGTCGGAGACACTGGACCAGTGCAGTCCAGACAGGCAACCACTTCTCACCCGGCGGGGATGTATGCGTATCCTAATCACGCTGAGGTTTTCCGTTGACAAAGTCCAACGCTGGACTGGATGGGCGACCACCTATCACCCGGCGGAGATACACTGATATCCAAAACACGTCGAGGTTTTCCGGTGAGAAAGTCCAACTCTAGACTAAACTGGTGCAACGAAATCCACTGTCACGCAATGCCGCTTCTGAGACCCACCAAGAATACAGGATCAAGCCCTGCGATACTCTGAACCTCTTGTGGTCCTCTCGGGGATCTCTTGTTGTCCTCTCGGTGGCCACAGGAGGACCACGGGACCCATCGAGGAGCACAGGAGTAAATTCAGCAGGATCGCGGGGCGATCGAAGACGAAGATCTAGAATAAACCGTGGACAAAGCACTTCTAGACGAGGCAGAAAATCACAAGAGAATAACCTGGTACTTGAACTGCGGATCCCGGTTGGACGAGAGAACAGTGCATGAATCAACTTTGCCATCTAGCACCCCTCTTTTTTACATCTAATTATACAACACTGTGTTTGGCTACTTTACTGTGGGAAAGCTAGTGAAGTTTAACGCTGAAAAAGTCTTCAAAATAAACTCAGGCTATCACTGTCCTTCTCTAACACAAACTAGCACAATCTCAGCTTTTTTTTTCCCCGTAAGAAAGCTATAAAGCTCTAGTTACACGGCGCTGTTTATTCAGTGTTCCCCACGGCACTGTTTATTCAAAGTTCCCCACGGCACTATTTATTCAATGTTCCCCACGGCACTACTTATTCAGTGTTCCCCACGGCACTATTTATTCAATGTTCCCCACGGCACTATTTATTCAATGTTCCCCACGGCACTACTTATTCAAAGTTCCCCACGGCACTACTTATTCAGTGTTCCCCACGGCACTATTTATTCAGTGTTCCCCACGGCACTATTTATTCAATGTTCCCCACGGCACTACTTATTCAGTGTTCCCCACGGCACTATTTATTCAATGTTCCCCACGGCACTACTTATTCAATGTTCCCCACGGCACTATTTATTCAAAGTTCCCCACGGCACTATTTATTCAATGTTCCCCACGGCACTACTTATTCAGTGTTCCCCACTGCACTGTTTATTCAGTGTTCCCCACGGCACTACTTATTCAGTGTTCCCCACGGCGCTGTTTATTCAAAGTTCCCCACGGCACTATTTATTCAGTGTTCCCCACAGCACTACTTATTCAGTGTTCCCCACGGCACTGTTTATTCAAAGTTCCCCACGGCACTATTTATTCAGTGTTCCCCACGGCACTATTTATGCAGTGTTCCCCACGGCAATATTTATGCAGTGTTCCCCACGGCAATATTTATGCAGTGTTCCCCACGGCAATATTTATGCAGTGTTCCCCACGGCAATATTTATGCAGTGTTCCCCACGGCATTGTTTATTCAGTGTTCAATTTTCACATTGTTCAGATGGCCACAGCTGAAACTCTTACCAGCTGGAAACTTTTAAACAGGCGAGTTTATTGTTGGCCTGCTGTGGTTGTTCCCGCTTGTTTTTTGGTCTTTGTCCTGGATATGAATTGTGGTCTTTGTCCTGGATATGAATTGTGGTCTTTGTCCTGGATATGAATTTTGGTCTTTGTCAATTGTTTACTTTTATTTGTGCAGATTTACACATTTACAAAAACAGAGAAAGCACTAAAAGGGACGCACGTATTAACGCGAATATGTTATATACAATAATAACACACAGACTTCCTTGTGATTATGACAAAAAAATTGAAACCAAAATGGAGTCCTATATTATATTTAGTTAAAACAAACTTTACATTTTAACATACATCAAGGCCTTTAAGATAGACATGTGCACATTTGATAAACTTAGTTCAAGTAAACATGGGGTTTGCAGCACAATAGAATATTCTCTATTTTCTACAGCTATTTTTCTCCAAGTAGTAGAAAATAT
Organism: Achatina immaculata; assembly: GCA_009760885.1. Taxonomy (NCBI): domain Eukaryota; kingdom Metazoa; phylum Mollusca; class Gastropoda; order Stylommatophora; family Achatinidae; genus Lissachatina; species Lissachatina immaculata. The sequence goes on from CM019693.1 coordinate 8,177,859, forward strand.
ACCACATTATAATGACAGTGGGTTGTGTAGTCTTCTCTGAACTAACTAGATAATTATTTGCTGTAGAAGCACAGACAGAGTAAAAGAATTAGCGCTTCATAAAAGATTACGAAAACTCGGCCCACTTAATTCAATGTTATGTTAACAATGTTAAGTTAACAATTATAGTGAAAAGTTACTCTTTCAACAAGATCTTAATTTTACGCCAAAATAGGACAGTAATAACTAAATAATGGCCTCAGAAATGTCATAAAGTTGGAACGATACATTCAAAACCAAACTGACGATTTGTTAGGCTTCCAGCAGAAAGCCTCAAGCTTCATCAGCCTAAATCCTGGGGCTAGTGTAAATCTTGTTTGCTGCAAGTTTACATTTATAACTAGTGGGAGGAATATTTTCTCAATATGGTTTACAGACCAACAATCTCTTGGCAATGTACTACCTTACTCGAGGCCAGTCTAGCTCCTCCCATAGTGACCGCCAACCCAGGTTTCCCCCTCCCCCGCTTGGTATATTGTCTGCTAATTATGCATAAATTTTGAGCGTTTAATCAATACTCAATACTTTAACATGCAATACAAATCACCATATATGAAATTAAGGACACATCATTTTAATCTAACTATACGCCACAACATTAGATACAACTGTCATCGACATCAATATGACATCAAGACATGTGTCATCATAATGGACGAACAATTGGGTGAACAAAATCAATGCAAGCAAAATACTTCAAGCAATCATCAATAATAGAAAAGCAACTGGATGAACAATATTAATGCAATGCAGGGTAATTAAGCATAGTATCATAAGATAATGACTTTTCATGTTTGCATATGATAGACCTGAGGTCCCAGGCTCTCTTGACCCTCCACGTAGCCTGCACTACGAATCTGATGTGCAGTAGCACTTCTTACCTTGCAGCTATCTCTGCCATGACACACCCTCCATATAACTGGGATTTTGCAGCACACCATCAGTCTACATGACACACCCTCCATATAACTGGGATTCTGCAGCACACCATCAGTCTACATGAAAAGCATAATAAACGAATCATGCATGTTGATACCGCCCCCCCCCCCCCCCGTTGGCGTTGGAAAGGACGGGGCGGCGAAAGAAAAAGGGGGCAGAGGGGGTGGGGTGGAGGGAAAACACAGCAGCAGATGTGGGCAGTAACACCTTGTTTGATGGTCCACAGTTAGGGGATGTCCAAGGGAAACTGCCAGAGTCGCTTCTGTTCATTTTCTTGGAATAGTTTTAGAATTCTTCCAAGAGCCCAGAGTTTCTCACTGTAACGCGCTGAGTAACAGTGACATTGTTTACTTGTCAGGTTTATTTACAACATACGAACAAGTTCGTTTGCAACTTAAAGTCAAATGAAGTTAACCTTATCAAAGCAAAGTCAGCCATCTCCAGATTCCTGTCAGTTCTACACGTATTCAGACACAACACAGACCGGCATGAGATGTTCCAGTTTCCAAGTCTTTCTGAACTGAGCACAGAGAAACGGATTCCAGGCGATGACCTTCAGACCCACTGCTCACACTTAGGTTAGCGTCACCAGGACGTGTGTGACAGATTTCAAGATCTCCTTGTACTTCAGATACCAGACCGGGTGGTCAGTCCATTTCTTGACACCACCAGGGAGGAAGTGGGAATGCTGGAGGAGGAGGAACTGGTTTCATTCCAATAACAAAAAGTTGAGGCCAGAATTCAAAAACTCATACCAAGATTTTTAGTAACAGAAACACATTTCTGAAGTATTTAGTAAAGCGAGGCAGTCACGAAGCCCTTTCCAAAAAAGAGAAACAGACTGAAAGTTGCTGAACGTGGGTTGTCACGAAACCTCTTTCCAAACAGAGAAACAGACTGAAAGTTGCTGAACGTGGAGATCTAAGACTTCTTCTTAGCACACTTCTATCTGATATCGAGAAACTTCTGTCCCTACATGAAACTCATCCATCACGTTAAAAGTTGAGAAAACAATGCAGTAGGTGAGTTATAAATGCACTTCTTCATATTTTTAAATAAATGGGTTTGCTTGCTGAAGTTTTTAGCTCTGTACTGCGTATCCCAGTTTAGTACGTCACTGTACGAGTAGTACATGGGGGAGGGGAGGGGGGTGGTGGTAGCCCGAACAAGCCTGGGGAACACTGTATTACAGGCTGAGCACTCAAACTTGCCGTCTCAATGTCGCCGTGAGTGACTTGATGTGCTTCACTCAACATCAATGTTCATCATCATCCAAGTCATCTGTTAGACACATCCGATGTTACATGCTACTTGGCCTTGGTGATCATGCTATGTCAACTGTTCGTCTGTTACCTGCCTGGGTGGCTGCCGACAGTTCGTCTTACAGGAGTCTGTGTCATTCATGTAACGGTTCAGTTACTAGATCAGACCATCTTACTTAAGTGAACCTTTACACAAAAAAAAAGGGGGGGGGGCGCTCAAACTGTTAGTAACACGTGATTTACTTTTCCCAAAATGTTCGTTTTTTTTTTCTATTTCGGTAAAACAAAAACACATTCAGAATTTTTGTGAACAGACTGGGACCATCTTATTCGAAACAGGCGCGGGAATCACTACTGGATACAGCATCTTACAAGTCATAAGAAAGTGCTCCATTTATTCTAATTTTTTTTCCATTCCTATTTCTTTTTTTGCACACAGCATTCATGTGCATTTATATTTTATCTCCTCTCTCTATTTCTTCGTCCTGTATGTTTTTGTATGATTAAGGCTCACGCCGAAACGTCACAACTTTGTGATCGTTAAGTAATAAAGCTGCTCCTACTTTTTGTCCTAGTTTTAACATCATGCGCGGGAGCTGTCTTGTAAGAAATTTCACAACAAAGATAATGTACAAAAACAGAAACCAAGTTCTCTTGTTTGTTTCTAAGTCTCTTAGGTCACTGTGTTAAGTCACCAGCTTTTAAATTATCCTCATCTTTTGTGCTTTCATTGTGCTCTGGGATTTCCCACTTCTCGGTTCCTGGAAGTCGGACTGATAAAGGGAAGAAAGTAAGACGGGCCTGCGCGCCCAATTCTTCACATTTGTAAAATAAAGATCGTTCATCCTTCATTCATTTATTCATTCATTCTCTCATTCTATGACATATTTTGTATCTCACTTCTCCTATCTCTACCCCCCCCCCCCCCCCCCCAACCCTCCAACCCTCCTTCCAGTCCTCGACTTGTCTCTAGAAACTGGACAAAGTCTATTGAGGTTTCAAGGAGTGTATGAAGGTCGCTAAGTGGGAAGGGAACTTCCAACCAGTCAACCACGAGTTAAGTACTTGGAATTTACTTCAGTCAAAAAATAATTCAGCCTCGTGTACCTCGCCGAGACAAGCATTTCGATGCAGCCAAACACAGTTTTGTTGTTTAGTCAACGTCGTGAAACAGGACACGGGGAAAAGCTCCTGGTACTTCAGTCAAACCAGGAAGTATTTTATGCATTTTACACCAAGTCTATGTGATCACAGTGAAGGTATATTTATATTATACGTTAGATTTTGTATATTAATTATTATATATTATATGTTGTATGTTACATATTATATATTACATATTGCATGGTACATATTATATATTACATGTGGTTATATACTAAAGTGAGTGTGTATATTTATGTGTAAATCTCTGTGTATGTGGGCGTGCCCACGCAAACGAGTGACATTTGGCTAATCTATCGGTGTCAGTTTCACTGTAGCCATCTTTACACTCGCGTTTAATAAATAGTGAAGAGATATCAGAAAATAACAAGACAGCTTCAGTTTTAAGACACACTGTGTTATTTCCAATGTCATAACATTAAGACACAATGTGTTATTTCCAGTGTCATACCATTAAAACACAGTGTGTTATTTCCAGTGTCATAACATTAAGACACAATGTATTATTTCCAGTGTCATAACATTAAGACACAATGTGTTGTTTCCAATATCATAACATTAAGACACAATGTGTTGTTTCCAATATCATAACATTAAGACACAATGCGTTGTTTCCAATATCATAACATTAAGACACAATGTGTTGTTTCCAATATCATAACATTAAGACACAATGCGTTGTTTCCAATATCATAACATTAAGACACAATGTGTTGTTTCCAATATCATAACATTAAGACACAATGCGTTGTTTCCAATATCATAACATTAAGACACAATGTGTTGTTTCCAATATCATAATATTAAGACACGATGTGTTCTTTCCAATATCATAATATTAAGACACGATGTGTTCTTTCCAATATCATAACATTAAGACACGATGTGTTATTTCCAGTATCATAACATTAAGAAAATATTATTTCTCACATTTATTCCACACAACTGTGTAATGTAAAGCAACTCTGTCTGTCCTTCCTGTCACTTGCCTGTCTATATGTCAACCTGTCTGTCACTCTGTCAACTCTTGTTTTCGATTCGTTTTGTCTTTCCTTTCATCTGCCTGAGCATCTCCCTCACGCCTACTGTCTGCCTGTCTCTAATGACATCACGAGAGAATAACATTAATTATATTATACTGTTTCACCAGCATGACATCTTGCTCACAACTGAGAGGCCTATAAGAGAGCTGTTAGGGAGGCAAAGTTCCACAAGGAACATGCAAATGACTGGCTGACTGTTTCAGTACATCCCTATGGAACACCGATGATCCATTGAAGTACATCTCTATAGAACATCGAGAATCCATTGCAGTACATTTCTATAGAACATCGAGGATCCATTGCAGTACATTTCTATAGAACATCGAGGATCCATTGCAGTATATTTCTATAGAACATCGAGGATCCATTGCAGTATATTTCTATAGAACATCGAGGATCCATTGCAGTATATTTCTATAGAACATCGAGGATCCATTGCAGTATCAGATGCAGGTATTGCATCGGCTGTAACTGATCACCCAGGACGAAAATTCTGAACTCCTTTTTCTGATGTGATCATTCTTGACCAAAAAAAAATAATAATAATAATAACGTGAAGTTTTATTAATTCGCTACATAGAAGATTCTACAACAAGCTACTTAATCGAAAGTGGCCTGGTTTTCAAGATACCTAATTTTGATTCAAAGAGAACGCAGACGAAAATATCCAAATATTTTAGACGGCTTTTACAAACTCATGAAGTCTGAGCGTATTTAGACATCGGACCATACAAACTATTACAGCGTTGAGAAGACAAGACAAATTTTTATCGTGGAAGACATCCTCACAGCGAGGGGAAAGACGTGATTTCAGACAGCAAAATTTTCCTTCCTTTTCCTGTTTTAGAAATGGCTGGCCAAGCAAAAGACGCTGTTGCTATGAAGCCACAAAAAAGTAAATTAAAAACTGTGCTCAGCTTTTCGAAACGGATGAAAACTTCTAATAAAAAGTCGCCACTGTTAGGCGCGATAGAGAAGGGAGACACCAGTCTGCTGTATGAGTTATGTCGCCGGGGGTGTGACGTGAATGCCAAAGACAAAGATGGTCTGACGGCTCTCATGAACGCTACACGATGTGGTCAGAAACAAATGGTTTTAAGCTTGTGCGCGATGTCTGCTGATGTGAATGCGAGCGATAACAATGGTAGAACCGCACTTCATTATTCCGTTGTGTTTAATTTTCCAGACGTTGTGAAGACCTTGATTTGCTTTCACGCGGACGTAAACGTCCAAGATGAAGATAACATGACGTGTCTCCACTTTGCTTTTTCTCTGGGACATACAGAAATTATTAAAATGCTGCTTCGAGCCGGAGCGTCCCTGACTCTGACAGATAAAAGAGGACGAACTCCAGAAGATGCTGCCATTCAGACACATACTCACGAAATTCAAAACTTACTGCGAGAGATAAAGCTCAAAGATAATTCACAGAGCAGCAATATGGCGCCGTTAGCAAGCTTCCCACAGCAAAACTTCCAGAATGGAGAGATCAGCGAAACACAGAAAGACAACATAAACGGGGAATGCATAGCCGCTGACACGCATTATGAAATAATGTGTGATTACAGTGGGACAGGTAAAAAAGATATTCAAATACAATGTTTTTTTATGTTTACGTTGTTTATGTTTAGGGTATCATTTCTTCTTTTGCCTTTGATTTCATTTGTTTGTGTTTAGGGTATCATTTTGTGATAGAATTCTGTAAATGTAGAACTGAAACGCTAGACTGCTCAGACAAAGGGATAGAATTCTGCTATACATAAAAAAAAAAAATAAATCTTATATCCTTCCCGTGCCGTTAAACGTCACATAGGGCTCGCAAAGTAGTTCGCCAATTTTTCCTGTCTTCGGCGAGTCTTTCAACCTTATTAAAGGATTTTATGCCTGTTAATTTGGCCTTTCTTAACATTGTCCTCTTCTGAGTTTCACGCGGTCTGCCGCTTTTTCTTTGGCCTGTTGTGTCCCACTTGATAGCTTGTTTTGGGATTCTCTGATCATTTCTTCTCATCAAGTGACCAACATATGTCCATCTCCTTTTCCTGATCGCCCATGAGACTGGTTGTTGTTCAGTCATCTGTCTTATCTCTGCATTGTTCTTGAATTCGTTCCACTTGATGCCGAGTATTTTCCTTAAGCATTTGTTTTCAAAAGAGTCTAATTTCTTGTCTCTTTAGTTGTTTTCCAGCTTTCGCATGCATAAATGAGGGTGAATATTACATTTGAATTGAATAATCTTAACTTGCTTTTTGTGCTTATAACGTTTGAAATTAATGGGAAAAAGAAAAAGAGGAAGACCAAGACGAAGATGGCTGCAAGACATAGTTGACGATCTGGAAATGGATGCAACAGCAGCAGGCCATCTTGCTCACAACCGAGAGTCCTACAGGAGTGCTGTTTGGGAGGCAAAGTTCCGCAAGGGACATGCAAATGAATGAATGAATGAACGTTTGAATTCCATATGTTCTCAAGATTCTTGAAGATCGATGCTGCTTTTGCAATTCTGATTCTAACTTCCTTTCTAGTGTCACCATCCTGGTCTAGCTGCCAAGGTATGCAAATTGATTGACTTCTTCAATATCTGTCCCTTCTATGTGTATTTTTCCATTTTGATTAATGGGAATTTTTATTATTGTTGTTTTGTCCTTGTTAATTTCAAGTCCTATTTTGCTAGCCAGTGAAGACAGGCTATCTGTTTTTTCTTACATGGAATTCACATTGTTACTAATAAGAGTAATGTCATCAGCAAAATCAAGATCTTCTAGTTGGGTCCCATGTACCCAGTCAATACCTGTGTTACCTGTGCAGCATTTTTTCATTATGAAGTCTATTGTAATCCCAAAAAGTAAAGGAGACAGTATACATCCTTGTTTCACACCTGTTTCAATCTGGAACCATTCACTCATCCCTTCTTCTGTCTTGACTGCACAAGAAGTCCTTAATGATGTTGACAATTTTAGATGATATTCCAAATAGACTTAAAATTCTCCATAATGAATCTCTGTGTATGCTATCAAATGCCTTTTTAAAGTCTATGAAGTTCAGTATTAATGGTTTCTGCTTTTCAATATGTTCTTCAAGTATTATTCTGAGAGTAAAGATCTAATCGAGACAGCTTCTCCCTTTTCGAAATCCTGCTTGTTCTTCTCTCATTGCAGTATCCACTATATCTTTAAGTATATTCAAAATGACCTTGCAAAATACTTTTGACACAACTGATATTAAGGTTACTCCTTTCCAATTGTTACAGTCACTAAAGTTGCCTTTTTTTGGTATTTTAACAATGATTCCTTTTTTCCAGTTAGAAGGGACCTTTTTTTCTTTCCAAATCTTGTTAAACATTCTCTGTAGTTGTCTCATGTTGTCACTATTGATAGGTTTTAGCATTTCGGTTGTTATTTCATCTTCACCTGCAGCTTTGTTGTTAGCCATTAAATTCAGTGCTGTTTCAATTTCATGCAATGTAATTTCATCTAGGTTGACATTTAGCTGTGGGGCTGGTAAGTCAGTTTCAAGGTTTAACAATTCTTTTGGGTGTGGTCGATTAAGTATTTCTTGTAAGTGTTCAGCTCATCTTTGCTTTTGGTCTTTATTTGATGTTAATAGGATTCCAGTTTTGCTAAGGATTGGTCTTTCTTTAGATGTAATAAAAAAACCTCATAAATTATTTCCCCTTGAAGATTGAACTTTCTATGACCTACAGGGGAGGAAAAATCAATAACTGTCGGACTAGGACGTTATAATTCATGTTGTGAGAGAATTCTCGTGAAAAATGACTGTTGGCACGGAGTAATGTTAAAAATAGTCACAACAAACGGTGAATTTGGGTACATATATTATTAGTTAGAAACTAAGATTTTTCCAGTCGCTGAAGGTTAAGTAAACAGTGTTTTTCACGTGAAAGTTTAGACTTCTCGAGACAGAAGTTTCTAGATGGAGGCTGGGAAAATCCCCAGTCAAAGCAGAGCTGACCAAGCAAGAGTAGGATGGTTAAGAGATTAGATAAAGAAGCCATTTTAGAGTAGAAGTTGTCAGTGAGTTTTAGGATGGTTAAAAGATTAGATAAAGAAGCCATTTTAGAGTAGAAGTTGTCAGTGAGTTTTAGAATGGTTAAGAGATTAGATAAAGAAGCCATTTTAGAGTAGAAGCTGTCAGTGAGTTTTAGGATGGTTAAAAGATTAGATAAAGAAGCCATTTTAGAGTAGAAGTTGTCAGTGAGTTTTAGGATGGTTAAGAGATTAGATAAAGAAGCCATTTTAGAGTAGAAGCTGTCAGTGAGTTTTAGGATGGTTAAAAGATTAGATAAAGAAGCCATTTTAGAGTAGAAGTTGTCAGTGAGTTTTAGGATGGTTAAAAGATTAGATAAAGAAGCCATTTTAGAGTAGAAGTTGTCAGTGAGTTTTAGGATGGTTAAGAGATTAGATAAAGAAGCCATTTTAGAGTAGAAGCTGTCAGTGAGTTTTAGGATGGTTAAGAGATTAGATAAAGAAGCCATTTTAGAGTAGACGTTGTCAGTGAGTTTCAGGCATGCCTTAACTTTGTTGCAGTAACATTTGTCCTTTTTAGGGCAAACTTTTTGCCTGGTGTAGAATGTAGACAATTTTGTAGCATTGTCCTGGTTAGGACTGGAAATGTGATGTAGTGATTCATCTTTTGGAAGATGTGTTGTTGTGCACTTTGTTTGGAAATTCTGTAATGTTGTAAGTACTAGTTTTTTTTTAATACTCATGATTGTTCATTCATTCATTCATTCGTTTGCATGTCCCTTGCGGAACTTTGCCTCCTAAACAGCATTCCTGTAGGCCTCTCGGTTGTGAGCAAGATGGCCTGCTGCTGATGCATCCATTTGCAGATCGTCAACGATGTCTTGCAGCCATCTTCGTCTTGGTCTTCCTCTTTTTCTCTTTCCCATTATGTACCCTTCCAAGACGGTCTTCTCTAAATTATCATGACGTTTAATGTGTCCAAAATATTTCAGTTTTCTCTATTTAATCCTCTTTACTAGCCAGCCTTCTTCAATATTAAGCTCTTGTAGTATAGATATATTTGTTCTTTTTTGTGTCCACGATATTTGGAGGACTCTTCTGTAGCATTTACATTCAAAGGCATTTATATGTTTCTCAGCTGTTTTGTTAAGTGTCCAGGTCTCACAGGCATATGTTGCGATGGGAAAGGTGCATGCCCTTAAAAATCGTATTTTTGTAGTTCTGTCTGTTCCTCTCCACAGATTCTTTATTTGTTTTACTTTCTGAAGAGCGATAGATGTCCTCCTTTTAATTTCCCTCATCGTATCTCCATTATTAGTTAGTAGTGATCCAAGATATTCAAAACTCTCCACTTCTTCCAATTTTTCCTCATTGATGTATATTTCAGCTGCCTTGTTTGTTTTGTCAGTTGTCATCAATTTAGTTTTCTTTGCATTAAGATAGAGGACTGACATAATTAGTTTTTCCATTCTTTTTTGTGTTGTGGACAGTAACACTGTGTCATCAGCATATCTAATCTCTGGTATTTCATAACCTCCAATTGTTATGGCATTGTAATATTATTTGTCTACATCTTCTCTAACATTCCTCATTATATTTTCAGTATACAAGTTAAATAAGTAAGGCGACAATATGCACCCCTGACGGACCCCTTGTTTTATGTCAGACCAAGTTGTTGTTTCACCATTTATTCTTACTGCCGCTTGTTGGTCTAGATACAGCAGTGATGTTAGTTGTGTCAAATGTGTTGGAAATCCCATGATTGTAATAGTTCATAATGGTCTGTTGTCAGATTTACTTCCTCATGGCATTGACATCGTACCCGGTAAGTTCTCTCGTAGGTTTTTCTGGTCTCTGCCTTGTGGCAGTAATTTTCAAGACGGTTCTCATAGGTCTTCATCTGGTGCCGTGTTGGCACATCAGTACTTCCCACCCTACAGATTCTTCTTCCATTTCTGCTTTTGCTACTGATTTGATTTGTTTATGTTTAGGGAATCATTTCTTCTTTTCCTTCTCTAAGATTTGATCTTAGAGTTAAAAATACAATTTCTGTTTTCTTATGTTTGCTTGTTCTGTTTGTCTGTTCTGTTTGTCTGTTCTGTTGGTACATAAGACAATGTAATCATTCGGAATTTTTGAATAGATAGGTCTCAGATTTTGCTTAATTTTCTCATTTTCAGCTTCTGTGTGAAGCTTTAATCATCTCCCAGCTTCCCTCCCTCCCATCCTCTCTCTCCCTCCTCTCTCCTCCCTCTCCCCTTTCTCTCTCCCTCTCCCCAATTCTCTAGCTGTCTAATGTGTTCAAGCTCTCCCCATCTCTTTCGTTCATGAGTGAAATCACTGCATCGTGTGTTCTCTATTTAGATCCACTAGAGCAAGAAAATGCCTCGGTCCCTGCACAACCCGACACGGAGAAGGCGCCACCACAGCTGTCATCAAGACACAGAGCAACTATTCCAGGCAAACCACCCCCAGATGTCGGAACAACAGACGCATACTGCAAAATGTCAGCAACCACAAGCATATTCTCCAAGGAGATAGCACAGGCAACTGCTGTAGAAGAATCAAAAGACGCAGAACTGCATGAAAATCTCTATTCACATATCTACACCAACATTCCTCAGCCTTTTTCACCACAGCAAACAGAAATAAAATCATCTACGCTTTCTCAGCTTGACCCCACACCTGTTACACCACCTTCAAGGATCCCATCAAGGGTTCAGATTTCTTCAGGTGAGCTTGTACTGGCAACAGGGACGGTCATGCCTGTATACAACAATGAAAAACCATCACTGAAAGAACATGGGCCTCTTCTTCCGCCACCAAGAATACCACCACGGCCTCAAACCATCCCTGCAGAGACGACACCATCACCAAAAACAGCCACGTCTGCATGCGGCCTCAGACCTCCACCATCATCATGGCAAGCACACGTTTCATCGTCTCCACCAATGCCCCCTAATGAGCATTGCCCATTGACCTGGCCAAGAAAGACAACAAGAGTGCAAAGAACTACTTGGTTATCTCCTTCATCTGAAGAAGAAATCACTGACCTAAATGACGAGGACGACACGAACTGGCCTCTGACACGCGATATCTTAATGCCGCTGTCAGAGTCACCATCAAGGGCTGCAAGGCAGGAAATACTAGCAAATCCAAGAGCTCTTGTAGCTGCGCCAGATTCACAAGACCCGGCATCTTATGTCTATGAAAATGTGATGACTGTTAGGCGACACAGTCATTTACAGTCTAGGCATCAGGGAAATCGAAACTCTGCGCCTCTGATGCCTATACCACGACCACGGAAGACAAAACCATGGCCTCGCCCAGTCAGTACACCAGAACTATCCAGTGTATTAACGACAGAGCTGGAAGATCTTGATGGCAAAAACATGCTGAAAATGAATAGAGCCTCGTCATTCACATACAAAGATGTTAACAAACAAATACTTGACCAGGTTAGCAGAGCCCTCACTGGTGTGGTCATCGGTCAGGACAACAGCCCTCAAGACCGAGCTTCCGAGGTTTGTGTAGGGAGCCACAGTGACCAAGAGAGCCGCAAAATTTCGTGAGTTTTTTTGTTTCATACTTCTAGGACAGGGAGATGCTGGAGGTGGGTTCAAAAGCGCTGTCGGTGTAAGCAGGTGTAGAAATGTAAGCAGGTGTAGAAATAGCGTTGATGGTGTAAGCAGGTGTAGAAATAGCGTTGTTGGTGTAATAAGGTGTAGAAATAGCGCTGTCGGTGTAAGCAGGTGTAAAAATAGCGTTGTTGGTGTAAGCAGGTGTAGAAATAGCGTTGTTGGTGTAATAAGGTGTAGAAATAGCGTTGCTGGTGTAATGAGGTGTAGATATAGCGTTGTTGGTGTAATAAGGTGTAGAAATAGCGTTGTTGGTGTAATAAGGTGTAGAAATAGCGTTGTTGGTGTAATAAGGTGTAGAAATAGCGTTGTTGGTGTAATAAGGTGTAGAAATAGCGTTGTTGGTGTAAGCAGGTGTAGAAATAGCGTTGTTGGTGTAATAAGGTGTAGAAATAGCGTTGTTGGTGTAATAAGGTGTAGAAATAGCGTTGTTGGTGTAAGCAGGTGTAGAAATAGTGTTGTTGGTGTAAGCAGGTGTAGAAATAGCGTTGTTGGTGTAATAAAGTGTAGAAATAGCGCTGCTGGTGTAAGCAGGTGTAGAAATACCATTGTTGGTATAATAAGGTATAGAAATAGCGTTGTTGGTGTAATAAGGTGTAGAAATAGCGTTGTTGGTGTAAGCAGGTGTAGAAATAGCGTTGTTGGTGTAATAAAGTGTAGAAATAGCGCTGCTGGTGTAAGCAGGTGTAGAAATACCATTGTTGGTATAATAAGGTGTAGAAATAGCGTTGTTGGTGTAATAAAGTGTAGAAATAGCGCTGCTGGTGTAAGCAGGTGTAGAAATACCATTGTTGGTATAATAAGGTGTAGAAATAGCGTTGCTGGTGTAAGCAGGTGTAGAAATACCACTGTTGGTGTAAGCAGGTGTAGAAATAGCGTTGTTGGTGTAAGCAGGTGTAGAAATAGCGTTGTGGGTGTAAACAGGTGTACAAAAATAGAAGAACTTAGGTTTGTTATTTAGTTGATCTGAAAGTACAACAGTTTAATTAGCTAAGAATTGTCTTAAATGCCTGCGCGTATCTCAGGGTTGTTTCTTGTGCTTTAACACTGCACTTAGATGGGCTTACTCGTCCGTGCTGCGGTCACTGTTTCTGTTTTCTTGCTGTTTAGGGTTAGTCCATTCTTCTCACCGTCTCTCACTCCTATATGTAATAATTTCTGTAGGTTCAAATTCACTTTTGTTTACACCGTATCATCTGCGTGTCACAGATTATTAATCTAATAAGAATTAGAGCGTCCGCTTGGGCCAAGCCTCGAGTCTCGAGTAAACTTAGAGATGTGAACTTCAGAAAAACTTGGGATAATCATCAATAATAGATTTTGGTTTAAGTAGGCTGTGCTCACTGTTAGCTATCAGAAAAATAATAATAATAATAATAATAATAACAATAATAATAATCATATGAATTCCATTGCCTTCTCGCTTACTGACGTGCTCACTGTTCTCAAACATGATTTTAATATATTGTTGTTACATTTCCTCACTACGATACCTTTAAAGGCTGAGAAAAATTGTACATAATAATATTGTGCTTTTTCTTTTGATATCTTCTTCTTCTCTTCCTTGTTTTTGTTGAGAGAAACAGCTGTAAACTGAAATATCATAATAGTGTGCTGTTTCTGCGAGTTGAAAGTTTTCGTCTTTCGTTACAGACACCTTTAACCTTTAACCTAGAAAACGCTGCCCATGATACACGAACATTTTTTTTATAGTTAAAAATCGTTCCCACAGTTTTACCTGGGAAGGACGTGATCTTCTTCTTCGTTCGCTTCTACCACCAAGACCGCCCTGTGATCCTACTGAATTTACGCCTGTGGTCCTCGTTAAGTCTCGTGGTCCGAAAGGACCACACGAGATCCCGAGAGGACCACAAGAGGTTCAGAGTATCGCAGGACTTTAGCCTGTATTCTTGGTGGATCTCAGAAGCGGGATTGCGTGACACCGTGGTTTTCGTTGCACCAGTTTAGTATAGAGTTGGACTTTCTCACCGGAAAACCTCGACGTGTTTTAGATATCAGTATATCCCCGGTGGGTAAGAAGTTGTAGCCCGCCCAGACCAGAGTTGGACTTTCTCGCCGGAAAACCTCGACGTGTTTTGAGATACCCATGTATCACCGCAGGGTGAGAGGTGGTTGCCCATCCAGTATAGTGTTGGACTTTCTCATCGGAAAACCTCAGCGTGATTAGGATATGCATACATCCCCGCCGGGTGAGAAGTGGTTGCCTGTCTGGACTGCACTGGTCCAGTGTCTCCAATTTTAGCATTTTGTGGTCGTGGCCGCTACCCTTCCTAGTTGTGACCAGGATAGAGCTTTTGTTGAAGAGGATGAATCCTCGCCACTAATGACTTCCACCCCTGGGTTGAGCCGGTTTAGGCATATTATCCCTGTATGGGCGTGTTTGGGACGAGACCGACCTCTAGAGCAGAGGTACTATGACATGCATAGCCTTCAAGATTCACCCCTGGTGTGAGCCGGTTTAGGCATAATTCACCAGTATGGGTGTATATCGGCGTGACCGACCTTTAGAGCGGAGGTGGTATGACATGTCTAGCCATCAAGTTCCACCCCTGGTGTGTGCCAGTTTAGGCATATTTCCCCGGTGTAGGTGTATTTTGGACGTGGCCGGCCTCTAGAGCAGAGGCGCCGTGGTATGTGTAGCTCTCGCAGCGATACTACTGGACATACCGATTAAACTTCACTTTATCCTTTCCTTCACCTTTTCACATCGGCGCCGCACAGCAACTCTTATTTCTTTTCACAGTTTCTTCCTTGACCTGTAGGAGCTTCACTCCACGCGTGGCATCCGAAGAGTCTCGCCAGCAGTGTCTTAACCTCTGGGTTAAGCTAGTTCAGGCATTTCACCGATATGAGTGCATTTAGGACGTGGCCGACCTCAAGACCAGAGGTGCCGTGATTTGACTGTTTGCTTCGCTTTATCCTTTCTACCACTTTTACTGCAGTGGTGCCGCGCGGCAACCTCATTTGTACTTTTCTTCATTGGCCGGGAGGAGCGCCGCTCCACGCACGGCAGCTGAAGATTCTCGCCAGCAGCGATAGATGAGCTACCAAACGTGCCTCTCATCTACCCTAAGTATTTGGTTTTCAGGTGCCATATATTCGCCTTCGCCCCTTCTCCTGTCAGTTTAAACAGTTCTGCCACGAGAAGGCCAGGAGTTGGACTTGACTGCCAGAGGTTATCTGAGACGCACGCCGTTGGAGAGAGAGCGAATTCTCCACCCCACCTCCGGCAATAACAGTCCTTAGAACCGGAAGGACGTGATGAAAATGTCTTTTTTTAAAAAAAATTTTCAGCAATTTAAAATGATGGACTCATGGCCACGGAACAAAACCAGATGAATGTAGATTTTTTAAAAAAAAACCATTTGAACAGTTCATATCAGAGTTCAGATATTTCTCCTACATAGTAACAGTAGTAACTGTGTAGTTTATTGGCACTGAGAGACACACACACACAATCACATCACTAGCAATTAATATAACCACTGTATTACACTGATTAACAACTAGTAAGAAAAACTCTTAGTTGTAACTTTTTGTTTCATTATTTTTCCGATTTACACTATTCCAGTTATCCTACTTCATAATTTCCTAGGTAGTCGCGCTACATTGTCGTACATGAAATATCTGTTTTAGTACGTACACGTTTCAGCATAAACTTTCACAGCGAAATTTCGCTAACAGTGTAAACTTACATGACGAAGTTTCGCGAACACTGTAAACTTTCATGACGAAGTTTCGCAAACAGTGTAAACTTTCATGACGAAGTTTCGCGAACAGTGTAAACTTTCATGATGAAGTTTCGCGAACAGTGTAAACTTTCATGACGAAGTTTCGCGAACAGTGTAAACTTTCATGACGAAGTTTCGCAAACAGTGTAAACGTTCATGACGAAGTTTCGCGAACAGTGTTACCTTATGCTTGCTTTTTATCGATTAGAATAAGAGGTGATTTTATTAAACAGAGGTTGCACAACATGGCTGTTGTACACATCTGGTTACTAAAACCTGGCTGTTGTGCCCATCAGGTTGCTAAAACCTGGCTGTTACGAAAACTTGACTTCTGGTTTATATTTCCAGCAACACATGCGAAGCAGCGATATTAGTCACTGATAAGATTTCAATAGTTGTGTGTCCAAGTCGAGTTTCAAGTCCTTGCAGACTGTTTCAGGTCAGATGTCAAGTCTATAAATCAAAATTTTTAAAAATGACAGCTGGTTTATTGTACTAAATCTGGAGTACTAACAGCGAGATACTGTAACATACACACGTGCTTGTGAGTTGCAAAACTGAGGTATTCATATTAGAATAAACAAATAAAAGTATACTTTACATTATTTCTCTCTCTCTCTCTCTCTCTCTCTCTCTGAACCTTAAGTGCCCAGGGCACATAGGGCTTCGGCAAGGGTTTTCCACAAATGCCTGTCCTTCGCCTTTTTTCCTGCTCTTGTCCAGGTGAGCCCTCTATTGCTCCAAATCCTCTCTGTTGTTCTTCTCCATGTCTCTTTTGGTCTACCCTTACTTCTTTTCCCCTGTGATGTCCATCTTAGTGATATTTGTGGTAATGAGTCGTCAGTCGTTCAGAGCACATGTCCCAACCATCGCCAGCGTCTTTCCTCAGTAACTCCTGTCAGTGGCTTCTTCTGCATTTCTCCCAACAAGATGTTATTTCTTATGGTGTTTGGCCAAAATATTCTTCTAATTGTCCGTAAACATTTAGTCTGGAAAGAGTTCAACTTGTTTTCTATTGTTTTGGTGATTTATATTATTATGCACTTCATAAAGTATCTGAGTAGCATTTACTTTGCTTCGATTTTATACGATTTTAAAACATATTAGAAACAACAAACAATAGTAATCTTTTCTTTACCTTCCGTGTCCGTTATGCTCACTTTCATTCTTGAGTTGTGTTTTTAAGCAATTCCTGGTTTTTGTTAAGACTGAGATTTTATTACTTTTTCTTATACTAAAAGAAACCTACCTGGGAGAACTTGGTGTGGGAACAGGTAGGAAGTGCACTTAAATCTTGACTTGATTATATCTTTAGCAGAGTGGTCGATTGCCCGATGGTGCCGGGTTCCAGTCCCAGCAGTGGGACATTTTTTTTTTCTGGTACACACCAGAGTGGCCCGGGATCCACCCAGCTTCTAAAAATAGGTACCAGAGAAACCTGGGAAGGTAAAGCGGCCAGGCGTGATACTGACCACATCACACTCTTATGTGGAGAAGGTCGGGGAAACACGAGCCTAACACCGTATCCCCAATAAGCCTTAATGGCACGGAAACGGGAATTTTACCCTTTTTTTACCTTAATTATATCCGCTCACCCTAAGCCATCGGCAACATCAGCGGACAACATAAGACTGATCTTACACTTTGTACAAGAAACACTACAAATGTAAGCTACAGAACTGTGTTGCCCTTCTCAAGTGTTGTCTACTAATACTGCTCTGTCTTACTTATCTTACTAATACTGCTCTGTCTTATATATCTTACTAATACTGCTCTGTCTTACTTATCTTACTAATACTGCTCTGTCTTACATATCTTACTAATACTGCTCTGTCTTACATATCTTACTAATACTGCTCTGTCTTACATATCTTACTAATACTGCTCTGTCTTACATATCTTACTAATACTGCTCTGTCTTACATATCTTACTAATACTACTCTGTCTTATATACCTTACTAATACCGCTCTGTCTTATATATCTTACTAATACTACTCTGTCTTACTTATCTTACTAATACTGCTTTGTCTTACTTATCTTACTAATACTGCTCTGTCTTACTTATCTTACTAATACCGCTCTGTCTTATATACCTTACTAATACTGCTCTGTCTTATATATCTTACTAATACCGCTCTGTCTTATATATCTTACTAATACCGCTCTGTCTTACTTATCTTACTAATACTGCTCTGTCTTATATATCTTACTAATACTGCTCTGTCTTATATATCTTACTAATACCGCTCTGTCTTACTTATCTTACTAATACCGCTCTGTCTTACTTATCTCATTAAAACCGCTCTGTCTTACTTATCTTACTAATACCGCTCTGTCTTATATATCTTACTAATACTGCTCTGTCTTACTTTTCTTACTAATACCGCTCTGTCTTATATATCTTACTAATACTGCTCTGTCTTACTTTTCTTACTAATACTGCTCTGTCTTACTTATCTTACTAATACTGCTCTGTCTTACTTATCTTACTAATACCGCTCTGTCTTGGAGCCATTGAATTCTTGTGGAAAAAATAAATGTTAAATGATCAGCTAATGTAATTGTGTAGGGAGTCCAGAATTCTTTCAAGAAGATAAAAAGCTGATCATCTGTACATTTGTTTGAATATTTGACCTTATAAATGTTGCAGTTTAAAGTCAGATAATATTTTTACATTTTCTCTTGTCATTTTGTCAGTTACAACAAACACTAATAATACAAACACTAATGATACAAATACTAACAATAAAACTGTAATCTATTTGCTAGTTTTCTAATACAAAATATCAACCTTTTTTGTTCTGAATATAAAAGTTTCTGTGAGCTTTTTGTTTACTCTTGTCTTGATTATAGAACACTTGTAAGATAAGTGTAAAGAGGTCAGTACTAATAATTATTTAGAAGAAAGAGATTACAGTAATTGTTACAACTTCTTGTTTCCATACTTCTCTTTTCCAGAGACTACAACATAAACATTGAACTTCACGTGAAGAAACCAAAGTTTGTAGCTGTTCACAGTTTGATGAACCTCCGCTATGACGCCAGCGCTGACGCTGACGCTTCACGTCAGGAGGATGTCCATGAGGAGATCTAGACTACAGAGCAGGACTGTCCATGAGGAGATCTAGATTACAGAGCAGGACTGTCCATGAGGAGATCTAGACTACAGAGCAGGACTGTCCATGAGGAGATCTAGACTACAGAGCAGGACTGTCCATGAGGAGATCTAGACTAAAGAGCAGGACTGTCCATGAGGAGATCTAGACTACAGAGCAGGACTGTCCATGAGGAGATCTAGACTACAGAGCAGGACTGTCTATGAGGAGATCTAGACTAAAGAGCAGGACTGTCCATGAGGAGATCTAGACTACAGAGCAGGACTGTCCATGAGGAGATCTAGACTACAGAGCAGGACTGTCCATGAGGAGATCTAGACTAAAGAGCAGGACTGTCCATGAGGAGATCTAGACTACAGAGCAGGACTGTCCATGAGGAGATCTAGACTACAGAGCAGGACTGTCTATGAGGAGATCTAGACTAAAGAGCAGGACTGTCCATGAGGAGATCTAGACTAAAGAGCAGGACTGTCCATGAGGAGATCTAGACTACAGAGCAGGACTGTCCATGAGGAGATCTAGACTAAAGAGCAGGACTGTCCATGAGGAGATCTAGACTAAAGAGCAGGACTGTCCATGAGGATATCTAGACTACAGAGCAGGAATGTCCATGAGGAGATCTAGACTACAGAGCAGGACTGTCCATGAGGAGATCTAGACTACAGAGCAGGACTGTCTATGAGGAGATCTAGACTAAAGAGCAGGACTGTCCATGAGGAGATCTAGACTACAGGGCAGAACTGTCTATGAGAAGATCTAGACTAAAGAGCAGGACTGTCCATGAGGAGATCTAGACTAAAGAGCAGGACTGTCCATGAGGAGATCTAGACTACAGAGCAGGAATGTCCATGAGGAGATCTAGACTACAGAGCAGGACTGTCCATGAGGAGATCTAGACTACAGAGCAGGACTGTCTATGAGGAGATCTAGACTAAAGAGCAGGACTGTCCATGAGGAGATCTAGACTACAGGGCAGAACTGTCTATGAGGAGAT
Organism: Achatina immaculata; assembly: GCA_009760885.1. Lineage (NCBI taxonomy): Eukaryota > Metazoa > Mollusca > Gastropoda > Stylommatophora > Achatinidae > Lissachatina > Lissachatina immaculata. The sequence goes on from CM019693.1 coordinate 8,197,791, forward strand.
CTAGACTAAAGAGCAGGACTGTCCATGAGGAGATCTAGACTACAGAACAGGACTGTCCATGAGGAGATCTAGACTACAGAGCTCTCGGGAATTCTCTGGAAACGAGAAATAGTTTAGCTGATGTATCTACAGCATTCCAGTATACTTCTTAGTCAGAAATATTGCTGTATTATCTTTTATACATAAATTGTTCACCGATATTGCTATATTATCTTTCTATACATAACTTGTTCACAAATATTGTTGTATATCTTTTTTCCACTGGTTTGTTTACTATATAGTAGTAGTTGTAAGTAGTAGTAGTAGTAGTATTTAGTAGCAGTAGTAGTTAATAATAGTAGTAGTAGTAGTAATAGTAATAGTAGTGGTAGTAATACTCGTTGTTGTAGTAACTGCAGCAACAGCAGCAGTAGTAGTAGTTAGTATTAATAGTAATAACAGCAGCATCAGTAACAGTAGTAGTAGTAGTAGTAGTAGTAATTAACAGTGTTAAAAGTAGTTAGTAGTAGTAATAACAGCAGCTGCAGTAGTAGTAATGGTAACAGCGGTAGCAGCAGCAGCAGCAGCAGTAGTAGTAGCAGCAGTTAGTAGTAGTAGTAATAGTAGTAGTAGTAGTAATAGTGGTAGTAGTAATAGTAGTAGTAGTAGTAGCAGTGGTAATTAGTAGTGTTAGTAGTAGTAGTTGTAGTAGTAGTAGTAGTAGCAGTAGTAGTAGTAGTAGTAGTAGTAGTAGTTATTGTTGTTAGTAGTAGTAGTAAAAACACTGGCTGTAGTAGTTGTAATAACAGCACCAGCTGTAGTAGCAGTAGCAGTAATTAGTAGTGTTATTAGTATTAGTTGTTGTTGTTAGTAGCAGTAGTAACAGCACCAGCTGTAGTAGTAGTAGTTATATCATCATCTGTAGTAGTAGTAGTAGTAATAGTAGTAGTAGTAGTAGTAATTAGTAGTGTTAATAGTAGTAGTAATAGTAGTAGTTAGTATTAGTATTAGTAGATGTTGTTAGTAGTAGTAACACCACCAGCTGTAGTACTGGTAGTAATTACTAGTGTTAGTAGTAGGAATAGCTGTAGTAGTAGTAATAGTAGTAACAGCAGTAGTTTTGGTTGTTGTTAGTAGTAGTAGTAACAGCACCAGCTGTAGTAGTAGTAGTAGGTAGTAGTAGTAGTAGGTAGTAGTAGTAGTAGTAGTAGTAGTAGTAGTAGTAGTAGTAGTAGTGGTAAAAGCAACAGCAGCAGGAACTCCCTTTAGTCACCTCAAGCTAAAGTTCTGCCTGTTCTATTATCACTGCAGCACTGCATGAACACATCAGGTCATGACACAGAGATTTCGAGTTTATTGCAAGGTTATTATGTCTTAGTATTGCAAGATTATCATGTTTTGGTATTGCAAGATTATTATATCTTAGTATTGCAAGGTTATTGTGTCTTAGTATTGCAAGGTTATCATGTCGTAGTATTGTAATGTTATCATGTCTTAGTATTGCAAATTTATTATGTCTTAGTATTGCAAGGTTACTATGTCTTAGTATTGCAAGGTTATTATATCTTGGTATGAACAGAAATAGATAAACCAAAGCTTTTTTTTTTGGTTGAAGACATTTTGTAACGACATAAATTCAAAGTTGTTTGCTATAAGACATATATCTTGTCTTTGTTTATAATATGTTTAAAATTTAATGTATACTTATACCAAACTTAGAGGCCAAGTTAACAGGCATAAAATCCTTTGATGAGGTTGAAAGACTCGCCGAAGACAGGAAAAATTGGCGAACTACTTTGCGAGCCCTATGTGACGTTTAACGGCACGGGAAGGATATAAGATATATAAGATAAGATATACCAAACTTAATTCTTAGATTAGTCGAAGGAATCTTACATCTTTCATTCTTGCCGCACCATTAAAAGTCACATAGGGCTCGCATAGCAGTGCATCGTATTTTTTTAAAATTAACCTTGAATCAAACGAATAAACACTTAATATTCTATTATTCTGTGGTAATTACACAAGTAAGGGGAGATAACAAGAACGAATAAACACTTAATATTATGTGGTAACTAGACAAGTAAGGGGAGATAACAATAACGAATAAACACTTAATATTATGTGGTAACTGGATAAGTAAGGGGAGATAACAAGAACGAATAAACACTTAATATTATGTGGTAACTAGACAAGTAATGGGAAATAACCAGAACGAATAAACACTTAATATTCTGTGATAACTGGACAAGTAAGGGGAGATAACAAGAACGAATAAACACTTAATATTCTGTGGTAACTGGACAAGTAAGGGGAGTTAACAATGACGAATAAACACTTAACATGATGTGGTAACTGGACAAGTAAGGGGAGATAACAATAACGAATAAACACTTAATATTCTGTGGTAACTGTACAAGTAAGGGGAGATAACAAGAACGAATAAACACTTAATATTCTGTGGTAACTGGACAAGTAAGGGGAAGTAACAAGAACAAATAAACACTTAATATTCTGTGATAACTGGACAAGTAAGGGGAAGTAACAAGAACAAATAAACACTTAATATTCTGTGATAACTGGACAAGTAAGAGGAGATAACAAAAACACATTTGATATTTGGAAACAGCACTGACACCACTAGAATTCAATTAGACCCCAAATCAAAATCTCTTTACAGAATGTTTATGATTACATAATCACTGTCCTCCTAACATACATGACAAAGCCCTTATGTAATTAAGAAAAACAAATTTCGTAATAAAGTTACGGTCAAGTTGCTAAGCGATCAAAATTAATGATAACTCATACGATTCACAATTTAGAGAGAGAGGGGAAAGAGAGAGAGAGCGAGAGAAAGGGGGAAAGAGAGAGAGAGCGAGAAAGAAAGGGAGAGAAAGAGAGAGAGAAAAAGGGGGAAAGAGAGAGAGAGAAAGAAAGAGGGAAAGAGAGAGAGAGCGAGAAAGAGAGAGAGCGAGAAAGAAAGGGAAAGAAAGAGAGAGCGAGAAAGAAAGGGAGAGAAAGAGAAAGGGAGAAAGGGGGAAAGAGAGAGCGAGAGAGAGAGCGAGAAAGAAAGGAAGAGAAAGAGAGAGGGAGAGCGAGATCACATGATATCTCCCAGTTCAATGACATTGGAAGCTAATGTATATATATATGACATCACATGATACTTTTATTTTTTTAAGCACCTCAGTTTTTCCAGTGGCATAAAGTTTCGTGAAGTAAATTCTGATTAGCAATGCTAAGTGAACAAACTAGAAGCTATAAAACCCGTCTGATTCACAATACATGTACAGAACCCGTCTGATTCACAATACATGTACAGAACCCGTCTGGTTCACAATACATATACAGAATGGCTGAGACTGAAAAGAAACACATCTAATTCACAATACATATACAGAATGGCTGAGACTGAAAGGAAACACATCTAATTCACAATACATATACAGAATGGCTGAGACTGAAAAGAAACACATCTAATTCACAATACATATACAGAATGGCTGAGACTGAAAGGAAACACATCTAATTCACAATAATAAACATCTGAAAAACACAAAAAAGTATATACAGTGATAGTTTTTTTTTAACACTTGATTTTTTTTCATTAGAACGAAATTTCATTTTGAATATATCTAATTCACAGTGTAAAGTGAACAAAATAAGAGCTCAGAAAGTCGTTCCAATTAACGATGTTTTAAAACAATGATATTAAAACAATGATATTAAAACAATGATATTAAAACAATAATATTAAAGGGAAGCAAATCCAGCGCACAATAATATGTTTATTTCTTAAATCAAAGCATAAATTGTATATGGAAGCGTTGCGATTATATATGATTAAAAGTTCATGAACCAATTTTAACATTAGATTCACAATACTAAGTAAACAACTTAACTATGAATAAACACGGTGTGAATCACTACAATAAACATAAAATTAAATTAATTTGTTAAAATTTGTTGCCCATTTTCCAAGTGAATGACAAGATGTATAGCTATTAAGTGATGTTTAGCTGTTAAGTGATGTTTAGCTGTTAAGAGATGTTTAGATGTTAAGTATCTTTCATGGACAAAAACACCTAATATTCTATACACACAACTTCTCTGCTGATTATGTGGCATCCCATTTGGTTGTCTGCAGCTCAGAAAACTGCTCACTTCTTCTGTTAACCTGTTTAGTGATGTACTACTCGTATGAATCGAGCAAAAAATCAATCAGAACAACTTGCACGAAACGCTCGCTTATGATCTTTGCTAACTGAGAACCTACCTTCCTTTAAATCTGTGTACAGATGGCGTATCCTTAACTCCCTACTATTTTCTCAAACAGAAAAATAGTGGCGGTGATAATAATAATAATGAATAATAATAATGAATAATAATAATTATTATTATCATTTAACTGAGCCAGAATCGTTCGTGTTGGAAGGACACAAGCCACCTGGACCACTGAAGATCTGGTACAAATGACGATATCATTGCTTATATGACAGAATAGTTGACCCAAAGATTTTTTGTGCATAAACATTGACGTGAATGAAGCAAAATCAAACATAGAAAGCGGCACTGATGTGAATGAAGCAAATTCAAACATACAAACTAAATGTTATGTGTTCATTTTCCCACTGTCTCTCTGAAAGACTAAGACCTTTTCTATGAGAAGCTGAGAATATTTCGACGCTAGCTGTTAGTGACCTCGTGAAATCTCGAACCTTGAGGGACACGTCTAAGAAACATGGCACAGTTCATGACTAGTTCACAATGAAAACGTCTATTTTGGCTCACAGATATTATATTAGCCCAGTTTTCATGAAATGTAATCAATTATTCTGGCTGTGTACACAGAAAACATCTCTAGGAGAGAAGTCTTCTTTATATTATAGACTATCGCAAAGTTGAATAAACTGTTTTCTTGGCACAAACGCCACGTTTTTCTTCTGCATTAAGTCATTTTTTTTTTTAGGTCAAAGGATTAAAAATTTTTTACCACAAGCGGGAAAGATGGCTTTTATGTTTTGTTTTGTTTTTGTACGCTCTGCCCTTGTGATGTAGAGATCGGCAGGGCGGGGAAAACTGCCACAGACACACGTATGCTGCCGGTACGTCATTACTGCTATCATTTTTCTTCTTGGGTATATCAGCTGAAGATGACAAAATCTTGGCTGCAGAATTACGTGAAGCGTGTCATGCTGTCATCAGTCATACAGAATTACGTGAAGTGTGTCATGCTGTCATCAGTCAAACAGAATTACATCAAGCGTGTCATGCTGTCGTCAGTCATACAGAATTACCTGAAGTGTGTCATGCCGTCATTAGTCATACAGAATTACGTGAAGTGTGTCATGCTGTCGTCAGTCATACAGAATTATGTGAAGTGTGTCATGCTGTTATCATTCATTCATTCATTTGCATGTTCCTTGCGGAACTTTGCCTCCCAAACAGCACCCCTGTAGGCCTCTCGGTTGTGAGCAAGATGGCCTGCTGCTGTTGCATCCATTTCCAGATCGTCAACGATGTCTTGCAGTCATCTTCGTCTTGGTCTTCCTCTTTTTCTTTTTCCCATTATGTATCCTTCCAATACGGTCTTCTCTAAATTATCATGACGTTTAATGTGTCCAAAATATTTAAGTTTTCTCTCTTTAATCCTCTTCACTAGCCAGCATGCTGTTATCAGTCATACAGAATTACATGAAGTGTGTCATGTTGTCATCAGTCATGCAGAAATGTTGACCGCGGAGCAGAAGTAGATGAAGATAAATTCAGTGCGATAGTGAAAGATATAAATCAGACCAGATCAATGGCATGCCGATAGGTGGAGGCGGTATCTCTCTCCATCTCGCTCGGTCTTTCGTGTCTCGAATCAATTCAACAGTTGTTTTCACACCAAACCAATTTATAAAATGTGGGGAAAACTGAAGCTAAACTTCAAGTCAGTCAGTCAGTCATTTGCATGTTCCTTGTGGAACTTTGCCTCCCTAACAGCTCTCCTGTAGGCCTCTCGCTTGTAAGCAAGATGCTGTGCTAAACTTCAAGTGTGACAATGAAAAATATAAAATGTGGAGAAAACTGAAGCTAAACTTCAAGTGCGACGGTGAAAGATATAAAATGTGGAGAAAAGTGAAGCTTTAATTCGGAGTGAACATACCCTAGCATAATATTCTCCACTAAAGCATGTCGAGTTTATATTTTTAAAAATAGTATGATTTGCCTTTTTCAGTACAAAACCATGTTTCAGACAAAGATACAGTAAAATATGCCCAATTAATCCTGCATTACATTCATTGTGATAAGTGAGTGCAGTGTTACTTGATTACAAGTGGCAATAACAAATAACCTGCTGATTAAACGAAAGAAAACACTTGGAAATAGCAAGTAAAGGACAGAAATATGAAAAAATGTTCATGGAAAACTGGTTGCCTCTTTTAGTTTTAGCTTTACATGATATTATGTTAAGTGGCAAGGACAGTCACTCGGAAAAATGAAACAGATATCTAGCACAAACTAGCTCTTAAATCTCTCCAAGTTTTGCTATGCGGCTCGTTGCGTCTTAAAACTCCCCTTAGACTTCCTCATCATCATCATGAGCTGATCTGTGATCTGATTCGTCGGCGTCAGTGTCGTAGTGGAGGTTCATCGTGCTGTTGACAGCAAGGATCTGTGGCTTCTGCACATGAAGCTCCACGTTTATGTAGCAGTCTCTGTGAGAAGAAAGGCACACAGAAAACAACAGTTAGTCATTACATTACGTTTATGTAGCAGTCTCTGTGAGAAGAAAGGCACACAGAAAACAACAGTTAGTCATTACATTACGTTTATGTAGCAGTCTCTGTGAGAAGAAAGGCACACAGAAAACAACAGTTAGTCATTACATTCAGCGTCTTCCTCATACAATATAACACGTAAATGTCCTGATCTAAACATTACAGTCACATTATCAGCAACAAAAAAGATGTTCTGCAAAAGGAAGCCAACAGCCTCCTACATATAACTAATATTATCTGATTTATTGCTCCTATATCAAGCTAATATTTACGTGCTTCATTGCTGCTATATCAAGCTAATATTTATTTGCTTTATTACTGCTATATCAAGCTAATATTTATCTGCTTTATTGCTGCTATATCAATTTAATATTTATATACTTCACTGCTCCTATATCAAACTAATATTTATATACTTCACTGCTCCTATATCAAGCTAATATTTATATACTTCACTGCTCCTATATCAAGCTAATATTTATCTACTTCACTGCTCCTATATCAAGCTAATATTTATCTACTTCACTGCTCCTATATCAAGCTAATATTTATCTGCTTTATATCCGTCTCCTTACATGAACAGAAACAAACCCAAACTCTCCCTCTGTCTGTGAGATATATATATATATATATATATATATATATGTGTGTGTGTGTGTGTATATATATATATATATATATATATCAGAGAAAGGGAGATTATTACGTAAACAGAAAGAATGAGCACTTGACCGCTGAAATAAGAGGAAAAGTTTGGAATGAAGAATCAAAAATAAAAAAAAACATTTTATTGAGACAGCTATAAGGATAAATAAATAAACTAGAGAAATATAGTGTATTAATGTCCACAGATGTGTACATAAATTTGCACACAGATACACAAAGTAACAAATATAAACCCGTGGAAAATAACTTAGTAGATTTGTGTAATTACAGGACGAAGCAGTTTTGAAAGAAATGACGTAGGCGTGATTTCTTTTTGTCTTGAAGAATATCAACATTAGAGGCTTACGCACAAAACTACAGCATATAGTCTCTTTAACACTTTCATACAAACCAGATTTCATCCTAATACAAGAAACAAATATACATACAGACACACACGCAGCACAAATCACAACGCAATTAGGCTTCAGACATTCATGTTTTAGCTTGGCTATTCACGACTCGGGATCGGGGGTAGCAATAATACAAACATCAGACAGGTGGGAGGTTTTTAAGACAAATAGAGATAGTAGAGGGAAAATTGCGATATGTGAGGTTAAAAACAACTCACACACATACACTATAGTTAATATACACGCACCACCCAACCGCAATCACCAGCCCGATTTCTATGAAGATTTAGAATCTCTACTCAGCCACAGATACAGAGGACACAACATCATCTTAGGGGAGATTTCAATGGTATAACATCAGAGTTAGACACTATAGGAAGTCTAACTAGAACCACCACATATGTTTTACATCATATGAATTGTTTACAAGACATAATAAACATATATGGTCTAGTAGATACATACAGACACACACACCCTAAAGGCAGAGAGATCACTCATGAGAACCACGGACACAATATAGGATATAGGTTGGACAGAATTTATGTACCAAGTACGTGCTACATATCACAGGCCAGACATCTTCATAGTACTTTAGCTTTCACAGACCATAAGGCAGTCATAGCAACAATGAACACAATATCTACAGCTACGCCTTCAAAACGATCACCACACTGGAAACTTAACAACACACTCCTCCAAAATAAACAATTCACAGAAAACATGGCGCAACTGATACATAATTTCACGAATAACATACCCACACACAACATTCAACAACACTGGGAGAATTTAAAACATGCAATAAAAGAAAAAGCACAAATGCTCTCAACACAAATACACAGAGAAAGGCTGAGACAGGAGAAAATATTAGAAGAGGCAATCAAACTAACAAAACAGATGGATAAAAACTCACCACATTTATTTACGCTACAAGAAGAACTTGATAAACACAGACAGCACAGATTTCAAGGCGCACTTCTAAGAACAAAACTCAATACCATTACACAAGAAATACCTACCAGGCAGTACTTGAGTATAGAGCAAAACATACAACGAAGCAGACAGATAAGAGAGATAATAGACACCACAGGGAACAAACAAACCGAAAATACAAACATAGTACAAGCCATTAGAGAATACTACCAAAAACTGTATACAGAGGAAGAAACACATGCACACATACAGGATAAATACATGCAGTACACTAAACAACTCACAGATTCGGAAAAACAAGCACTAGACACACCACTAACACTAGACAACCTGGCGCAGGCACTACAAAAAATGCAACAAAACAAGTCACCAGGGCCAGACGGCCTCACAGCAGAATTTTACAAACACTTTTTTTCACTTTTAGGTCCTCTCCTCTTACAAGTATTCACAGAAGCTTTCCAAAACAAACAACTCCCGCCCAGTCAAAACCTATCATATATTACTCTCATACCAAAGGGCAAAGCAGACAGAACACAACTCAAAAACTACAGACCCATATCGCTGCTTAATGTAGATTACAAGATCCTCACAAAAGCGCTTACAAACAAGCTCAAACCATTCATGCACAAACTCATACATGAAGACCAACAATGTAGTGTAGAGGATAGGAACATACACCAGCACACACATTTCATACGAGACATTATATATTACACACACCAGAAGAACTGCCAGTCGTCAGTTCTTTCTTTAGATCAAGAGAAAGCATTCGATAGAGTGTCACACGAATACCTACACAAGACATTACTCCACTGCAACATAGGAGACTATTTCAGAGACTGGATTCAGATTCTCTACTCCAAGCCTGAGAGCAAAGTCTTAGTAAACCATACGCTTACTGAGACTTTCAGGCTAACCAGATCAGTGAGACAGGGCTGCCCCCTCTCTCCTTTACTGTATATACTCACTCTAGAACCACTTCTAGAGAAAATAAGACAAGACACAACAATAAAAGGAACTTTTGTACCTGGCAAGGGAGAGAGGAAGTTGCTCGCGTATGCGGACGACACGATCTTCCTTCCAACAACAGACAGATCAATAACTCATATTTTAGACACCTTCGCAGAGTTCGGGAAAGGCAGCGGAGCAAAACTCAACATACAAAAATCAACCGTCATGGGTCTAGGCAAATGGCGAGATAAAAAGGACTTCCCTTTTCGTCTCACATGCACAGACAACATCCACGTTTATGGCATTACTTTCCTATCGCACCCAAATAAGATACACAAACCCACATGGGATAACCTCATAACAAAAATTACAAACATGTTACAACGATACAAATACAAAACAGCAACGATTTTTGGAAGAAGCATCATAGTAAACACATACATAATACCAAAAATAATATACACCGCCACAGTACTAGACCTTCCCAAGCGGACAGTCAGAGAAATAAACAAACAAATCAGGAATTTTATCTTCACAAACACCATACACAGCATACAACATAAAACTCTCATACAGGATAAAATACATGGAGGGATTGCCTTGCAAGACATACAGACAAAAATACAAGCACTCAGAATAGGCCATGTAGGCCGCATCATCAAACACCCAAACCAACACCCGCTAGCTCACTACTACATAGGACTTAGACTTTTAAACCTAGTCAAACCAAACAACTCGCAGGCACACCATTTTGGCACACTACCACCATTCTACAAGAATTCTTATCTTATATCTTATATCCTTCCCGTGCCGTTAGACGTCACATATGGCTCGCAAAGTAGTTCGCCAATTTTTCCTGTCTTCGGCGAGTCTTTCAACCTCATCAAAGGATGTTATGCCTGTTAAATTGGCCTCTCTTAATAATGTCCTCTTTAGAGTTTCACGCGGTCTGCCCCTTTTTCTTCGGCCTGTTGTGTTCCACTTGATAGCTTGTTTTGGGATTCTCTGATCATTTCTTCTCATCAAGTGACCAACATATGTCCATCTCCTTTTCCTGATCACCCGTGAGACTGGTTGTTGTTCAGTCATCTGTCTTATCTCTGCATTGTTCTTGAATTCATTCCACTTGATGCCGAGTATTTTCCTTAGGCATTTGTTTTCAAAAGAGTCTAATTTCTTTTCTATTTCTTTAGTTGTTTTCCAGCTTTCGCATGCATAAATGAGGGTGGATATTACATTTGAATTGAATAGTCTTAACTTGGTTTTTGTGCTTATAACTTTTGAATTCCATATGTTCTCAAGATTCTTGAAGATTGATGCTGCTTTTGCAATTCTGATCCTAACTTCCTTTCTAGTGTCACCATCCTTGTCTATGTAGCTGCCAAGGTATGCAAATTGATTGACTTCTTCAATATCTGTCCCTTCTATGTGTATTTTTCCATTTTGATTGATGGGAATTTTCATTATCTGTGTTTTGTCCTTGTTAATTTCAAGTCCTATTTTGCTAGCCAGTGAAGATAGGCTATCTGTTTTTTCTTGCATGGAATTCACATTATTACTGATAAGAGTTATGTCATCAGCAAAATCAAGATCTTCTAGTTGGGTCCCATGTACCCAGTCAATACCTGTGTTACCTGTGCAGCATTTTGTCATTATGAAGTCTATTGTAATCCCAAAAAGTAAAGGAGACAGTATACATCCTTGTTTCACGCCTGTTTCAATCTGGAACCATTCACTCATCCCTTCTTCTGTCTTGACTGCACAACCATATCCATTGTATAAGTCCTTAATGATGTTGACAATTTTAGATGGTATTCCATATAGACATAAAATTCTCCACAATGAATCTCTGTGTATGCTATCAAATGCCTTCTTAAAATCTATGAAATTCAGTATTAATGGTTTTTGCTTTTCAATATGTTCTTCAAGTATTATTCTGAGAGTAAAGATCTGGTCGAGACAGCTTCTCCCTTTTCGAAATCCTGCTTGTTCTTCTCTCATTGCAGTATCCACTATATCTTTGAGTCTATTCAAAATGACCTTGCAAAATACTTTTGACACAACTGATATTAAGGTTACTCCTCTCCAGTTGTTACAGTCACTAAGGTTGCCCTTTTTTGGTATTTTAACAATGATTCCCTTCTTCCAATTAGAAGGGACCTTTTCTTCTTTCCAAATCTTGTTAAACATTCTCTGTAGTTGTCTCATGTTGTCACTATTGATAGCTTTTAGCATCTCGGCTGTTATTTCATCTTCACCTGCAGCTTTGTTGTTAGCCATTAAATTCACTGCTGCTTCAGTTTCATGCAATTTAATTTCATCTAGATTGACATTTAGTTGTGGGGCTGGTAAGTCAGTTTCAAGGTTTAACAATTCTACAAGAATTGTATACAAGCAATTCAAAGACATGAGACACTCATCCAACACAAAACAAGCCACATATACAAACACTTTGTCAGAGAGCAAGCACCACCATTGCACCTTAGGATCAAGAGGGGACTTAGATACCCCATTTTAGACTACACCGACACGTTCAAAAACATCCATCTCAAAAACATTACACCAAAAGCTCGAGAAATCACTTTCAGGCTAAATACAATATGACACCCACGAGACACGGAGAAAAACACAGAAACATAAGACGATGTTACATGTGCAGAAGGAACGTATTAGAAACAGAAGAACACATTTTCTACGAATGCAAAATAGTGGCAACCGCCATAAGAACAATACAGAATACAATAGAAACATACACGGCACAACAAGCAGACATCTATAGAGCCATAATGTTGAACACAATCCCTAAAACTCAGGCGGACACACACACCAGGTTACTGGTCCTGCTCGCGGATTTCAGGTATTTGGTGTGGACGTGCAGAAACAGGGCTCGTTTCCATTTCTGCACGTTTAGTCCTGCCACATTTTCGGGACTGATGCAGCATCGAGCGAGCAGAATAATGGAATGAGAGAGAGGGAGAAAGAAAAGAGTAAGAGAGAGTAAATTTAAGTTTCAAAAACTAATGTACATCCAAAGAGTGAAAGAGAAGGCTTTGCCAAAAAAGAATTATGTACATCAAAGGAGAGAAAGATGACGATGGGAGAGAGAGAGAGAGGAAAAGAAAGAGAGAGAGAGAGAGAGCGAGAGTATAAAAAGATCTTATGAAAATTACAGAAATATTAAAACCCTTTTTCATTTGAATTCGGAAAAAAAAAAAAGTTTCCCCCTCAAAAAACAAAACAAAACAAAACAAAACACAAAAAAAAACAAAACAGGGGAACAACATGATGACAGCAACAGGGATTCCTCATACGAGGTTCCCAGTTTGCACAGTGTAAGGTCTTGATAGACCAATCACTGAGTCTGATTTTAAAAAAAAAAAAAGTCTTGAAGAATATGCAAATGAAACTTCACAAATCTTTTTATCGCTGCATCTACAGCCTGTTACTATTTTTTTTTCACTTTTAAGTTAGTTCTTTAATAATAATAATAATAATAATGAAACGTAATCGTCTATGAAAATCATGCGAGAGACAAAGCTCACAAGAAAGTGAAGGAAGATGACGACAGAGTTTGTAAGATTCCAGTCACCATCAACCTGGTCGGTGTCAAGCTGTGTTCCCCACCGTGGGGCGCAGGCCCACAGGGGGGGGGGGGATTAGAACATATTTGTATTATAATTATTCAGAATCTGGTTGACTGTTATGCTACGGAGGAAGGAGGGGGGCGCACCAACATCTCTGAGGTGTTGAGATGGGGCATGATCCAGAAAAAGTTTGGAAACACTGGCGTAAACAGTCTAGTTAGAGTTACTCATACGGCGCTTTTCTAAGCTGATATCTCTTACTTCAGAGAGACTTCATGTCTGTCGTGAAGTTCATGTTAGATAAACCAAACAAGTTGTTATAGCACACACACACACATACACACATGGTGTGAAGTTATAAAAACTAGGCGATTGTCTATCATTGTCACCGCCAACAAATGCTGAACTGGGCCAACAAATGCTGAACTGGGCCAACAAATGCTGAACTGGGCCAACAAATGCTGAACTGGGCGGTGACTTACTGTCTTGATTAACGGACCAACTTCAGCATCGACATTTCAAAGTGAACTGGTAATTAATGACAGAATATTCCTTTAAAATCCATCAAACAATCGCAATATCAGATTCTGTCTCTCTGTCTCTTACACCAACACAAACACCGAAAACAAATACAGATTCATCTTCAGCAAAGCCCACGTTATTACATAGAATTCTGTCTGGGTATGCTCCTTTATATTTACGGTTAACAGTCTGAATCAAAACATAACCAAACCTAAATAGTTATTTTCTCGAAAAATCTAGGATTGACTTTTACTAGAAAAGCTTTTCTTACTCTGCCTTTCGTCTTCCGAATACCCTTCCATACCACCTAAAGCTCATAAGTTTCCCTTTTTTTTTTAACCTCATACTTTTAAATACCTATAGACTTTGCCCCTTTATATATCTACTTTCCTCACAGTTTCGCTATCCTAGCACTCACGATGCGCATACAGAGTAGGTAGAATAATTGTCGTTTGCGAATCAATCTATCTATGTCTGGCTCTTTCTTTTGTGATAACCATAAGCGACAACAGTACTCACAAGTTTGTGCAGCCTCCAGTGTCGCTTTCGCCCTCAGTGGAAGAAGACAAATTCTGACTGTTAGAATTACTTTCCTGTTCAAATATCATGTCTGGGAGGGCTCTATCAAACTTTTCAAGTATCTTATTCTTAACATCTCTAGACCTGGTTAGCAATGCTGCATTCATTTTAGAAGATTTGTTACAACTTTGTGATTGGTCTTCCAAAAGTCTCATTTCTGGTGTGCTAACTGGTCGGGGTAACGCTGGCGATGGTCGTAACTGCCGTGGCTTCGGTGTGGGAAGCAGTGGAACAGATCTTCGATCTCCCTGATGGTTGAACTGCACATTTTCGGTGTGTGGTGTTGTTGATTTTTTATTGCACGGAGGAAAGTTCTTTGAGTCTTGTGTATTTAATAAAGCTACTGGAAGTCTTGACTGCGTTTCTTGGCTTTCTGCACCTGTTGGTGAACTCCCTAATGACTGTAGGGACGATGATGCTACGACTTCGTGGGATGGTGGTAAGTTTAAATTGTCCTGCTTGCCATTTAGATCAGAGACTTGATCTTCAACTAAAGAACCCGGTTGAGTTTTCTGTATCCTTGGTGATGGCAGAGGGAACTGCCTTTCATGCAGCTTTGATGATGACGATGCAGCTTTTGCATTCCGTGGTTTACTTAACAGTTCCGTGTTGTTATCCGCAGGTACTGCTGCAGCAGTCGCCAGAACTAGCTCTGTGGAAGGCATTTGATTCTGCAGTGATGTTCTTGGAGATGGCAGTGGGGGTTGTACTCGTACTAACATCGGTGAAGATGTCTCAACGCGAGCTACTCGTGGTGCTGGCAGCGATGGTTTTTCGATGTTATATTCTGATGTAGTTGCATCAGTTGCTGATGTCATATTTTCTAAGAGCAACTGTTGGCTCGGCGGTATCTCTGGTGGTGGCAGCTGAGATTGTTCTTCAAGAAGTCTTGATGCTCGTGGTGGTAATGGTGGCTGTTGGTTGTTATATACTGACGTGGTTATATCATTTGTCGATGTGGTTATATCATTTGTCGATGAACTATCTTTTAAATATATTTCACTATGAAGATGCGTTCGTTGCCTCGGTGGTATCTTTGGTGGCGGTCGTTGAGGCTTCTCTTCAAGTAACATTGGTGAAGATGATGTCATGCTTACTATTCGTGGTGGTAATGGTGGCTTTTCGTTGTTATATATTGATGTGGTTATATCACTTGCTGATGTGGTTATAGCATTTGCTGATGCACTCTCTTCTAAAGGTGTCCGTTGCCTGGGTGATATCCTGGGCGGTGGTAACTTGGGCTGTTTTCCTAGCAGCACACGTGACGTTGATCCACAGTCTGTGTGTCGTAAAGGTGATGCTGGCACATTGCTGTAACAAGAAGACGTAGCTGTACTCGCTAGTGGTACGTTAGCTCCTGGGAGTCTTGCACCCGAACACTGCACTAATGATTCGTGTGCCACCTCTGCTAACAAGTACACCTCTTCTTCCTCTACGGTGCAAGTAGCTGTTGTTTCAGAATCTGTTGATGGTATGTCGGGAAGTGGTCCGCCACGTCGTGCTGATGGTGGTAGTAGTGTTTTCTTCCTCTGTGGTTGTGCCCTTACTACACCACTTTTTGGTCGTGTTGGACCTAATAAAACTAAAATAAAAATAAATAAACAAAAATAAAACGAAGTTAGAAAAAAAATAACTTACTTTCAGTTTAGTAAATGTTTTCAAGTTCTATAGCAGCACACTAACGTATACCAGAGCAACAGTTTGAAAGAGAGAGAAAAAAGTCTGCTGTGGAGAAATTGTTGAGGCCTTCACTGTTTTTCTCATTCTAGAAATCCCTGACAGTTCTGAAAAAAGGAAGGAAGATACGTAGAAGACTCTTATTACTGTGCTTTAGAGAGTGATTCCTCGAAAGTCTATTCACTTTAGATGAAGGCAGCGACCAATAAACATGGAAATCTCCAGGAAAAAAAGACAGTGGCATCCACGACAAAAAGCAAGAAGATTTAATTAACAGTGACAAATATATTAAAGATGGACAGGATAAGAAGAAAGAAAGAGAGGAAGACCAAGGCGAAGATGGTTGCAAGACATCGTTGATAATCTGCATATGGATGCATCAGCAGCAGGCCATCTTGCTTACAACCGAGAGGCCTACAGGAGTGCTGTTAGGGAGGCAAAGTTCCGCAAGGGACATGCAAATGACTGACTGACTGACTGAAGACAGGATTCTGCTATAAAATGGATTGTTAGAGCAAAAATAAAAGGGGTGGAGGGAGGTAAGAGGGAAGGGGGAACAGAGACATTTAGAGAATGATCTTAAATGGTTCGTCAATGACATGAGAATTTTATTTACCTTTACAGTTGACAATGAAATAAAAAGAAGAAAAGGAATGTGATATTCTCCAGAGTGAAGTTTGCATCACATTAGCTGGTTGCTATGTCGAAAACATGAGAAAATGTTACACTTAAAAATATTATTTATCTCCCCTGTTTGTTGCATGATGATGACGATGGTAATGATGATGATGATGATGATGATGACGTCGACGATTATGACGATAATAACGACGACGACGATGACGATGATGATAATGATGATGATGATGATGATGATGATGATTACTGTATATGATGTGCAATAAACACTGACGAAGTAAACATATAAAAGCATGTTATTGTTTCTACCTGTGTCAGTGTCTGGTAAAGTCTCGTAGATGAGGTCATTATAGAAGTATTCTCTGGCAGAGCTGAGCCCTGGAGTGTCATAACTTGTCATGGCCGGACTTCCAGGCACGAGTTTCTGCTGCCCACTTGTCACCTGCGCCGTGTTGCTGCCCTGGTCATAATCTGCTCTCCTTTTTTGTTGCAAGAAATTCTGAATTTCTGGAGTGCCTATTTCAAGTGCAAGCTCTTCTGGGGTACGTCCTCTACTATCTTTTAGCAACAGAGAGGCTCCTGCACAAATTAACACTTTAACAACTTCTATATGCCCCAGGGAAAGAGCAAAATGGAGCGGTGTCATGTTCATATTATCTTGGCAGTTGACGTCTGCATGAAAGAAAATCAAAAACTTTGCCACTTCAGGAAAGTCACACAATGCTGAAAAGTGCAGCGCTGACAGCCCGTTCCTGTCGCGAGCATTCACGTCACATCCACTGTAACATAGGTCACAAACCAGGCGACCATTTCCTTTCTGTGCTGCATCTAACAGTCCGAACTTTTTACCAACTTTTTTCTGTTTAAATAAGTTAGGAAACTTGAAAGCTGTTTTCGGTTTTCTTTCCTGTGGCATAACAGCAGCTGCTCTAACTTCTCCGCTGTTTCTGGCTTTCTCCAAGGATTCTATAGCGCCACAAGGGACGAAAACCCGGTTGTCGACATCCATTGTTTGTTGTAATTTGTTGCAAACAGCCAGGACTAAAAGTAATTTATGAACACAAAGGTAGACGTCTAAAAGTAATTTCAGAACACAATGGTAGATATCTGATATTTAACTATGCTTATATGAAATATAAAATACCTGAAGAATCAAACAGAAATGTTCAGGTATTCATATGTCAGTATTTGTGCTCGCTTGCTTTTCTTGTGCTGAAGTTACCCTCATTGTAAAATACGTGACTTGGCGTTTTGTTGAATTTGTTTAATAAAATAAAATGTCATCGTTCAGTTTTTTATTTATTTATTTTATTTTACGGTTGGGCCCATCAGTGATGGCTGACAGGTTGTTCAGTTCCCTGGAGGCCAGTGCTTCAAGTTCGGCTCTGACGTCACAGAAATCAGTGCAGGCTGTTAAGTTCCCTGGAGGCCAGTGCTTCAAGTTCGGCTCTGACGTCACAGAAATCAGTGCAGGCTGTTAAGTTCCCTGGAGGCCAGTGCTTCAAGTTCGGCTCTGACGTCACAGAAATCAGTGCAGGTTGTTCAGTTCCTTGGAGGCCAGTGATTCAAGTTCGGCTCTGACGAAACTGTGGAAAGTCATAGTTCATTCTGATCTGTGGAGACAAAGTTATGCAATTATCTGAAAACTGCTGCATTCATTTGTGATTTTATCTACTATAGAAAACTACAGATAGCAGAAATAGAAGCAGTTTCGGGGCCAGACGGCAGACAAATGGATTCGACAAAATATCGTCTATTTTCAAGAAGATGCAGGAATCAGCAGCTGCCTTTTTAAAAAAATCTTACATTGTGATGCCTGGTCAACTCATGTAACTGGTAGACGTCGGCGGTCATGTTTCCTCATTCTCTGTCTTCCTCGGTGCTTCTAGTGACAGCAGCTGTAGCATTT
The DNA here is from genome assembly GCA_009760885.1 of Achatina immaculata. NCBI lineage: Eukaryota > Metazoa > Mollusca > Gastropoda > Stylommatophora > Achatinidae > Lissachatina > Lissachatina immaculata. Next base: position 8,216,395 of record CM019693.1, read on the forward strand.
ACCAGTATACTCTGTCTGTGCTTCTAGTCACAACAGCTGTAGCATTTACCAGTATACTCTGCCTGTGCTTCTAGTCACAACAGCTGTAGCATTTACCTGTATACTCTGCCTGTGCTTCTAGTCACAGCAACTGTAGCATTTACCAGTATACTCTGCCTGTGCTTCTAGTCACAGCAGCTGTAGCTTTTACCAGTATACTCTGTCTGTGCTTCTAGTCACAACAACTGTAGCATTTACCAGTATACTCTGCCTGTGCTTCTAGTCACAACAACTGTAGCATTTACCAGTATACTCTGTCTGTGCTTCTAGTCACAACAACTGTAGCATTTACCAGTATACTCTGCCTGTGCTTCTAGTCACAACAACTGTAGCATTTACCAGTATACTCTGCCTGTGCTTCTAGTCACAACAACTGTAGCTTTTACCAGTATACTCTGTCTGTGCTTCTAGTCACAACAACTGTAGCATTTACCAGTATACTCTGCCTGTGCTTCTAGTCACAACAACTGTAGCATTTACCAGTATACTCTGCCTGTGCTTCTAGTCACAACAACTGTAGCATTTACCAGTATACTCTGCCTGTGCTTCTAGTCACAGCAGCTGTAGCATTTACCAGTATACTCTGCCTGTGCTTCTAGTCACAGCAGCTGTAGCATTTACCTGTATACTCTGCCTGTGCTTCACTTGATGTTCAAGTCATTGTGGGTATACATATACGTTTTTTTTTCTTTCCCTGTACCTATCTGCTGTTGTCTCTTCTGTTATTCTTGATAAAGCCATATTTGCTGAAATATTGATGTGTTGTTATCGTTGTTTTTCATAACTGTTTAGTACTGTTTTTACCTCTTACTGCTAACTTCTTTTCCGTTCCTGCTTATCTTTGTAGCACTACACCATACACCCCCGTTAACTCTGCTCTTTTCTCTTTTTTTATGATTTTTTTTTACTTACTTTTCTCTTTCTGATAACTTTTTTTTAACTCTCTTTCTGCCTGTTTTTTTTAATTTGACCTGAATCTTTGTTTGGCCAAGATTGTAACAATCAGTTTTTTTTATTTGAACTGAATCTTTGTTTGGTCAAGATTGTAACAATAAGTTTTTTTTAATTTGAACTGAATCTTTGTGTGACCAAGATTGTAACAATCATTTTCTTTAATTTGAACTGAATCTTTGTTTGGCCAAGATTGTAACAATCAGTTTTTTTTTAATTTGAACTGAATCTTTGTTTGACCAAGATTGTAACAATCAGTTTTTTTTTATTTGAACTGAATCTTTGTTTGACCAAGATTGTAACAATCAGTTTTTTAAATTTGAACGGAATCTTTGTTTGGCTAAGATTGTAACAATCAGTTTTTTTTAAAATTTGAACTGAATCTTTGTTTGGCCAAGATTGTAACAATGAGTTTTTTTTATTTGAACTGAATCTTTGTTTGACCAAGATTGTAACAATCGTTTTTTTTATTTAAACTGAATCTTTGTTTGACCAAGATTGTAACAATCGTTTTTTTTATTTAAACTGAATCTTTGTTTGACCAAGATTGTAACAATCAGTTTTCTTTTATTTGAACTGAATCTTTGTTTGACCAAGATTGTAATAATCCGTTTTTTTAACTGAATCTTTGTTTGACCAAGATTGTAACAATCAGTTTTTTTATTTGAACTGAATCTTTGTTTGACCAAGATTGTAACAATCAGTGTTTTTTTAATTTGAACTGAATCTTTGTTTGACCAAGATTGTAACAATCAGTGTTTTTTTTAAATTTGAACTGAATCTTTGTTTGACCAAGATTGTAACAATCAATTTTTTAAAATTTTGAACTGAATGTTTGTTTGACCAAAATTGTAACAATCAGTTTTTTTTTATTTGAACCGAATCTTTGTTTTTCCAAGATTGTAACAATGAGTTTTTTTTTTAATTTGAACTGAATCTTTGTTTGACCAAGATTGTAACAATGTTTTTTTAAATTTGAAGTGAATCTTTGTTTGACCAAGATTGTAGCAATCAGGTTTTTTATTTGAACTGAATCTTTGTTTGACCAAGATTGTAAAAATCATTTTTTTTTATTTGAACTGAATCTTTGTTTGACCAAGATTGTAACAGTCAGTTTTTTTTAGTTTGAACTGAATCTTTGTTTGACCAAGATTGTAACAATCAGTTTTTTTAATTTGAACTGAATCTTTGTTTGACCAAGATTGTAATAATCAGTTTTTTTAACTGAATCTTTGTTTGGCCAAGATTGTATCAATCAGTTTTTAAAAAAATTTGAACTGAATCTTTGTTTGGCCATGATTGTAACAGTCAGTGCAACTGCGGCAGTGACTGGGGTGCACCTTCCTGGATTCGAACCCCCGACCTCGGCCACTCCGGGCACCTGTTGTATGGTTAGCACCTGAGAAATACTAGACAAAGCGCTTTAGACGCGAGAAGGAAAAGAAAAATATAATTACCTTGGACTCGAACCTCGGAGCATACGCCTAGTCACATGAAACAGCACACTATCCACTCGACCACCACGAAAAAAAAAAATGTTTGAATAGTCGAGTCTTCAGTGACCTCTGAAACCAGTTGTGACACCAGGGAAGGGAACGAGGTCAGGACACGGAAATTCCGTCACTTAAATCTCTGGCACGTACCCAGTTTGAGACACAAACGTACGCACATGGTCTCCTGCGAACACCTAGTGCTACCTGCACCTCACTAGCAAACAAATAAACACACAATGTTTGTTTCATATACAGGCTGTTTCAGTTTATGCTTTCTCAAATGAAACAGCGAAGCCTTCTCACAGTAAGATGACTTAGTGCAGTGTTGTATGGCCAACTTTTGTTTGCTTAGTAACGGACCAACCTACAACCTGTTATGCTGAATAAAACACTCGGGAGTTTTGAGGCCAAGTTCTTGTGGTCCTGATATCTTACCCGCTACCATTATACAATTACTACCAGGCTAAAAGAAATGTCAACAAACACCACAACAAGCATTGTTCTAGCACCAAAGAAGAATATAAACAATAAAATACATAACAATAAATTCACTTTGAAAATATTATAGTTCCATTATGGAAACAATACGTCCTTGTTATAGATTATTCATTTGTTGTTGTGGGGGTTTGAATTTCATTTTTCTTTAAATGCACATTTCAGCATCTTCCAGTGCCTGCTTTCTCTGTTTGTTCTACAAATCTTATACGTATAAAGTAACTTGTGCTCAGTAAAGTACCGTACTACTCTTTATCTCATTTTTAGGACATCATCTTTTTTGTTAGTATCCACTTTATGTCATAAAAAAGCTGATTTTGTCTTTCCCATTTCTGACTTAAAATGTATGTTTCGTATTTGTTATCTTCTTTTATTCTTGTTTCTGAATTTACTTACTTGTTTCTGTGTCTTCCTTTCTGCTGTGTAGAATGTTTGCATTTATTATGAACAGTGTTCATCTTTTCTGTTTGTTGTTTAGACCTAATTTTCTCTTAATGCTTCTTCGATAATCTTGTTCATAAATCTATGCAAACTTCTGTCATCTCCTGTTGTTTTCCGTTGCTCTTAAATGTTTTCAGACTGGTCGTCCGAGTCTCTATGACTCATTCATTCATTCATTATCATATCCCTTGCGGAATTTTGCCTTCAAAACAGCTCTCCTATAGGGCTCCTAGTTGTAAGCAAGATGCCCTGCTGCCGAGGCATCCATTCACAGCTCATCAGCCAATGTCTTGTTGTCATCTTCGTCTTGGTCTTCCTCTTTGTTTTTCCCATCATATGAAAACTTGTGGCGCCCAGCGTGTGGCACCATCTAAACGAATATTTTCCCTCCAGCTGTAGACTGTTTACACTACTAGCTCAAGTACTGGAACTACTACTGAACTTGAACTACTGAATCTGTGTTACTTCACTCGTTGAAATACATAACATCACTATTTACTTGGCAGATATTTTGCTTAACTGCTTCACAAGTGACACATGGCGTTACATTGATAATCACCGTGAAGCAAACGATACCCCAGGTGACAAAACATAACAATACAAGTCAGTACATGAACATGACTAGTTTTAAGAGTAAAAACTCAACTTTAACACCAACAGTTGGCACGTGTAACATAAATCCAAAGATTCTACAGGATTCAGTACTTACAAAATGTTTAACGAAGAAAAACACCAAACTTGTGAATGAGTGTTGTAAATGAACGTGATGACTGAAACTGATGGAAACAATCAGAAATGAAAATACAAGGAAACTTTCCGGGCGATTACCATCGCCATGGACACACACACACACACACACTCACTCACACTCACACAAAACGTTGAAGGCATCCAAGCTCATGCATACTGGGACTCCAACATAAATTTTCAGCCTAGAATCACATCTTTGTCCAAAAAGGGGCAATGAACTCACAAACTCTACAAGATAAACGTGACGACATTTGTCTTTAAAAGGACAAATCAAATACAACCACTATATACTAAACTCTACAATAATTGTCCTAATTGTCCTGAAATGGACAACCAACCACAAAACTTACTAAGCAATCGAACAACCATCCCAGAACAAAACCAGCTTCTTTTTTTTTTAAGACGACGAAAACAACAGGCCGTGACCCGGTGGTCTGCAAACCGGGTCCATCCGTAACGAGATGTAGACCATGCCCCCGGCATTCAATGTGCAGGGCAGGCCTCGGGCATCTCGTTTGGTTAAACAAAAAATAACGACTCTTTTATCTTAACAAAAGGGCATGCTATCCTATCGCTTCAACATCTAGAACAGAAGCCCATTTCGTGCACAGCTCAAGCTCAGACCTCGTGACTGAACTAGCCAATAGGAACACAGAGATATGCCTTACTCCGTGATCGCTTAAACAACTGCGCTGTGGTCAACAACTTTATGAGCACAACAACAGGATGTCTTCAAAACAGCACAACAACCCCCATTCTGTCACAGGATAATCATTCTGTCACAGGATAATCATTCTGTTAACATAATAACCTTCCGAAACCGTCTTCTCCAAACTCTCATGGCGTTTAATATGTCCGAAATACTTTCTAACAAATATAGTGAAAAACAGGAAAATATGAAAAAAAAAACACCCACATGTAAAATAAAATTAAACCATCACAATAATGAAATACATGCCTGTCTGTGGACGAGGAGTTCCTGATACAGGTATGTGCACAACAATGATAAACGACCCGTTCTCTAGCGCACCCAATTCTGGTTTGTCTTACACGTTTATGCGGGAGGTAGAGGGTTTATATAGACAAGACCTGCTCTATGTCCTGTTTTACAAAGACGAGTAGGCCGTTTACTGATCATACGAGAAAATCGTCTTTCATGTGGCAACTTGCACTGACGTACATAGTGGTATGAAAAAACTTCGACTGCGGTAAATTCCCAAATAGGCTGTAATTTATTATGAATTTGTAAGGGGAAATCCCAATCTTTAAACACAGGGAAATCCCAGAGCTAATCTTAGTGCAACTTGCATGCTTACTAGGACAGGGAGCTTAAGTTCTGCGGTTTACAGCCTTCCCTCCACCTACACAGCATCAGAATTTCATTATTTTTGTAATATCATTTGGTAGCTTTTGATGCGTAATAAACATTTTTTAAAAAACAGAAATTAATTAATTGTTTTCCGTAAACAATTTGATAAATTAAATAAAATAAAATCTTTGTTTTTAAGGTGAAAATTACAAAAACCCACAGTTCTCTGAAAAAATGGCCAGCTCTGACTGGAAAGACAAAAAACAAACTCCGCACACTGAAGAGCAAGTTTGAGAGTGCTGGCCCTTTACTGGGTGTTGGCAGAAGGCTGTTATACATATTCTTCTGAGTTCCATCCGGAATGATGTTTGAGAAATATGACCATTGAAACAAAACATTACTGATGCTTACCGCCAGGATACAAAGGGTTCACTCGTCTGATCACAAGATTTATCCTCATATTTATCTACCGTGTAGCAGATAAAGGATTTATTCTCTCGTATTCTTCATCTCTGCAAGATTTCTGGGAGTTGATTTGATTGTTTACGAGAGAAATACGAGGGCTGATTGATAAGTTCTCGGCATAAGGTACAAATACTTGAAACACACAGTTGATATTAGGTGCATTTGTAGATCAGGTTAATGTAAGATTAAACACCAAGTTTCAAGAAATTAACTGCAACTAATATTTTACAGGCTACTGAAATGGTAAGGGGTGGCAGAAATTGAGAAAATGGATAAAATTTCTCATCAAGCAGGCAGTCATTCGCTACCTTTGCATCAAGGGCTTATCATCGAAGGAGATCCGTGAGGATATGGTGGAGACTCTAGGGGAAAGTGCCCCTTCTTACAGCACAGTGAAGAAATGAGCAGCTCAATTCAGACATGGAAGGGAGAGTCTGGAAGATGATCCCCGTCCAGGAAGACCAAGAACGGTAACCACCGATGAAACCACCGGCAGAATCCATGACATGATAATGGAGGATTGACGACTAACTGAGTGGTACATTGCTACTGAGTTGGGCATCTCCCAGGAACGTGTTCATGCCATTATTCACAATGATCTTCAAATGACAAAGGTCTCTGCTCGATGTGTCCCGAAACTTCTTGGAGCTGATCACAAACGACAGCATCTCAACATGTCAAGAGCCAATCTTGGCCATTTTTCTGCAGATCCTGAAAAATTTCTTCAGCAATTTATGACTATGGATAAGACTTGGGTTCATTATTTTCAACCAGAAACCAAAGAACAGTCAGAGCAGTGGAAACTTCATGGATCTCCACCTCCAAAGAAAGCAAGGGTGGTTCTGTCTGCAGCAAAGTGATGGCTTCCATCGTTTCAGAAGATGTGCTATTGGTAGACTATCTTCAAAAGGACATAACGGTCACCGGGGCCTATTAAGCTAATCTTGCGAAACAACTACGGGTCATACTGAAGGAAAAGCGTGGAGGGAAATTGACGAGAGGAGTCATCTTTCATCAAGACAATGCTCCAGTTCACAAGTCGGCGGTAGCAATGGCTGCCATTCATGAACGCGGCTTCCAGCTTCTTGAACATCCTCCTTATTCCCCAGATTTGGCCCCTTCGGACTATTACCTGTTTACCAAACTCAAAAAGGAGCTCAGTGGTCGTAAATTTGCATCAGATGATGACGTCATCCATGCTATAGACCACTTTCTACTGGCACAAGATGCTGGCTTTTACAGAGAAGGAACCCGTATGGTCCAGGATTGCTGGACTAAGTGGATAAACTTGGAGGGGGACTATGTTGAGAAATAACAACCAAAAAAAAAACGTTGTCCACAAATAATCCGTTGTACCTTAGGCCGAGAACTTATCAATCACCCCTCGTACCATAAAGTGCTTTCATTTGTTTACCAACAGTTTGTCCGGGAAGTGCGATACAGCCATGTTATCATGTAAGTAGGGGAGTTTACTACTTTGAACAGTTCGCGGGAATTCCCAATTATTTTTGTAATTTTTGAAGAAGAAAAAGCATAAGCTTATCTAGTTTTAACATTTTTTAAATGCGTAGTTTTATTTACTCTCTGTGTGTATGAGTGTGTGTGTGTGTGTGTTTTGAAACATGCGTGCGTCAGTCCTTTCACACCAGACGCGGGAAAACCGCTTGTCAGAAGTAAAACATGGATGTCAGATAAGTTTAGGTTTTACTTCTGTCAGTGACAATGGCGGGATCAAAGTTGTGATATCAGTAACAGAAGTAGCAGCAGTAAAAGTACTGACAGGCAGTAGTAGTAACAGTAGTAGTAGTAGTAGTAGTAGTAGTAGTAGTAGTTGTTGTAGTAATAGTAGTAGTAGTAGCAGTAGTAGTAACAGAATTAGTACTAGTAACAGTAGTAGTAGTAATAGTAGTAGTAGTAGCAGTAGTAGTAACAGAATTAGTACTAGAAACAGTAGTAGTAGTAGTAGTAACAGAATTAGTACTAGTAACAGTAATAGTAGTAGTAGTAGTAGTAGTAGTAACAGAATTAGTACTAGTAACAGTAGTAGTAGTAGTAGTAGTAGTAGCAGTAGTAGTAACAGAATTAGTACTAGTAACAGTAGTAGTAGTAGTAGTAGTAGTAGTAGTAGTAGTAGTAGTAGTAGTAGCAGTAACATAATTAGTACTAGTAACAGTAGTAGTAGTAGTAGTAGTAACAGAATTAGTACTAGTAACAGTAATAGTAGTAGTAGTAGTAGTAAATAGTAGTAGTAGTAGTAGTAATAGTAGTAGCAGTAGTATTAGTAGTTGTAGCAGAATTAGTACTAGTAACAGTAGTAGTAGTAGTAGTATTAGTAGTAGTAGTAGTAACAGAATTAGTACTAGTAACAGTAGTAGTAGTAGTAACAGAATTAGTAGTAGTAGTAGTAGTTGTAGTAGTAGTAGTATTAGTAGTAACAGTAGTAGTAATAGCAGTAATAATAAAATTAGTAGTAGTAACAGTAGTAGTAGTAGTGGTAGCAGCAGTAGTAGCAGTTGCAGTAGTAGTAGTAGTAGTAGTAGTAGTAGTAGTAGTAGTAGTAGTAAGACCTTAGAGTTACATACGCAGGGTTGGTCTATTTAGAAAAGAAATAGGAGACAAAACGCTTTAGAAATAAGAGTAAGAAAAATGGCAGACAAAACACTTTAGATGTGAGAGAAAGAAGAAAAGTAAGAGAATTGTTGTGATTCGAACAGCAGAACGAGCAACCCCCCCCCCCCGGATGTGACAGTGTACTGTCGGCTTGTCCGCCTTTCATCTTTGGTTAACTTGGCTGCTAATAACGCGTTCCAGCTGGTGGATCTGTCCACTGTTTGTACATGATCAGGGAAAACATCTGAGGTTGTTCATGGATTTAGCTTTCAGTGGAAACATTGTTCTTTTGTCTGTTTTTAACTGATACTTGAAGTAGCTTTCAGTGGAAACACTGTTCTTTTGTCTGTTTTTTAAATGATACTTGAAGTAGCTTTCAGTGGAAACATTGTTCTTTTGTCTGTTTTTTAAATGATACTTGAAGTAGCTTTCAGTGGAAACATTGTTCTTCTGTCTGTTTTTAACTGATACTTGAAGTAGCTTTCAGTGGAAACATTGTTCTTTTGTCTGTTTTTAACTGATACTTGAAGTAGTTTTCAGTGGAAACATTGTATTTTGCCTGTTTTTAACTGAAACATGAAGTAGCTTTCAGTGGAAACATTGTTCTTTTGCCTGTTTTTAACTGATACTTGAAGTAGTTTTCAGTGGAAACATTGTTCTTTTGTCTGCTATTTTAACTGATACTTGAAGTAGCTTTCAGTGGAAACATTGTTCTTTTGTCTGCTATTTTAACTGATACTTGTATATGGAGCCCTAATTCTTGGACTCTAAAACAAAACTGACATGGTTGGTAGTTCTTCCACATCTGTGAATTAATCTAAGAGCGCTATTTAGTCAGTCTAAATAACGTGAAAAACAGCACATTTGTAACCTAATCCATATACAGTATATACATATTGGAAATACGGAGTAGCTTCCCTTGCAGTTTCTTTCTGTACAATTTCTCACGAAAATTGATTCAAGCACAGCAAGGACATTATTTCAGGAGTGAAAGAGCTCAGTCATGACAACGTACTCCCTCTGATGATCTGAGGAGTTGTTCATTTATTTCGCTATTACTAGTTTCTAGCCACGGTTCTTCTCCTTTTCTTAAAGTTCTGCTCTCGCTGTCGTTGTCACTTGCTTACCTGCGTACCTCTTTATTTTAACAATTATCTCCCCTGTTAGGAAGAATTCCTGACAACTTCATACTTGTAGCCAACACTCCTTAAACCTAGATTTGCCTTGTCGATTTTGAAACCTACGCCATTGTGTGAAGATTAGGTGCCGATTTTTTAATAAAAGTTCTCAGTCTTTGTTGAGCCGTATATACCCCCCCCCCTTCTTTTGTTTTTACTTGTTTGACGTGTTCCTTTCTCTATATATCTCCAGCGTAGCAATATAAATGTAGGTAGTTATGTAACAGATTTTATTCAGTGTCAGGTGACCTGGGAATTTTTACCTGTCATTTAACCACTCCAACATATCCTACTTTTTATGACTAATATTCCGCTGTGAAAGCCTGATGGATTTACATGCTCATTGCTAAAAGAAATCGTTTCAAAAATGGGTCAGTGTTTCTGATTTATTCTCCAGGAAGGGAACTTTCTGTCAGAAGTTGTGTCTGTTGACGTAGTTGCCGGTGACAACAGCTTGTAACACATAGTACTGTTTACTGTTCACGCCAGTCAAGTTGTAATAGTAGTAGTAGTAGTAGTAATAGTAGTAGCAGTAGTATTAGTAGTTGTAGCAGAATTAGTACTAGTAACAGTAGTAGTAGTAGTAGTATTAGTAGTAGTAGTAGTAACAGAATTAGTACTAGTAACAGTAGTAGTAGTAGTAACAGAATTAGTAGTAGTAGTAGTAGTTGTAGTAGTAGTAGTATTAGTAGTAACAGTAGTAGTAATAGCAGTAATAATAAAATTAGTAGTAGTAACAGTAGTAGTAGTAGTGGTAGCAGCAGTAGTAGCAGTTGCAGTAGTAGTAGTAGTAGTAGTAGTAGTAGTAGTAGTAGTAAGACCTTAGAGTTACATACGCAGGGTTGGTCTATTTAGAAAAGAAATAGGAGACAAAACGCTTTAGAAATAAGAGTAAGAAAAATGGCAGACAAAACACTTTAGATGTGAGAGAAAGAAGAAAAGTAAGAGAATTGTTGTGATTCGAACAGCAGAACGAGCAACCCCCCCCCCCCGGATGTGACAGTGTACTGTCGGCTTGTCCGCCTTTCATCTTTGGTTAACTTGGCTGCTAATAACGCGTTCCAGCTGGTGGATCTGTCCACTGTTTGTACATGATCAGGGAAAACATCTGAGGTTGTTCATGGATTTAGCTTTCAGTGGAAACATTGTTCTTTTGTCTGTTTTTAACTGATACTTGAAGTAGCTTTCAGTGGAAACACTGTTCTTTTGTCTGTTTTTTAAATGATACTTGAAGTAGCTTTCAGTGGAAACATTGTTCTTTTGTCTGTTTTTTAAATGATACTTGAAGTAGCTTTCAGTGGAAACATTGTTCTTCTGTCTGTTTTTTAACTGATACTTGAAGTAGCTTTCAGTGGAAACATTGTTCTTTTGTCTGTTTTTTAACTGATACTTGAAGTAGTTTTCAGTGGAAACATTGTATTTTGCCTGTTTTTTAACTGAAACATGAAGTAGCTTTCAGTGGAAACATTGTTCTTTTGCCTGTTTTTTAACTGATACTTGAAGTAGTTTTCAGTGGAAACATTGTTCTTTTGTCTGCTATTTTAACTGATACTTGAAGTAGCTTTCAGTGGAAACATTGTTCTTTTGTCTGCTATTTTAACTGATACTTGTATATGGAGCCCTAATTCTTGGACTCTAAAACAAAACTGACATGGTTGGTAGTTCTTCCACATCTGTGAATTAATCTAAGAGCGCTATTTAGTCAGTCTAAATAACGTGAAAAACAGCACATTTGTAACCTAATCCATATACAGTATATACATATTGGAAATACGGAGTAGCTTCCCTTGCAGTTTCTTTCTGTACAATTTCTCACGAAAATTGATTCAAGCACAGCAAGGACATTATTTCAGGAGTGAAAGAGCTCAGTCATGACAACGTACTCCCTCTGATGATCTGAGGAGTTGTTCATTTATTTCGCTATTACTAGTTTCTAGCCACGGTTCTTCTCCTTTTCTTAAAGTTCTGCTCTCGCTGTCGTTGTCACTTGCTTACCTGCGTACCTCTTTATTTTAACAATTATCTCCCCTGTTAGGAAGAATTCCTGACAACTTCATACTTGTAGCCAACACTCCTTAAACCTAGATTTGCCTTGTCGATTTTGAAACCTACGCCATTGTGTGAAGATTAGGTGCCGATTTTTTAATAAAAGTTCTCAGTCTTTGTTGAGCCGTATATACCCCCCCCCCTTCTTTTGTTTTTACTTGTTTGACGTGTTCCTTTCTCTATATATCTCCAGCGTAGCAATATAAATGTAGGTAGTTATGTAACAGATTTTATTCAGTGTCAGGTGACCTGGGAATTTTTACCTGTCATTTAACCACTCCAACATATCCTACTTTTTATGACTAATATTCCGCTGTGAAAGCCTGATGGATTTACATGCTCATTGCTAAAAGAAATCGTTTCAAAAATGGGTCAGTGTTTCTGATTTATTCTCCAGGAAGGGAACTTTCTGTCAGAAGTTGTGTCTGTTGACGTAGTTGCCGGTGACAACAGCTTGTAACACATAGTACTGTTTACTGTTCACGCCAGTCAAGTTGTAATCGAATATGCCTTGACAAAAGTTGATCAACAAATTACCGATTGCAGATTTTCACCAGCAACAACATTTGGGTAAAAAACTATATTCTTCGACGAAAGGAGGTATTATTATTATTATTATTATTATTATTACTAGCTGATTACCCGGCGTTGCTCGGGAATTTATAATTATCAATACTGCGGAGTGGATTTGAGATCGCCATGTTTCTCCCACGGACAGCCTTATATTGCTTGCTCAAGGGTGGGTTCATCCAAGAAATTATTCTTGCTCCTGGAGGTGAAACTAAAAATGTTGTTTATAATCATGTTTTGAGTTACATTAATATTGTAGTGAGTTTGTAAACGTCTATAGAGTGTGTAGACTGCTGATCGTGATCGAGAACGCAAGTCTCACTGGAAATTGCAATCTCTTAAAGTTAAAATGGAGATCTGTTGGAATGAGTGGTATCCGTGTGATAAAAACTGCTTCACCCTCTCCCTGTCCTGTTAAGATAGTCGCTTCAGCTGCACTGTCCAGCATCCTCTTTACACACAGCATTGTGCCGTTGCAAAGTTTTAGCGGGTCGAAGTTCAGTAGTAAAATAATTGGAGATCCCAACCTCATTTTCACTCCCTCTCACCCCCATGCTAATGGGGGATGAACTTGGACGTAAACGGCATCGGGAGTGTCACTATTCATCTCAGAGACCCCGATAACTATGAAATCGACATTAATATCTGTCATATCGATTATATTTACATGTCACCCCATCCCTCTCTCGCCCCCTATACCGATGAGGGCCGAACTTGGACATAAACGGCATCGGGAGTGTCACTATTCATCTCAGCGACCCAGAAAACTTTGGACTCGACACTAATATTGGTCGTTTTCAATTACTTTTACATGTCACCCCTTCCGACCCCCCCCCCCCGGGTGCTAGGGGTTTTGTAACCCCTCCCACCCCCCTTATAATACTTTTCTCCAGATTGTAAGTCATATGTGTGCCAAGTTTGGTTGAAATTGCTCCAGACGTTGAAGAGTTTTGCTGGAACATACATACACACATACATCCATTTATAAGTATATATAGATTGAAAGAGAGAAAACAAACATTACAGTCAGTAAAGAGCAAAAGCCAAACATTATTATTATTAATGTTATTGTCCATTTTCCACTTAAATGAGTTCTCGGGGCAGAACAAGACCGGTAGTTGCCAGCTACCCATAATCTGACAGGTTGTGCAGGTGATACATTTCTTTGTTGTTTTCTCATTATCAGTGTCATTGATCAACACTCAGCTGTACTAACCACAGTACTTTAGTTGAAGTACTTCTAGCCATCAAGAGCTGTACTAACTAAAGTACTTTAGTTGAAGTACTTGTAGCCATCAGAAGGTGTACTCATTAAAGTACTTTAGTTGAAGTACTTCTAGCCATCAGCTGTACTAACATTACAGTCAGTAGAGAGACAGCAGCCAAACAGTATTATTATTATTATTGTCCTATTATCCGGTTGCCACATCAGGACACATTTCATGATTGGGGGAGAGGGAGGGAGAGTTTACAAAAGACGGGTAACCGTCTCAACTTCAAGTTGCTACATTTAGATGGAGAAGCCCATGGATCTGATGTGTAAGAGTGTATCAGCGTAGAAACATATCAGTAAGTTTATATTAAATTCTTATGAACGCAATTACCACAAAGGGCCAGAAAGCTGTACTCAGTTAAGCTATGACGTCAGAGTTCTCTTAGATGTCCGCGTGATTGTAGTTTTATACAATGGATTTTTTAAAAAATTTTAAACAAAAAGGAAAAATAAAAGATTTCACATGTTGTGAAAGACCGTGTGTGAACAGAACGAGGAGTATTGCTATGTATTGTATGATACTGATGTTGTATTATAGAAGAGTTGCCTAGTTCTCGCCCTGTGTACTTACATTGTTGCAATTTGTATTTTTGTAAAACTATCTTCAGCATTAAACAATGTGTCATCATCATGTGGCCGTTACTTCACTGATTCAAACAGAATGAACTTGAACTAGATTTGTTGCTGTACTAAGAGCTGCAGATGGCCATTATTGTCATCACTGTCATGTTTTTACGTCTACTTGTCTGCTGCCAGGATATGCCTCTTGTCACCGTTCATCTACGTCTTAAACTCTGTTACAGCATGTTACACACATCATACAGTGTCATCATCATCATGAAGATTCTAACAGTCCCATGACTTTGGCAGATAACTGCTGTTTACAACATTCCTGTGCTCTGCCTAGACCTGCAACATCATGTATGTTTGGTTCGCTTGGACGTAAACGGCATCGGGAGTGTCACTATTCATCTCAGAGACCCCGATAACTATGAAATCGACATTAATATCTGTCATATCGATTATATTTACATGTCACCCCATCCCTCTCTCGCCCCCTATACCGATGAGGGCCGAACTTGGACATAAACGGCATCGGGAGTGTCACTATTCATCTCAGCGACCCAGAAAACTTTGGACTCGACACTAATATTGGTCGTTTTCAATTACTTTTACATGTCACCCCTTCCGACCCCCCCCCCCCGGGTGCTAGGGGTTTTGTAACCCCTCCCACCCCCCTTATAATACTTTTCTCCAGATTGTAAGTCATATGTGTGCCAAGTTTGGTTGAAATTGCTCCAGACGTTGAAGAGTTTTGCTGGAACATACATACACACATACATCCATTTATAAGTATATATAGATTGAAAGAGAGAAAACAAACATTACAGTCAGTAAAGAGCAAAAGCCAAACATTATTATTATTAATGTTATTGTCCATTTTCCACTTAAATGAGTTCTCGGGGCAGAACAAGACCGGTAGTTGCCAGCTACCCATAATCTGACAGGTTGTGCAGGTGATACATTTCTTTGTTGTTTTCTCATTATCAGTGTCATTGATCAACACTCAGCTGTACTAACCACAGTACTTTAGTTGAAGTACTTCTAGCCATCAAGAGCTGTACTAACTAAAGTACTTTAGTTGAAGTACTTGTAGCCATCAGAAGGTGTACTCATTAAAGTACTTTAGTTGAAGTACTTCTAGCCATCAGCTGTACTAACATTACAGTCAGTAGAGAGACAGCAGCCAAACAGTATTATTATTATTATTGTCCTATTATCCGGTTGCCACATCAGGACACATTTCATGATTGGGGGAGAGGGAGGGAGAGTTTACAAAAGACGGGTAACCGTCTCAACTTCAAGTTGCTACATTTAGATGGAGAAGCCCATGGATCTGATGTGTAAGAGTGTATCAGCGTAGAAACATATCAGTAAGTTTATATTAAATTCTTATGAACGCAATTACCACAAAGGGCCAGAAAGCTGTACTCAGTTAAGCTATGACGTCAGAGTTCTCTTAGATGTCCGCGTGATTGTAGTTTTATACAATGGATTTTTTAAAAAATTTTAAACAAAAAGGAAAAATAAAAGATTTCACATGTTGTGAAAGACCGTGTGTGAACAGAACGAGGAGTATTGCTATGTATTGTATGATACTGATGTTGTATTATAGAAGAGTTGCCTAGTTCTCGCCCTGTGTACTTACATTGTTGCAATTTGTATTTTTGTAAAACTATCTTCAGCATTAAACAATGTGTCATCATCATGTGGCCGTTACTTCACTGATTCAAACAGAATGAACTTGAACTAGATTTGTTGCTGTACTAAGAGCTGCAGATGGCCATTATTGTCATCACTGTCATGTTTTTACGTCTACTTGTCTGCTGCCAGGATATGCCTCTTGTCACCGTTCATCTACGTCTTAAACTCTGTTACAGCATGTTACACACATCATACAGTGTCATCATCATCATGAAGATTCTAACAGTCCCATGACTTTGGCAGATAACTGCTGTTTACAACATTCCTGTGCTCTGCCTAGACCTGCAACATCATGTATGTTTGGTTCGCTTGCCTAGACCAGCAACATCATGCATGTATAGCACGCTTGCCTAGACCAGCAACATCATGCATGTATAGCACGCTTGCCTAGACCAGCAACATCGTGGTTGTTTGGTTCGCTTGCTACTTGTTATCAAAACCTACAAGAACTCCAATCTGGAATGGTTTGTTAGTGAGATCCATTTCCCGTGAAGAAGTTATGTTCAAACTCGTAAGATAGAGTAACAACACAAAATAGCTTATAGCAGACACAAGAATCAAGTTTCTTGACAAGGTCCACTACGACTGGGAACACACACATATCTATACTGTTAGCCAGATACAAGTAACACAGCAGCCTCTTTACTTCCAGTAAACAGATATCAAAGCTAGTAACAGAGACAGCAAAGCTAGTAACAGAGACAGCAAAGCTAGTAACAGAGACAGCAAAGCTAGTAACAGAGACAGCAAAGCTAGTAACTGAGACAGCAAAGCTAGTAACAAAGACAGCAAAGCTAGTAACAGAGACAAACATCAAAGCCAGTAAAAGAGACAAACATCAAAGCCAGTAAAAGAGACAACATCAAAGCTAGTAACAGAGACAAACATCAAAGCTAGTAAAAGAGACAAACATCAAAGCTAGTAACAGAGACAAACATGAAAGCCAGAAACAGAGACAACAAACATCACAGTCAGTGACAGAAACAACAGACAAACATCATAACCAGAAACAGAGACAACAGACAAACATCAAAACCAGTAACAGAGACAACAGACAAACATCATAGCCTGTAGAGAGAGACAACCAGACAAACATCAAAGTCAGTAAAGAGAGACAACCAGAAAACATCACAGCCAGTAGAGACAAGCAGACACACATCACAGTCAGTAGAGAGACAACCAAACATCAAAGTCAGTAAAGAGAGACAACCAGACAAACATCACAGCCAGCAGAGACAACCAGACAAACATCACGGCCAGTAGAGAGACAACCAGACACACATCAGTCAGTAAAGACAGACACATCAAAGTCAGTAAAGAGAGACAACCAGACAAACATCACAGCCAGCAGAGACAACCAGACAAACATCACAGCCAGTAGAGAGACAACCAGACACACATCAGTCAGTAAAGACAGACAACCAGACAAACATCAAAGTCAGTAAAGAGAGACAACCAAACAAATATGACAGCCAGCAGAGAGACAACCGGGCAAACATCACACCCAGTAGAGAGACAACAGACAAACATCACAGCCAATAGAGAGACAACAAGACAAACAGCACAGCCAATAGAGAGACAACAGACAAAAATCACAGCCAATAGAGAGACAACAAGACAAACAGCACAGCCAATAGAGAGACAACCAGACAAACATCACAGCCAATAGAGAGACAACAGACAAACATCAAAGCCTGTAGAGAGAGACAACCAGACAAACATCAAAGTCAGTAAAGAGAGACAACCAGAAAACATCACAGCCAGTAGAGACAAGCAGACACACATCACAGTCAGTAGAGAGACAACCAAACATCAAAGTCAGTAAAGAGAGACAACCAGACAAACATCACAGCCAGCAGAGACAACCAGACAAACATCACGGCCAGTAGAGAGACAACAGACAAACATCACAGCCAGTAGAGAGACAACCAGACAAACATCACAACCAGTAGAGAGACAACCAGACAAACATCACAGCCAGTAGAGAGACAACCAGACAAACATCACAGACAGTTGAGAGAAACAACAGACAAACATCAAAGCCAGTAACAGAGACAACATCATATACTTTTCAGACAAAGAAACGCAAAACTACTGTAGTCATAATTTACACCATATTTCAAACTTGTATCATAATTTTATTTTACAGAATTAATGTTTCAATCTTGGCATGAAGAAACTTTAAGACTTTAACAATGAAATGATGTTCATTAAATTTGGTTTGGACTTTTATTCTTTGCGAATGAGGCCTTCATTTCAGTAAGGTGTATGGCTTCCTCTGGCCTGTATCACAGAACGACATCTCCTTGACACAGATCCAATCAGCCATTGATTCTGTTGTTGTTGTGTGATGACTGCTCACTCTTCTTGCAGTGTCGGAGATTGGTTCGCACCACGTCTCGCTGGTGGATTTATCTGTTGAGTTCATCCCATATATGTTCTATTGGGTTCATGTCTGATGACATGGATGGCCATGGAATGGTCTGGACGTTGTTGTCAGTGAGGAACTGGGTGGTGAGTTGTGCCACATGAGGTCGAGTGTTATCCTGCAGAAATATCGACCCTGGTGCAGCCAGAAGTGGAAGGACGTGAGGATGAAGAATTTCAGTGACATATCGTTGGGCATTCAGGCATCCTTCAATTTGCACCAGGTCACTTCTTTCCATTAACTTTATTGTCCCCTACACCAGTACACCTCCACCACTATGTGGAGGAGCCTCATCCATGCAGTTCTGGGCGTAATGCTCATGGACTCTGTGGTAAACCTTTCTCTATCTATCATGTCGCTGGAAGAGAAGGAATGATTCATTACTAAACCAAACCCTTCTCCAATCATTCGCGACGGTGCACTGACAATGCTGTTTCGCCACTGCAGTCGGTTCTGGCGATGCCAGTCGGTAAGAACAGGACCTCTGTAGGGTCTTCTAGCCCAAAGACCAACATCGTGCAGCCGGTTACTGATTGTTTGATCTGAAATTCGACGAGCTGATGTCACTGACTGGACTGTTGAGGTCGCACATGCAAATCGATTCCTGAGCTGACGCAGACGTATGAAGTGGTCTTCGGCAGAAGTTGTGACTATGGGTCTTCCACTGCGCGGCCGGTCTGCAACTGAGCCAGTTTCTTGAAATCGTCTCCAAAGGCGACTAATAGTGCTTCTAACCGCATTAAATTGTCTGGCCACTACACTTTGTGACTGTCCAGTCTGTAAACGTCCAATGATGGTGAGTTGTTGTTCTGTAGTGAGATGAGCCATACTTGCGCATTGAATTTTCAAATGAATTGATTCGAGGAGCGCCAATCTTTTATAGGCATTCAATAACATGGTCAGTGAGTTTTGTGTTCAGTAAGTTTCATGGAATTCTCGTGAACCTGTCATGAGTTATTGTCAAAAATGCTGTTTGACTAGTGTCGCTTTTCTGTGCTCATGAATCATTTGCTGAGTACAATTCAGGCTTCAACGTTTCAGGCAATTTGCCCTTGTCTGATCAGCAAACTTCAGTTTAAATTGCAACATCGTTTTTGCTGTTTTTTTTTTTTTTTGGGAACAGTATATGTGACAGAATTCTCCATGTGTAGAATCACAACGCCAGATTGCTCAAAGGGACAGAATTCTAGTATACTGTAATACCTCATAATTATTTCCCGTAGAGCCTGGACTTTCAATAACCTACGGATGAAGAAAAATCAATTGTCATACAAGGACGTTATAGGTCATGTTTTGGCGCCAACTTAAGACAGAATTCTCGTGAAAATGTGACTGCTGGCTCGGAGTAATGTTAAAAACAGTCACAACAAACTGTGAATTTGGGCACAAATATTATTTGTAAGAAACTAGGATTTTCAAAGTATCTGAAGGTTAAGTAAACAGTGTTTCTCCCTTTTGGCTAAGATCAAAGTGTTGTTCTACGCTCTGTAGAATGTACACTTTGTTATTTTGGAATCAACGAGGTGTTTGAGGCCGCCCTGCACATTGACTGCCAGGGGTAAGGTCCGCATCTCGTTACGGGTGGGCCCGGTTTGCAGTACCACCGGGTCACGGCCTGTTGTTTTCGTTGTCTCAAAAAAAAAAAAAAGGAACGTGGGAGACTTCTCGAGACAGAAGTTCCTAGATGGGGCTGAAAAATTCAAGTCATATAAAAGATGTATAGCTGATGAAGCAGGATGATTATGATTAGGACAATTATTATGATTGATGACTAGGATTTTGTAGAGATCAGTAGGTTATATTAGCATGAGGACTACCTAGGAAGATGGTCATGTTTGATCAGTGTGTTCAAAATGTGATAGGGAGATTTTTATAGGCTTGTTCAGTCTGTTTTTGAATCATGACTTCGTGTACTCTGGACTACGTGTATAGTATTTTATTCAGTGATTTCGCCTCATGTAGTGAAAATAATAATTAGTATCTTTCTTAGGGCAGAACATTAATGGCAGTTTGTTACGAGTAGAATGTGAGCTCAGTTATTGTTGATAGCAGTTTGAACCCTTTTTTTGGTCTGATGTGAGCTTACTAGCTGGTGGTGCTGATGTGAGCTTACTAGCTGGTGGTGCTGATGTGAGCTTACTAGCTGGTGGTGCTGATGTGAGCTTACTATTTGTGGTTGCTGATGTGAGCTTACTATTTGTGGTTGCTGATGTGAGCTTACTATTTGTGGTTGCTGATGTGAGCTTACTATTTGTGGTTGCTGGTGTGAGCTTACTAGTTGTGGTTGCTGATGTGAGCTTACTATTTGTGGTTGCTGATGTGAGCTTACTAGTTGTGGTTGCTGATGTGAGCTATTTGTGGTTGCTGATGTGAGTTTACTAGTTATGGTTGCTGATGTGAGCTTACTATTTGTGGTTGCTGATCTGAGCTTACTAGTTATGGTTGCTGATGTGAGCTTACTATTTGTGGTTGGTGATGTGAGCTTACTAGTTCTGGTTGGTGATGTGAGCTTACTATTTGTGGTTGTTGATGTGAGCTTACTAGTTGTGGTTGCTGATGTGAGCTTACTAGTTATGATTGCTGATGTGAGCTTACTAGTTATGGTTGCTTATGTGAGCTTACTAGTTGTGGTTGGTGATGTGAGCTTACTAGTTATGGTTGCTGATGTGAGCTTACTATTTGTGGTTGGTGATGTGAGCTTACTAGTTATGGTTGGTGATGTGAGCTTACTACTTATGTTTGCTGATGTCAGCTTACTAGTTATGTTTGCTGATGTGAGTTTACTAGTTGTGGTTGGCGATGTGAGCTTACTAGTTATGGTTGCTGATGTGAGCTTACTAGTTGTAGTTGCTGATGTGAGTTTACTAGTTGTGGTTGGTGATGTGAGCTTACTAGTTATGGTTGCTGATGTGAGTTTACTAGTTGTGGTTGCTGATGTGAGCTTACTAGTTATGGTTGCTGATGTGAGTTTACTAGTTGTGGTTGCTGATGTGAGCTTACTAGTTATGGTTGCTCATGTGAGCTTACTAGTTGTGGTTGCTGATGTGAGCTTACTAGTTATGGTTGGTGATGTGAGCTTACTAGTTGTGGTTGCTGATGTGAGCTTACTAGTTATGTTTGCTGATGTGAGCTTACTAGTTGTGGTTGCTGATGTGAGCTTACTAGTTATGTTTGCTGATGTGAGCTTACTATTTGTGGTTGGTGATGTGAGCTTACTAGTTATGGTTGGTGATGTGAGCTTACTACTTATGTTTGCTGATGTGAGCTTACTAGTTATGTTTGCTGATGTGAGTTTACTAGTTGTAGTTGCTGATGTGAGTTTACTAGTTGTAGTTGGCGATGTGAGCTTACTAGTTGTGGTTGGTGATGTGAGTTTACTAGTTGTAGTTGGTGATGTGAGTTTACTAGTTGTAGTTGGTGATGTGAGTTTACTAGTTGTAGTTGGTGATGTGAGTTTACTAGTTGTAGTTGCTGATGTGAGTTTACTAGTTGTAGTTGGTGATGTGAGTTTACTAGTTGTAGTTGGTGATGTGAGTTTACTAGTTGTAGTTGGTGATGTGAGTTTACTAGTTGTAGTTGGTGATGTGAGTTTACTAGTTGTAGTTGGTGATGTGAGTTTACTAGTTGTAGTTGCTGATGTGAGTTTACTAGTTGTAGTTGCTGATGTGAGTTTACTAGTTGTAGTTGGTGATGTGAGTTTACTAGTTGTAGTTGGCGATGTGAGCTTACTAGTTGTGGTTGGTGATGTGAGTTTACTAGTTGTAGTTGTTGATGTGAGTTTACTAGTTATGGTTGGTGATGTGAGTTTACTAGTTGTAGTTACTGATGTGAGTTTACTAGTTGTAGTTGGTGATGTGAGTTTACTAGTTGTAGTTGGTGATGTGAGTTTACTAGTTGTAGTTGGTGATGTGAGTTTACTAGTTGTAGTTGGTGATGTGAGTTTACTAGTTGTAGTTGGTGATGTGAGTTTACTAGTTGTAGTTGGTGATGTGAGTTTACTAGTTGTAGTTGGTGATGTGAGTTTACTAGTTGTAGTTGGTGATGTGAGTTACTAGTTGTAGTTGGTGATGTGAGTTTACTAGTTGTAGTTGGTGATGTGAGTTTACTAGTTATGGTTGGTGATGTGAGTTTACTAGTTATGGTTGGTGATGTGAGTTTACTAGTTATGGTTGGTGATGTGAGTTTACTAGTTGTAGTTGGTGATGTGAGTTTACTAGTTGTAGTTGGTGATGTGAGTTTACTAGTTGTAGTTGGTGATGTGAGTTTACTAGTTATGGTTGGTGATGTGAGTTTACTAGTTGTAGTTGGTGATGTGAGCTTACTAGTTATGGTTGGTGATGTGAGTTTACTAGTTGTAGTTGGTGATGTGAGTTTACTAGTTGTAGTTGGTGATGTGAGTTTACTAGTTGTAGTTGGTGATGTGAGTTTACTAGTTGTAGTTGGTGATGTGAGTTTACTAGTTATGGTTGGTGATGTGAGTTTACTAGTTATGGTTGGTGATGTGAGTTTACTAGTTGTAGTTGGTGATGTGAGCTTACTAGTTATGGTTGGTGATGTGAGCTTACTACTTATGTTTGCTGATGTGAGCTTACTAGTTATGTTTGCTGATGTGAGTTTACTAGTTGTAGTTGCTGATGTGAGTTTACTAGTTGTAGTTGGTGATGTGAGTTTACTAGTTGTAGTTGCTGATGTGAGTTTACTAGTTGTAGTTGCTGATGTGAGTTTACTAGTTGTAGTTGCTGATGTGAGTTTACTAGTTGTAGTTGCTGATGTGAGTTTACTAGTTGTAGTTGCTGATGTGAGCTTACTAGTTATGGTTGGTGATGTGAGTTTACTAGTTGTAGTTGCTGATGTGAGCTTACTAGTTGTAGTTGCTGATGTGAGCTTACTAGTTGTAGTTGCTGATGTGAGTTTACTAGTTGTAGTTGGTGATGTGAGTTTACTAGTTGTAGTTGCTGATGTGAGTTTACTAGTTGTAGTTGCTGATGTGAGTTTACTAGTTGTAGTTGCTGATGTGAGTTTACTAGTTGTAGTTGCTGATGTGAGTTTACTAGTTGTAGTTGGCGATGTGAGCTTACTAGTTGTGGTTGGTGATGTGAGTTTACTAGTTGTAGTTGTTGATGTGAGTTTACTAGTTATGGTTGGTGATGTGAGTTTACTAGTTGTAGTTACTGATGTGAGTTTACTAGTTGTAGTTGGTGATGTGAGTTTACTAGTTGTAGTTGGTGATGTGAGTTTACTAGTTGTAGTTGGTGATGTGAGTTTACTAGTTGTAGTTGGTGATGTGAGTTTACTAGTTGTAGTTGGTGATGTGAGTTTACTAGTTGTAGTTGGTGATGTGAGTTTACTAGTTGTAGTTGGTGATGTGAGTTTACTAGTTGTAGTTGGTGATGTGAGTTTACTAGTTGTAGTTGGTGATGTGAGTTTACTAGTTGTAGTTGGTGATGTGAGTTTACTAGTTATGGTTGGTGATGTGAGTTTACTAGTTATGGTTGGTGATGTGAGTTTACTAGTTATGGTTGGTGATGTGAGTTTACTAGTTGTAGTTGGTGATGTGAGTTTACTAGTTGTAGTTGGTGATGTGAGTTTACTAGTTGTAGTTGGTGATGTGAGTTTACTAGTTATGGTTGGTGATGTGAGTTTACTAGTTGTAGTTGGTGATGTGAGCTTACTAGTTATGGTTGGTGATGTGAGTTTACTAGTTGTAGTTGGTGATGTGAGTTTACTAGTTGTAGTTGGTGATGTGAGTTTACTAGTTGTAGTTGGTGATGTGAGTTTACTAGTTGTAGTTGGTGATGTGAGTTTACTAGTTATGGTTGGTGATGTGAGTTTACTAGTTATGGTTGGTGATGTGAGTTTACTAGTTGTAGTTGGTGATGTGAGCTTACTAGTTATGGTTGGTGATGTGAGCTTACTACTTATGTTTGCTGATGTGAGCTTACTAGTTATGTTTGCTGATGTGAGTTTACTAGTTGTAGTTGCTGATGTGAGTTTACTAGTTGTAGTTGGTGATGTGAGTTTACTAGTTGTAGTTGCTGATGTGAGTTTACTAGTTGTAGTTGCTGATGTGAGTTTACTAGTTGTAGTTGCTGATGTGAGTTTACTAGTTGTAGTTGCTGATGTGAGTTTACTAGTTGTAGTTGCTGATGTGAGCTTACTAGTTATGGTTGGTGATGTGAGTTTACTAGTTGTAGTTGCTGATGTGAGCTTACTAGTTGTAGTTGCTGATGTGAGCTTACTAGTTGTAGTTGCTGATGTGAGTTTACTAGTTGTAGTTGGTGATGTGAGTTTACTAGTTGTAGTTGCTGATGTGAGTTTACTAGTTGTAGTTGCTGATGTGAGTTTACTAGTTGTAGTTGCTGATGTGAGTTTACTAGTTGTAGTTGCTGATGTGAGTTTACTAGTTGTAGTTGCTGATGTGAGCTTACTAGTTATGGTTGCTGATGTGAGCTTACTAGTTGTAGTTGCTGATGTGAGCTTACTAGTTATGGTTGGTGATGTGAGCTTACTAGTTGTGGTTGCTGATGGGTGGACTGTTTTCCTCTTGATTCTGACATTCAGTAAGTGTGGCAACATTTTCTTAGATTTTGAATGATGGTCATCCTATTCTAGCTATCAGAATTGTCCACTCCCTCCCCACGTAGCAAAATGAGTTCTTGCCGGGGAGTGGACCCTGTTGCATGTAAATTCTTGAAATCTTCCATCCTCATCAGTCACCTTCCATTTGTCTCATAATTAAACTTGTCTAGTTGTACAACTTGTATACTGAAGATATAATGAGGAATGTTAGAGAAGATGTAGACAAGGAATATTACAATGCCATAACAATTGGAGGTTATGAAATACCAGAGATTAGATATGCTGATGACATAATATTACTCTCCACAACACAAAAAGGAATGGAAAAACTAATTATGTCAGTCCGTGAGAATAGCGAAGAGCAAAACCTCTATCTTAATGCAAAGAAAACTAAATTGATGACAACTGACAAAACAAACAAGGCAGCTGAAATATGTAACAGTGAGGAAAAATTGGAAGAAGTGGAGAGTTTTTAATATCTTGGATCATTACTAACTAATAATGGAGATATAATGAGGGAAATTAAAAGCAGGACATTTATCACTCTTCAGAAAGTAAAACAAATAAAGAATGTATGGAGAAGAACAGGCAAAACTACAAAAATAAGATTTTTAAGGGCATGCATCTTTCCCATCACAACATATGCCTGTGAGACGTGGACACTTAACAAAACAGCTGAGAAACACATAAATTCCTTTAATTCCTTTGAATGTAAATGCTACTTCAAATATCATAGACACAAAAAAGAACAATATATCCATACTATAAGAACGTAATATTGAAGAAGGCTGGCTAGTAAAGAGGAAAACAAAAATATTATGGATACAAACATCATGATAATCTAGAGAAGACCATCTTGGAAGGGTGCATAATGGGAAAAAGAAAGAGAGGAAGACCAAGGCGAAGATGGCTGCAAGACATCGTTGATGATCTGCAAATGGATGCATCAGCAGCAAGCCATCTTGCTCGCAACCGAGAGGCCTACAGGGGTGCTGTTAGGGAGGCAAAGTTCTGCAAGGGACATGCAAATGAATGAATGAATGAGTTGTACAACTCCCTTCTAACAGAATGACTCAACAGTGTTATGTGTTGGTGCCTGAGATTCTCCGGTATTGCTAATGGCAAGTGGTGGAGTTGAGAGGCTGGCTGTCAGCTGTTTCTATGTGTGTAACAAAGAAACAAACTTGTAGAAGAGGATATAACTGATCCACCTTTAGTATCTAACTTCTTGAACAGTGGTTCTAAATATATCAGTTCACTCCATGAGACCCTTGACATTTAACAGCAGCACAGTTCAACTTGTTCACTAAAGAAAAGGGATGGCAACTGCAGTAAAACTGGTTTAAATAAATAAGGTAGACAGAGGTGTATGGTGCAGTTTTACAAAGTGAGGGAGGGAGTGAGTAAGGTGAGAAAAAACGAATAGAAAGTATGAGAATGTATAAATGAAAAACATACAACATCCGATATTTCAGCGTGAGCCTTATTCGAGGATACAAAATGGGACAAAAACATGAAGAACTTATCTGAATGTGTCTTCCTTCAAGTTGGAAACAGAAATGTGTGTAGTAGAAGGGAGAAGGAAAGACCACGCTGCCTCCAAACAAAAGATGCCCGATAGAGCCAATCGTAAAGAAGAGGTGGGGAGAGAGGAGGAGATCAAGTGGGGGAAAGGGGTGGGGGAAGGCAATAGAAACATGATAGCCGCTAGAGGTGTCGGGGGGGGGGGGGAAGGAAAGAAGGGAAAAGGGGACGCGGAGAGATAATGAATGAAGAACATAAACACCTGCAAAGAGAAAATGTGAAACTGGTGAATAGGACAAGACCCTAAAGACACCAATATGTTGGCAGAGAAGAAAATAGGGTGGTGGTAGGGAGGGGTAGCATAGAGAAAGAAAGTAGAGTTTAAAAAAAAAAAGAGCCAGTAGAAAAATAAAGAAGTTACAGAAAGCTGAAGACACTGTGAATTCCAGCTGGGTGGAGACAACCAGTCTGGAAAATAAGGCGCTGTTCTAGGACCCTCTGAGATCGTACATCAGCAGAAAAAGAGCGGATTGCACTAACAGAAATGTCCTGTTTACCCCTGTGGTTGCTAAGGCAAAAATGTTTAGCCACAGGTGTCCAGACCCTCTTAGAAATGTCATTAAGATGCTGGCAAAATCGATCTCCTAACCGTAAGCCAGTCTCCCCTATGTACTTCAAACCACAACGTTTGCACATGATAGCATAAATAACATTACGTGAAGTACAGGTGAAACCCTCCTGAACTGATAACGTGGACTTAGGGAAGGAGATCTGGCTAGCCTCAACAACAAATGGACAAGTGTTACATCTACGGCGTCCGCAACGTCTGGTACCATAAAAAGTGTCATCTGTCTTATTCCTTTTTCCCAGCTTCTTAGGCTGTGACGTTTGTGTAATGAGTATTTGGATTTCCAGGATCAAGGCCATAAAATGTTAGATTTCTTCCATCAACGCGGCTATCCAGAACACGTTCTCTCGTCATCTTGGAACCGCATTAGCCATATATCGCGGCAACAAGCCCTCACCCCTAAACCGCACTGTAGCTCGGACAGAGTGAAACTCGTACTTACGTACCACCCTCATAGCTTGGCAGTTAAAAACATACTGTTTCGCCATCTCCATCTCCTCCAGACCGAGCCTGAGACACATGAACTTTTTGAGGAACCCCCATCGGTGGCCTACAGATGGGACAAGAACCTCAGGGACCTTTTAATTCGTAGTCATCTTGAGACAGATGACACTTTTTATGGTACCAGATGTTGCAGATGCCGTAGATGTAACACTTGTCCGTTTGTTGTCGAGGCTAGCCAGATCTCCTTCCCTAAGTCCACGTTTTAAGTTCAGGAGGGTTTCACCTGTACTTCACGTAATGTTATTTATGCTATCATGTGCAAATGTTGCGGTTTGAAGTACATAGGGGAAAATGGCTTCCGGTTAGGAGATCGATTTTGCCAGCATCTCAGTGATATTTCTAAGAGGGCCTGGACACCTGTGGCTAAACATTTTTGCCTTAGCAACCACAGGGGAAAACAGGACATTTCTGTTAGTGCGATCCGCTCTTGTTCTGCTGATGTACGATCTCAGAGGGTCCTAGAACAGCGCCTTATTTTCCAGACTGGTTGTCTCCACCCAGCTGGAATTAACAATGTCTTCAGCTTTCTGTAACTTCTTTATTTTTCCACTGGCTCTTTTTTTTTTTTTAAACTCTACTTTCTTTCTCTGTGCTACCCCTCCCTACCACCACCCTATTTTCTTCTCTGCCAACATATTGGTGTCTTTAGGGTCTTGTCCTATTCACCAGTTTCACATTTTCTCTTTGCAGGTGTTTATGTTCTTCATTCATTATCTCTCCGCGTCCCCTTTTCCCTTCTTTCTTCCCCCCCCCCCGACACCTCTAGCGGCTATCATGTTTCTATTGCCTTCCCCCACCCCTTTCCCCCACTTGATCTCCTCCTCTCTCTCCACCTCTTCTTTACGATTGGCTCTATCGGGCATCTTTTGTTTGGAGGCAGCGTGGTCTTTCCTTCTTCCTTCTACTACACACATTTCTGTTTTCGACTTGGTGGAAGACACATTCAGACAAGTTCTTCGTGTTTTTGTCCCGTTTTGTATGTATCCTCGAATAAGGCTCACGCCGAAATATCGGATGTTGTATGTTTTTCATTTATACATTCTCATACTTTCTATTCGTTTTTTTTCTCACCTTACTCACTCCCTCCCTCACTTTGTAAAACTGCACCATACACCTCTGTCTACACTAAAGAAAAGAAGCTGTTTTACAAAGTCAGTAACAGAGGTAACAGACAAACACAGCCAGTAGAGAGAAACAGACAAACATCACAGCTGGTAGAGAGAAACAGGCAAACATCACAGCAGGTAGAGAGAAACAGATAAACATCACAGCTGGTAGAGAGAAATAGACAAACATCACAGCCAGCAGTGAGAAAGAGACAGACATCACAGTCAGCAGTGAGAAACAGACAGACATCACAGCCAGCAGTGAGAAATAGACAAACATCACAGCCAGCAGAGAAAAACAGACAAACATCACAGCCGGTAGAGAGAAACAAAAGACAACATCACAAACAGCATAGAGAAACAACAGACAAACATCACGGCTATTAGAGAGACAACCAGACAACATCACAGCCAATAGAGAGACAACCAGACAAACATCACAGCCAGTAGAGAGAAACAACAGACAACATCACAGCCAGCAGAGAAAAACAGACAAACATTACAGCCAGCAGAGATAAACAGACAGACATCATAGCCAGTAAAGAGAGACAACAGACAACATCACAGCCACCAAAGAGAAACAGACAACATCACATCCATTAGAGAGAGAAAAAGACAAACATCACAGCCAGCAGAGAGAAACAGACAAACATCACAGCTGTTAGAGAGACAACCAGACAACATCACAGCCAGTAGCGAGAGACAACCAGTCAAATATCACAGCCAGTAGAGAGAGACAATCAGACAACTGGATTATATAAGAGGAAGACATAAGATTAAACTCAGCCACAAAGACAGTACTCACTTCACCGGACAATATTCTTTTATTGCATCAAAATGTGACTGATCACCAGCAGTAAGAAACCTCAATCAGTCACAACAATAAAACAAGTTCACTATTGCTCAACACAAAAGCTGTAGCACACACTCTGAACATACACTCTAAAAAAAACAACTGCTTCTTCTGACAGACTTGCCTCAAGGAACCACCTGTCTGCAGTAAACAATAACAAAACCTACGCTGACATTTCATATACAAAATACAACACTGCTCGTCTGTAAATGTCATGATATCAGCACACAATATCTCTCACTTTTACCAAACAGCAAAGCTTTGTGCCTGTCCAATGTCATGGCAAGAGTTGGTTTCTGGTGTGAAAAAGTTTCATGGTTTGATCAGTGTGTACATCACTAGATATGAGATTCACAAAAATTAAATCTTGCACTAATACTGTCAATACAAAAATAATATTGCCAAGTAAAAATAATAGTGCCAAGTATGTGCTGAACAAAAAGACATAAATATTTTGTACCTATCTGTATAAGGTGAGCATAAAGTCAGCTACAAGCCTGTACTTGTTTCATGAATGTCAGTAGTCAGGGTACAAGCAGATACTCAGAAGAGGAAAACACAAATTATCTTGAAACCACTGAAAAGGGAAAAGAAAGAGACGTGCCATGACAAAACTTGTAGAGAAACCTGGCAATAATGACAAACATCACAATCTGTTGCCACACAGAGAAAAAATAGAAAGAAAATTCTCTTACTAATATGTAACAGTGCAGAGATTTTCTGCTCAGTAAAGGAGCTTTTGTCTAAAAGAAAAAAAAATATAGGGCATACACTCAGACTTAAATGAAAATCAGAGAGAACCTGCAGTAGGCTGGTTACAATCAAAACTAACACACACTCACACATCACACAAAAACTCTACATTTGAGTAGAGTCCATCAAAATATTTTTTCTACACAAGATTCCTTTCACCATATTAGCTCTTCTGGTGGAAAGAATCTCCAGACAACAATTTCAACACTGCCAGTCAAAGAAGTAAGTGAGCAGAAAATCACATACCACATTTTAGTTGAACAGAAAAGAAAAATCACATACCATATTTTAGTTGTACAGAGAAAAAAAAATCACATAGCAACATTTGCAGAAAAAGACAAAGCTAATACCACAAGGAACAATTACAAAGACATTCATCTGTGAGCACATTCCCACAAACTTCAATGAGAGACTGGCCATGAGGATAAGTGTCAACTATGACAATATAAGTTCTAGTACATCATTTCTACAACTTACAGTAAAGTCAGATATGGATCAAGAAGACTCCACATTTGTTCCAGGTTGGTGAAAGGCAAGACACTACGTTTCACACAATAATCTATCTGACAATCCCTGCATGAACAAACACAAAACAAAACACAAAGTCTAGACAAAATATTAACCCTTTAGCTGCTATGAATGTGTTTAGATGCTCTGCTGTATCAGTGCTGAAGATGTCTTAACATGCTCCAAAATTTCTGTGCTTCTTGTGCTAACCAAACACTTTCTGGCTCTAGCTTGTCTCTGCTATAAACTACTTTAGTTTAACAAAGGGGGAATCCCAGAAGCCATTTTCAGTTATTTGTGGCTGAGTTTCAGCAAGCAGGACTTTTCAAAATGTCAGCAGCAATGCTATTTTTGCCTCATGAGAGAGCAGAGGTTATCAGTCCTGTACAAATGTTCAGTGAGTTTCAGTGTCAATGTAATATGATGTGCTACACTGGATTTTACTAATTGTGGAAGGAAAATGGTCCATTGATAATAGTGTGTTATATGTCCAAAAAATAAGGACAGGAAAGAAGATATGTACCAAAAGACTGTGCTCCACAAGAGTGTTACATCATGTTTTAAATATTTAACATACAAAAACATAACTAAAAAGATTTTTTTGGGTCTTTTTTAATATAAAAATAATTCCCCAAGAAGTTTTAGTCATCAAGAAGGTAAGTAGTAATATGTGACATGAATGAGGAAAAGAATGACAAAGAGCTGAATAAATCTTAGATTTCCAGACGACATGCAAAGCATTCAGCAGCGGGGGAAAATTTGCAAACAAAACCATACAGCACGGCAGGTCATGGCATGCCAGATGAAAGTAGCAGCAAAAACATTCATGGCCTTGTACAAAATTTATGTGTTAAATACAACATTAGAATTAAAGCTAACAAAAAAGAAGAAGAAGACATTAAGAAATCATGTAACTAAGTCAGCTCCTCAAACAAATACAACAAACTGGACAATTTCAGACAGATTTCTCCCAAACAAAGTACATTCCCTCCATGTATATCTATGCCTAAGAAAGAAAACAATCTCAACATTCCTGGTACAAGCTACCTACATATTGCACTGACCCTATACCCCAATATTGTGTTCATGGCAACACTGTCAATATTTCTTATCAAGCACTGCCACCATCATACAGAAAGTTGACACTACAGCACTGCCACCATCATACAGAAAGTTGACACTACAGCACTGCCACCATCATACAGAAGGTAGACACTAAATATTGGAGCAGTCTGCTTCAGTTTTAAAACTGTGGATAAGATTTACCAGAGTGGCATTTGCTGACATAAAAATCATTTCTTTGTTTCCTGCATGTACCTGTGTCAGACAAAGTGTGTATGATTGGATTATATCATTTATTGTGGATTACTTGTGTCAGCAAACCAAACGTGTATGACTGGATTATATCATTTATTATGGATTACCTGTGTCAGACAAACCAAATGTGTATGACTGGATTATATCATTAATTATGGATTACCTGTGTCAGACAAACTAAGTCTGTATGACTGGATTATATCAATTATTATGAATTACCTGTGTCAGCAGACACCAAATGTGTATGACTGGATTATATCAGTTATTGTGGATTTCATGAAAATGTTTTATGTTCATGATTTACCTCAACAATTGTTCTTTCTCATTCAAAGCTAAAACAAACAAGACCATCAGTGCTTTCCTCTCTCATACATCTGTCACAAACAACACATCCACCAGTGCTTTCCTCTCTCATACATCTGTCACAAACAACACATCCATCAGTGCCTTCCTCTCTCATACATCTGTCACAAACAACACATCCATCAGTGCTTTCCTCTCTCATACATCTGTCACAAACAACACATCCATCAGTGCTTTCCTCTCTCATACATCTGTCACAATAATGTATATGCCAATGCTTTCATATCAATAAAGGAGTTTTCATACAATATACTTTTGCACATACAGTTCAAAGTAACTTGAAATAATATATTTGAAATGCTATGTGAACATGCCACTCCAGAAAAATAAAATGATGTATGTAAACTTCACATACAGAACAGATTCTATCATCAAAATTTGTTATACTCAACAAGAAATGAATGGCATGAGCAAATGCTGACTTTGACACTACATCAGCACAAGACAATAAGTGTATGTACATAATGATGTTTTCTGTATGTATAAGACATATTATAAAATGTTTTCACCTCTATTTTAAGGCTCATCTCATATGTTATACTGCTAAAGTGTAATCTCATATGTCAGATGGTTTCAATCAATTTTCTGTTTTTAGAATCTTGGCCAAAAATCAGGAATTAAAAAAAAAAAAAAAAACAAGGACTTGTCAGGATAAGAAAAGAAACCGAAGGAAAAAAAAAGAATGAGCCAAGCACAAACACACACCCCCCTAAAAAAAAATGAACTCCTGTAACAGACATAAACATCAGAGACTGAAACCTGTCCTCAAAAAGGACATGCAACTGCTCTATCTGGAAAAAAAAAAAAACCACAAAGAGAAACACAAGCAACATGGCCCGACTCTCTGTGGTCTGCTTTCTCCAGTTCTCAAGTTGTTCACACATCTGAAGTAAAAGGTCTTTCCATTATTACTGTTCTCTTGTCTACATGTTCTGTCAAGATTTGACTGTTATCTTGTCTACATTTTCTGTCAAGATTTGAGTGTCCTTTTGTCTACATGTTCTGTAAAATTTCACTGTTATCTTGTCTACATGTTCTGTCAAGATTTCACTGTTATCTTGTCTACATGTTCTGTCAAGATTTCACTGTTATCTTGTCTACATGTTCTGTCAAGATTTCACTGTTATCTTGTCTACATGTTCTGTCAAGATTTGAGTGTCCTTTTGTCTACATGTTCTGTCAAGATTTCAATGTGCCTGTCTACTACAAATTAAAAAAAAAAAAGAACAAAACAAACCACTAGGGGGAACCTACTGTTCTCAGATTATACTTCTGAAAACAGTTTCTAACATAGTCTGACTAGCCGTGAAATACAGAGAGTAAGATAAACAAAAAAAAAAAACACACACACAATTTATATTCTTATAAACTGTCAAAACTGATTTCAAACTAAATCATGACAATGACATATGTAATAAATAACAATCATCATTTTAACATTAGATGACACATCTGGCCATAATAACTGGTGATATCTGACCTGTATTAATGTTGTCAAGAGACACAGAAACTGCTTCTTTAGGCAACTTCATCCACCACACACTCAGACTTTCACTTCACTGCTGCAGGCCCCACCAGACCTTCCTCTTGCTGTGTCTGTCTTTACACCAGATTAATTCATGCTAAATGCGGAAACTCTCTGACTTCCCATCAATGTGACTGAGACGAAGGTAGACATCTGTACCAATGCCTTCCAGCGACTCCAGAGTCAGGGAACCACCAAGGTATTTTGCGTACGCATGGGACGTAGGAAGACCAAAACCATACCTAATGGAACACAATGATTAAAGTGCCAGAAAATAAAACTGCAGTTTTCACCAAACTTCATGAGCAATCAACTGTGGAAGCATGTACAAACAAAATCAAGCAACAACAACAACAACAAAATCTAAACAAACCAACTTTAAAAACAAAAACAAAAAAAATCTAAACAAACCAACTTTAAAAACAAAAACAAAAAAAATCTAAACAAACCAACTTTAAAAACAAAAAAAAATGTTAAATCCTCTTTTCCATGCCATTAAAGAATAAAAAAAATCTAAACAAACCAACTTTAAAAACAAAAACAAAAAAAATCTAAACAAACCAACTTTAAAAACAAAAAAAAATGTTAAATCCTCTTTTCCATGCCATTAAAGAATACTGGGGATAAGGTGTTGGGCCCACATTTCCAAGACCTCCTGCACACGAGAGTGTTGGGCCCATATTTCCAAGACCTCCTGCACATGAGTGTTGGGCCCACATTTCCAAGACCTCCTGCACATGAGTGTTGGGCCCACATTTCCAAGATCTCCTGCGCATGAGAGTGTTGGGCCCACATTTCCAAGACCTCCTGCGCATGAGAGTATTGGGCCCATATTTCCAAGATCTCCTGCGCATGAGAGTGCTGGGCCCACATTTTCAAGATCTCCTGCACATGAGTGTGTTGGGCCCACATTTCCAAGACCTCCTGCGCATGAGAGTGTTGGGCCCACATTTCCAAGACCTCCTGCACATGAGAGTGTTGGGCCCACATTTCCAAGACCTCCTGCACATGAGAATGTTCAGCCGACATTTCCAAGACCTCCTGCACATGAGAATGTGATGAAGGCATTTACCTTCCCAGATTTCTCTGCTACCCTTCTTTTTTGTTTAAGCTGGCTGGACACTGGAGATTTGTTTGTGTGGTGGCAGCAAAAAATAATCCCCACCGTTGGGGCTTGAACTCGCCACTCTGCCAACCAGGGTGACAAGCAAACCAATGAAGAAAGTTAATTTGACCTCATTAAATTATTCTGGCAATTGCACCATGAATGTGAAATAAACAAAAACATTATGCCTCTCCACAATTTATCTCTGTACAAAATATTTCTTCTACAAGTTATGAAATCATTTAACATAATCATAATGAAGGTCATATGACAGCAGGCAGAACATTGGTCATGAGTGAGTAATAACAGGTGAATCTGGGAACAGAATGAGCATATATAATGATGAGAAGCCTTGCATGATGGAACATGAACCACCATAAAGCCTTGCATGATGGAACATAAGCCACCATGGAGCCTTGCATGATGGAACATAAGCCACCATGGAGCCTTGCATGATGGAACATGACCCACCATAAAGCCTTGCATGATGGAACATGAACCACCTTATATAAAGCCTTGCATGATGGAACATGAGCCAACATAAAGCCTTGCATGATGGAACATGAGCCAACATAAAGCCTTGCATGATGGAACATGAACCACCATAAAGCTTTGCATGATGGAACATGAACCACCATGGAGCCTTGCATAATGGAACATGAACCACTATAAAGCCTTGCATGATGGAACATGAACCACTATAAAGCTTTGCATGATGGAACATGAACCACTATAAAGCCTTGCATGATGGAATATGAACCACCATAAAGCCTTGCATGATGGAACATGAACCAACATGAAGCCTTGCATAATGGAACATGAGCCACCATAAAGCCTTGCATGATGGAACATAAGCCACCATGGAGCCTTGCATGATGGAACATGAACCACCATAAAGCCTTGTATGATGGAACACGAACCACCATAAAGCCTTGCATGATGGAACATGAGCCACCATAAAGCCTTGCATGGTGGAGCATAAACCAACATAAAGCCTTGCATGAAGGAACATGACTCACCATAAAGCCTTGCATGAAGGAACATTACTCACCATAAAGCCTTGCATGATGGAACATAAACCAACATAAAGCCTTGCATGATGGAACATGAGCCATCATAAAGCCTTGCATGATGGAACATGAACCAACATGAAGCCTTGCATGATGGAACACAAACCACCATAAAGCCTTGCATGATGGAACATGAACCAACATAAAGCCTGCATGATGGAACATGAGCCACCATAAAGCCTTGCATGATGGAACATGAGCCACCATAAAACCTTGCATCATGGAACATGAGCCACCATAAAGCCTTGCATGATGGAGCATGAGCCACCATAAAGCCTTGCATGATGGAACATGAGCCACTATAAAGCCTTGCATGATGGAACATGAACCACTATAAAGCCTTGCATGATGGAACATGAACCACCATAAAGCCTTGCATGATGGAACATGAGCCACCATAAAGCCTTGCATGATGGAACATGAACCACCATGAAGCCTTGCATGATGGAACACAAACCAACATGAACTGCTTAACAACCCCAGCCTTAGTTTAAAAAAAAAACAAAACTTTAAGATGGGATTAAAACATTTTGGTTTTTCTGAAGACTGTGTGTAAGGCTTTTCCTCCGTCATCATAATGTTCGACTAGATTAGAAACTTGTAAACATTAGAGAATGTGTACTAAACTGAAAACATATCTGGTTACCCATGCATCTTGCCAGGTGCTGGCCCACTGTTGCCAGTGTCCATGATCTGTCCAAAGATCCCCCTGTCAATGCGGTCATCAAGCACAGAGCCACTGGTAGTGAAGTTGTAATCAAAAACTTTGTTCATGATTTTGGTTGGAATGCCTCCACCTCTGTCTGAGATTCTGAAAATTGTTCATGTAATGATTATCACAACACAAATTCTAATATCTGCGGCAGATAAAACTGCTCAAGTAACTACCATCACAACACAAATTCTAATATCTGCAGCAGATAAAACTGCTCAAGTAACTACCATCACAACACAAATTCTAATATCTGCAGCAGATAAAACTGCTCAAGTAACTACCATCACAACACAAATTCTAATATCTGCAGCAGATAAAACTGCTCAAGTAACTACCATCACAACACAAATTCTAATATCTGCAGCAGATAAAACTGCTCAAGTAACTACCACTCATTCATTTATTCATTTGCATGTCCTTTGCAGAACTCTGCCTCCCTAACAGCATTCCTGCAGCCATCTTCACCTTGGTCTACCTCTCTTTCTTTTTATGTACCCTTCTAAGACGGTCTTCTCTAGATTATCATGACGTTTAATGTGTCCAAAATATTTAAGTTGTCTCTCTTTAATCCTCTTTACTAGCCAACCTTCTTCAATATTAAGTTCTTGTAGTATGGATATCTTTGTTCTTTTTTGTGTCCATGATATTTGAAGAACTCTTCTGTAGCATTTACAAAGGCATTTATGTGTTTCTCAGCTGTTTTGTTAAGTGTCAAGGTCTTTCTGAAGAGCGATAGATGTCCTCCTTTTAATTTCACTCATTGTATTTCCATTATTAGCTAATAGTGATCCAAGATATTCAAAACTTTCCATTTCTTCCAATTTTTCCTCATTGATACATATTTCAGCTGCCTTGTTTGTTTTGTCAGTTGTCATCAATTTAGTTTTCTTTGCATTAAGATAGAGGTTTAGCTCTTCGCTGTTCTTACAGATTGACATAATTAGTTTTTCCATTCCTTTTTGTGTTGTGGACAGTAATACTGTGTCATCAGCATATCTTCTTCTTCTTCTTCTTCATTTGCTTCTACCACCAAAAACCGCACTGTGATCCTACTGAATTCACGCCTGTGGTCCTCGTTAGGTCCCGTGGTCCTCTGTGTGGTCCCCGAAAAGACCACACGAGATCCACGAGAGGACCACAAGGGGTTCAGAGTATCACAGGGCTTTAGCCTGTATTCTTGGTGGGTCTCGGAAGCGGGATTGCGTGACACCGTGGTTTTCATTGCACCAGTTTAGTCTAGGGTTGGACTTTCTCACCGGAAAACCTCGACATGTTTTGAGATACCCGTGTATCACCGCCGGGTGAGAGGTGGTTGCCCATCCAGTCCAGCGTTGGACTTTCTCACCGGAAAACCTCAGCGTGATTAGGATACGCAATCATCCCCGCCGGGTGAGAGGTGGTTGCCTATCTAGACTTCCCTGGTCCAGTGTCTCCGACTTCAGCATTTTGCGGTCGTGGCCGCTACCCTTCCTAGTTGTGACCAGGATGGAGCTTTTGTCCAGGAGGACGAATCCTCGCCACTAGTGACTTCTACCCCTGGGTTGAGCCGGTTTAGGCATTATCCCAGTATGGGCGTGTTTGGGACGAGACCGACCTCTAGAGAAGAGGTACTGTGACATGCATAGCCTTCAAGATTCACCTCTGGTATGAGCCGGTTTAGGCAAAATTCACCAGTATGGGTGTATATCAGGCGTTACCGACCTCTAGAGCGGAGGTGGCATGACATGTCTAGCAATCAAGTTTCACTCCTGGTGTGTGCCGCTTTAGGCATATTTCACCAGTGTAGGTGTATTTCGGACGTGGCCGGCCTCTAGAGCAGAGGTGCCGTGGTATAGCTCTCGTAGCGATACTACTGGACATACCGGTTAAACTTCACTTTCCACCACCTTTTCCCATCGGCGCCGCACAGCAACCTTTATTTCTTTTCCACATTCTTCCTTGACCGGGAGGAGCTTCACTCCACGCGCGGCATTTGAAGAGTCTCGCCAGCAGTGTCTTAACCTCTGGGACAAGCCGGTTCATGCATTTCACCCGATATGACTGCACTCAGGACGTGGCCGACCTCCAGACCAGAGGTGCCATGATTTGACTGTTTGCTTCGCTTTATCCTTTCTACCACCTTTTCCGCAGTGATGCTGCGCGGCAACCTCATTTGCAAATTTCATCATTGGCCGGGAGGAGCACCGCTCCACGCACGGCAGCTGAAAATCTCCCCAACAGCGATCAGCATATCTAATTTCTGGTATTTCATAACCTCCAATTGTTACGGCATCGTAATATTCTTTGTCTACATTTTTTCTAACATTCCTCATTATATTTTCAGTATACAAGTTAAATAAGTAAGGTGACAATATGCACTCCTGACAGACCCCTTGTTTTATGTCAAACCAAGTTGTTTCACCATTTATTCTTACTGCTGCCTGTTGGTCTAGATACAGCAGTGATGTTAATTGTATCAAATGTCTTGGAAATCCCATTTTTTCCATTATTTCCCAGTTTCTTGTGTTGTACACAATCAAATGCCTTTGAGTAGTCTATAAAGGCTAAGTATAGATTCACATTAATCTCTCTGCATTTCTCTATTATTAATCTTATATTGAATATATGATCTCTTGATCCTCTTCCTTGTCTGAAACCAGCTTGGACCATAATGACTTCTTATTCTATTTTCTTACAAAGTCTCCCCATTATGATTTTTAACAGAATTTTACTGGCATGACTAATCAGGGCAACAGTTCAACTACCATTACAACAGAAATTCTAATATCTGCAACAGATAAAACTGCTGAGCTAATAGTCATTATAAACCACCTCTGAGACTCTGTACCAGTAAAACATTCAGCCTGAAGTTAGAATACCTAATATCAAACAAGTCAGTATAATATTTACTCAACAGTCCATTTCCACATTAGTTTCTATACTGCATATATTAGTTCCTATACTGCATACATTAGTTCCTATACTGCATTCATAACTCTGGCACCTGCACAAGCTAAAAATCGAGCAGTCTCAGAAAAATTGCTTAAAAAGTCACATGCACAGGCTTCTCTGAAAGTAACAGCCACCACTTCAATCTCTTCTCTAACTTGTTCTAATATCTTGAGAGAATCTGTCAACATAATTTTCTACAAGAGGAGCAAAACAGGACAGGTTACTCTAGCAGAAGTTACACTAAAAACAAGACAGGCTACTCTAGCAGAAGTTACACTAAAAACAAGACAGGCTACCCTAGCAGAATTTACACTAAAAACAAGACAGGCTACTCTAGCAGAAGTTACACTAAAAACAAGACAGGCTACTCTAGCAGAAGTTACACTAAAAACAAGACAGGCTACTCTAGCAGAAGTTACACTAAAAACAAGACAGGTTACTCTAGCAGAAGATAAACTAAAAACAAGACAGGTTAACCTAGCAGAAGTTACACTAAAAACAAGACAGGTTATTCTAGCAGAAGATAAACTAAAAACAAGACAGGTTAACCTAGCAGAAGTTACACTAAAAACAAGACAGGTTATTCTAGCAGAAGTTACACTAAAAACAAGACAGGTTATCCTAGCAGAAGTTACACTAAAAACAAGACAGGTTATTCTAGCAGAAGTTACACTAAAAACAAGACAGGCTACTCTAGCAGAAGTTACACTAAAAACAAGACAGGCTACCCTAGCAGAATTTACACTAAAAACAAGACAGGCTACTCTAGCAGAAGTTACACTAAAAACAAGACAGGCTACTCTAGCAGAAGTTACACTAAAAACAAGACAGGCTACTCTAGCAGAAGTTACACTAAAAACAAGACAGGTTACTCTAGCAGAAGATAAACTAAAAACAAGACAGGTTAACCTAGCAGAAGTTACACTAAAAACAAGACAGGTTATTCTAGCAGAAGATAAACTAAAAACAAGACAGGTTAACCTAGCAGAAGTTACACTAAAAACAAGACAGGTTATTCTAGCAGAAGTTACACTAAAAACAAGACAGGTTATCCTAGCAGAAGTTACACTAAAAACAAGACAGGTTATTCTAGCAGAAGTTACACTAAAAACAAGACAGGTTATTCTAGCAGAAGTTACACTAAAAACAAGACAGGTTATCCTAGCAGAAGTTACACTAAAAACAAGACAGGTTATCCTAGCAGAAGTTACAATAAAAACAAAGCAGGTTATCCTAGCAGAAGTTACACTAAAAACAAGACAAGTTACTCTAGCAGAAGTTACACTAAAAACAAGACAGGTTATCCTAGCAGAATTACGTGAAAACAAGATCAAACTCATAAAGCAAATGATTCATGGAAAGCTAAATCACAATAAGCTTTTTTTGGTTACTTTTCAAGAACATAGATATTTGCAAGAACCTCTTGTTTTCATACAAGGCACTGACAGCACTATGTACCATCCTATAAAAGAAGACATTACACTCATCATACACACACATACACCGTGTAAACAGAAACAAAAACTAATATCTGCTTAATCTGTACAATACATGGTTCCTATACAGATTTCTGGACTAGCCATGTATGTCATCAGGAGCTACAACAACATATCACACCAAAATATGTAAAACTCCCTTATGGGTGTAGAGTACATCATCTACAACATAAAGCCTATGAGTACAAACACAAGTATGTTTACACAACTAAACCTGAGCATGAGGTACAAGCTATGAGGATGCTGCCTGCAGCTGGAGAAAATAAACTATAGGATTTCTTGACATTACAGGTCCAGGCTGAGCCAGCACCTGAATGATGAGAGGCTGCTTGACTATATATACATGCAACAACAGCTGGAAACAAATAACTAAACAGATAAGCTCACCTGAACACAAACTGATGCTCATTGTTTGCTATAGTTATAGTAATATCTGGGATATTGGTACCCTGAAGATGTGACTCAACAGAAGCCCTGAATACAGATTAATACAATTCATAAAACACGCAAAAGCCCTGAATATAAATTAATACAATTCATAAAATTCACAAAAACTCTGGATACAGATTAGCAAAATCCATTAATCATCTCATACATGCACTTTCTTTATTAGAAAAAAATTTAAAAAAAAAAAAAGCTTAATAGGCTAGAAATAGTGTTATTTATGGCTGAAACAAGTCAAGCCGAGGACAATAAAATAGTGTCACTTATGGCTGAAACAAGGCAAGCCGAGGACAATAAAATAGTGTCACTTATGGCTGAAACAAGGCAAGCCGAGGACAGCAAAACAGTGTCACATATGGCTGAAACAAGTCAAGCGGAGGACAGTAAAAGTGTCACTTATGGCTGAAACAAGTCAAGCCGAGGACAATAAAATAGTGTCACTTATGGTTGAAACAAGTCAAGCCGAGGACAGTAAAATAGTGTCAATTATGGCTGAAACAAGTCAAGCTGAGGACAGCAAAATAGTGTCAATTATGGTTGAAACAAGTCAAGCCGAGGACAGTAAAATAGTGTCAATTATGGCTGAAACAAGTCAAGCCAAGGACAGTGAACAAGCTTTAACCTCACACAAATCTGGCTCACAGTTTCAGCTATTTTACTACAAAATCCTAAAATACATTAAACAATTCATCCAAAATAAGTTTTTCTTATACAAAAAATAAATCCCTTAAAATATGAGGAACAAAAAGATATTTTAAGTTAAAAACAATTTCTCTAACAAACATTTAGATATCAAATATTATCTGCAGATAAAACATTGTTCTGGAACTTTATCTTTGTTCAGTTGTAGAGTCCATACTGAACACATTTGCAGCAATGTTCACAAACTTTGAAACACTTCACCTCTAGCTGAACAACACAGTGGCCAGACATGCTTAGCTGACTGCTTGTGTCAAGTTTACAAACTCTGAAACTAAAGCAACCTGGCTGTAAACCATGATGCAATACAACCACTACAATTTTCACAGTGAACACAAAAGAAGACGAACTTAATCTAACCATGATGGCAAAGTGATGAGGTTAGTGGGCTAACCATTAAGCAGAAGCCTGATGCATTTAGTCAATTTAATCATGAGGCAGAAATTATGCTGAGCATATCTAATTTCTGCCTCATGATTAAATTGGCTAAATGCATCAGGCTTCTGCTTAATGGTTAGCCCGCTAACCTCATCACTTGAGGAAGTATAACCTGCATCCCAGTGTAAATCAAACAAGTTAAAAATAAATCAGAGATCTGTGTGCTCTGCAAATGCTCACAAACAAAATGAAAGATGACACCCACCTGGAGTGGACTGCCTGCTACTGAATGACATTCAGTGACAAAACAGTGACACTCACCTCATGGCATTCTTGAGCAGCTCCCCGAGGATGTAGTCTAGCGGGGGCTGAATGTAAGGGAACGTGCTGTTGACGTGACCATTGATCTTCACATTAGGAGCGGCTCCATACTTGGCCTCACAAATGCTCCTGGAAGAAAAGCAATCATTCATCAAACGTGCTCCTGACATTTAAAACAAAAACAAAACAAAGTGTATAATGTTAATGTGTATAATCACGAAGTCGGTCATTTGCATGTACCTTGCAGAACTTTGCCTCCCTAACAGCTCTCCTATAGGCCTCTCGGTTGTAAGCAAGATGGCCTGCTGCTGATGCATCCATTTACAGATTATCAACGATGTCTTGCAGCCATCTTCGCCTTGGTCTTGCCTCTTTCTTTTCCCATTATGTACCCTTCCAAGACTGTCTTCTCTAAATGCATATGAAATTTAATGTGTCCAAAATATTTAAGTTTTCTCTCTTTAATCCTCTTTATTAGCCAACCTTCTTCAGTATTAAGTTCTTGTAGTATGGATATATTTGTTCTCTTTTGTGTCCATGATATCTGATGGACTCTTCTGTAGCATTTACATTCATAGGAATTTATGTGTTTCTCAGCTGTTTTCTTAAGTGTCCAGGTCTCACAGGCATATGGTGTGATGGGAAAGATGCATGCCCTTAAAAATCTTATTTTTGTGGTTCTGTCTGTTCCTCTCCAGATTCTTTAGTTGTGTTACTTTCTGAAGAGCGATAGATGTCCTCCTATTAATTTCCCTCACTGTATCTCCATTATTAGTTAGTAGTGATCCAAGATATTCAAAGCTCTCCACTTCTTCCAATTTTTCCTCATTGATACATATTTCAGCTGTCTTGTTTGTTTTGTCAGTTGTCATCAATTTAGTTTTCTTTGCGTTAAGATAGAGGTTTTACTCTTCACTACTCTTACAGACCAATATAATTAATTATTCCAGTCATCAATTTAGTTTTCTTTGCATTAAGATAGAGGTTTTACTCTTCACTACTCTTACAGACCGATATAATTAATTATTCCATTCCTTCTTGTGTTGTGGACAACAATACTGTGCCATCAGCATATCTAATCTCTGGTATTTCATAACCTCTAATTTTTATGGCATCATATTAATCTTTGTCTACATCTAACATTCCTCATTACATTTTCAGTATACAAGTTAAATAAGTAAGGTGACAATATGCACCCCTGATAGACCCCTTGTTTTATGTCAAACCAAGTTGTTGTTTCACCATTTATTCTTACTGCTGCTTGTTGGTCTAGATACAGCAGTGATGTTTAATTGTATCAAATGTATTGGAAATCTCATTTTTTTTTCCCATTATTTCCCAAAGTTTCTTGCGTTGTACACGATCAAATGGCTTTGAATAGTCTATAAAAGATAAATATAGATTCACATTAAATTCTCTGCATTTCTCTATTATGTCCCTGTACCATTATATATTAAAAGTACTAATGATCATCACACACAGTTGTAGTCTGATCTGAAATGTAGAAGAACTACATGATATGCTCATACATATTTGTAAGCAAGTATACATCAATGGAAATTTCAAAGTCTATTTATTGGGAGGACTATATCGAGCCAGTTCTTGGAATACTTTAAGAACTGAATCTTTGCCATTAATTTACTTCTT
This sequence comes from Achatina immaculata, assembly GCA_009760885.1. NCBI lineage: Eukaryota > Metazoa > Mollusca > Gastropoda > Stylommatophora > Achatinidae > Lissachatina > Lissachatina immaculata. The sequence continues at coordinate 8,261,173 of CM019693.1, forward strand.
CATCAGTCCTGAGACAGATTACACTAAAGTACACATCACCTTCATGTATAATAAGACAAATATGATGCTCACAAATGTCATATATAAATAACTGTGTAAATACTGTACATATTTCACAATCATAACTGTTGACATCACAAATGTCAACTACATAACTACTGTGCATAAACTGTCAAAATGTCATGTACATAACTTTGTATAAAATAACAAATGTCACATACATGTGTGTATAAAATGTCACAAACATCACATATATAATTGTGTATAAACTGTCACAAATGTTATTTATATAACTCTGTGCATAAACTGTTAAAAATACCATATTCATCTAAATTAACTTTATGAACAGGAAAAGACAAACACCACCCTTGCTCAAAGTCATTCTCTAATATTTGGAGCAATAATCTTTATATGTTAGCGCAACAAAACTTGTACTAAATCATTCATGTGACCTCCATCATATAAACTGTACGTCAGACTACCTCAAAGTTAAGTGCATTAATAAACTTTATGAGGAAATGACTGGAGCATTTACCTGATAAACTCTGCTTTCTTCTCCAAAAACCTGCGAGGAGAAAATGTTACATTGATGATACCCACATGGTTTGGCTGTGGAAACACAAATAACCAAAATGTCTGGTTTCATCATCAAAATGAGCATGTTTATAAAATAGAACATATCCAAGAATAGCTTAGCAATCTGTGCTAATTTCTAAAAGATTTTAAATAATAACGATCACTTACAAATTTTAATGAAACAAATGTACAAATACTACATTTTCAGTAAACAATTTTAATATGATTACGGCTGAGAACATAAGCAAAGAATAAACAGTCTGATTTTTTTTATAGTTTTCTCACAAACCCTGCCACTCAGAAATACTCGGAGAAGTGGAGAAAAGATGGTGATGGTGTAAGAAGCCTGGAATTACCAGAGATTAGAGGAACAAGACAGGGACAAATGCCTGCTATCTTATCCTCTTCTAGGAGATAAGGGAGAAAGGAGTGTTCTGTTTAATAAGCCGTTTACTTTTACACAATTATTCTCTTGCTGTCTGGTTTGTATCAGGACAAATATGATGTCATGTGAACATGAAATTAAAAAAGAAAAGGAAATAAGACATGGCGAATAAAATTAGTTTCTCTGCTTATCCTGGCTTCAGATTTACTAAAACATTTCCTATTCCAGTGAAGTAATGGTGTCTGCCAGAAGAAGACACTCACTTTCTCATCATGGAGTGCCAGATGGTGCTCAGACAGCATGCGGATACCCAGCCTGGAAGTCAGGGTCCTGTCCAAGAAAGTCTTGATCAATCCTTCATCCTGTAAGATAAAACAGAATTTATCTCATACTGATCAACAGTTCATCCTGCAAGATAACTAGAATTTATCTCATATTGATCAACCCTTCATCCTGCAAGATAAAACAGAATTTATCTCATATTGATCAACCCTTCATCCTGCAAGATAACTAGAATTTATCTCATATTGATCAACTTTTCATCCTGCAAAATCAACTAGAATTTATCTCATATTGATCAACCCTTCATCTTGCAAGATAACCCGAATTTATCTCATACTGATCAACCCTTCATCCTGCAAGATAACCCGAATTTATCTCATACTGATCAACCCTTCATCCTGCAAGATAACCATAATTTATCTCATACTGATCAACCCTTCATCCTGCAAGATAACCCGAATTTATCTCATATTGATCAACCCTTCATCCTGCAAGATAACTAGAATTTATCTCATACTGATCAACCCTTCATCCTGCAAGATAACCAGAATTTATCTCATATTGATCAACCCTTCATCCTGCAAGATAAAACAGAATTTATCTCATACTGATCAACCCTTCAACCTGCAAGATAACCCAAATTTATCTCATACTGATCAACCCTTCATCCTGCAAGATAACCCGAATTTATCTCATACTGATCAACCCTTCATCCTGCAAGATAACCCAAATTTATCTCATACTGATCAACCCTTCATCCTGCAAGATAATCCAAATTTATCTCATACTGATCAACTCTTCATCCTGCAAAATCAACTAGAATTTATCTCATATTGATCAACTCTTCATCCTGCTGATAACCAGAATTTATCTCATACCGATCAACCCTTCATCCTGTAAGATCAACTAGAATTGTCATACTGATAAACCCTTCATCTGCAAAATCAACCAGAATATCTCATACTTAATTTCCTATATGTATGTAGTTTAGTCAGTAGTGACCTACCCTTTCATCCAGAAGGTTGTGTGCCTCTACTGGAGCTAAGCTGAGAAAACAGGTACTCAACGCATGAGTGTTGGGCATAAAAACAAACTCTGATGATAAAGAATGTCTGTCTGCAGGGCAAGGCACACCAGATTATACTGTACACACAGATGTCAGTAAATGAAGGGAAAATATAGTATCACATAAAAAGTTCTGTTCCACATATAATAAGACTTCATCAGAATCCGAAGTGAGTGAGACAAAAAGGGATTTTCTTTGCCTCATTTCCACAAGGACGTTCTTACAATACAATACAGTCTCTCTTTTTATCCAACACTGACAGTTCAGAGAAGCAGATTTATATTACCTCCAAACATACTGACACAATGTAGCTAGTGAAGTTGGACTCGCTGTGATAATTATGTTTATACACAAAAAGTATACTGGCTGACTGACTGCTTGATGATCTTTCTGTAACTGCATCTAGAATTTACTGCAGCTGAGAAAATATCATGTCACAGTGGGAAATTTGTAAGAGCAGACCCAAGAATCTGTAAGGCATCATCATGAGAAATATACCAACCCAAACCTCATATTCTTGGATGAGAGATAAGGTCAGGGCTATCAGTGCTCCATAACGTCAGATAATGTGCCATTATTACTTGTAGATTTGTAAATATTATAATACAGTAATGCTAAACAACTTTACATACAAATTTTTCAAACACTCAGCTGTACACAGTATAATATTATAATTCTTATATGTAGCTTGCAGATAATGTTGAAAGCCAGCAAATGAAATACAGACTAAAGCTAAACAATAAAATAAAAATGTCATTATAAACAAAACACAAAATAATACAAAATAACAAATAAATGAAGATGGTATTTCTGTACTTACACTAACATATTTACGACATTCTGAGAAACCCTCTGCCAACTGTGTAACCACATCTTTATGATCATCTAGAAGGTTCCTCAGTGCATCTGACCACTGTCGTTCTTGTTCTAGGTCCCTGATCTGTGACATCAAACACACAACACCTTAGTTTTATACAAGACAAGCTGGTCTGTGTAAAACAAAAAAATATGTAAAAAGAATGGAGATATAGCAAAAGACACAAAAAGATTTCTGTGCACATCACAGATACACAAAGATTACTGTGTTGTTCAATACTGGACAAATAAAGATTACTGTGCTGTTCAACATTGGACAAATAAAGATTACTGTGCTGTTCAACATTAGACAAATAAAGATTACTGTGCTGTTCAACATTGGACAAATAAAGATTACTGTGCTGTTCAACATTAGACAAATAAAGATTACTGTGCTGTTCAACATTGGACAAATAAAGATTACTGTGCTGTTCAACATTGGACAAATAAAGATTACTGTGCTGTTCAACATTGGACAAATAAAGATTACTGTGCTGTTCACAGCAAGATACACCAGGTTCTACATTATACACATCCTCTCTTATGAACATGATTTGCTGAACTGAACATTTTGAAAAATCAATGAAAAGTGAAGATAAAGAACAAAATAAATATCAGAAACTGTGCACTGACATTTGTTTCTGTGCACTGACATTTGTAACATTTTAGTATATCACTATAATATCATTCTGTACTCAGAATTTCTTAATCAGACACTAGTGGCCAAACTACACGTAGATGTCACAGTCAAAAAAAAAACAAACAACAACAAACAGAAATAAAAGAGAATGTTAAAGTAATAGCAAGGCTTGCACAATGACTAGACTCGGTGACAACAATGCTGCACTAACAAGACTCTGGATACTGATATAAACACTACTCTCTGCTCACCATGAAACAAAATTAAAAACATCTTACAGCTTTCAGCATGAAAAACTTGGCTTACAGCTCATATAAAGACAAAAACACTGATGAAGACTTGTACCTCACAGCAGACCAGCACAAACTCTCAAAGACATGGCAGCTGGTGGTATTCTAGGATGCTGTCACATGATGACACATGTAACAAGATCTACACATAACTCTGCAAAGACCCCCAAACTTTGAAACAAAAATGATAAGCCCTACCTCTCCCTGTGATAAAGAAAAGCTATCTGACCCACTGCCACTGAATGAAGGAAAACATGGGGCAACTTACCGGACCAAACTCACTAAGAATGTGGAACGCCCGAATGTACAGCTCGTGCTGCAAACATATAAAAGTATGAAATTATCATCATAACTAATGAAACAATTAACTTGAAATTAAAAAATTAAAAATTAACATAGTGAATACAGAAAATGTTCACTGGAGCACCAGCACTGTTTCTTAAAGTCTTATTTCATCAGTCAAGAATATCCAAGCAGCTACAACACAATTTCACTACTACACAATTTATGGAATTTCTCCACGGAAATCTAAATCACACAAGGAACAGACATTGCCATGACCAGTGATCGTACTTGGATTTTTCAAAATGGATACACACTGTACCTGTCCTTCACCTTGCATAAAGTCATTAATTCATTCATTTGCATGTCCCTGCAGAACTTTGCCTCCCTAACAGCACTCCTGTAAGCCTCTTGGCTGTGAGCAAGATGGCCTGCTGCTGATGCATCCATTTGCAGATTATCAACGATGTCTTGCAGCCACCTTCACCTCTCTTTCTTTTTCCCATTATGTACCCTTCCAAGACGGTCTTCTCTAGATTATCATGACGTTTAATGTGTCCAAAACAATTAAGTTTTCTCTCTTTAATCCTCTTTACTAGCCAGCCTTCTTAAGTTCTTGTGGTATAGATATATTTGTTCTTTTTTGTGTCCACGATATTTGAAGAACTCTTCTGTAGCATTTACATTCAAAGGCATTTATGTGTTTCTCAGATGTTTTGTTAAGTGTCAAGGTCTCACAGGCATATGTTGCGATGGGAAAGATGCATTCCCTTAAAAATCTTATTTTTGTGGTTTTGTCTGCTCCTCTCCACAGATTCTTTAGTTGTTTTAATTTCTGAAGAGCGATAGATGTCCTCCTTTTAATTTCCCTCACTGTATCTCCATTATTAGTTAGTAGTGATCCAAGATATTCAAAGCTCTCCACTTCTTCCAATTTTTCCTCACTGATACATATTTCAGCTGCCTTGTTTTTTTGTCAGTTGTCATCAATTTAGTTTTCTTTGCATTAAGATAGAGGTTCTGCTCTTCGCTGTTCTTACGGACTGACATAATTAGTTTTTCCAATCCTTTTTGTGCTGTGGACAGTAATACTGTGTCATCAGCATATCTAATTTCTGGTATTTCATAACCTCCAACTGTTATGGCATCATAATAATCTTTGTCTACATCCTCTCTAACATTCCTCATTACATTTTCAGTATACAAGTTAAATAAGTAAGGTCACAATATGCACCCTTGACGGACCCCTTGTTTTATGTCAAACCAAGTTGTTGTTTCACCATTTATTCTTACTGCTGCCTGTTGGTCTAGATACAGCAGCGATGTTAATTGTATCACATGTGGTGGAAATACCCTTTTTTTCCATTATTTCCCAAAGTTTCTGGTGTTGTACACAATCAAATGCCTTTGAGTAGTCTATAAAATATAAATATAGATTCACATTAAATTCTCTCCATTTCTCTATTATTAATCTTATATTGAATATATGATCTCTTGATCCTCTTCCTTGTCTGAAACCGGCTTGGACCATACTGACTTCTATTTTCTTACGAAGTCTACACATTATGATTTTTAACAGAATTTTACTGCCATGACTAATTAGGGCAACAGTTCTGTAGTTGGTGCATAATTTCAGGTTACCCTTTTTTGGCAGTGGTATGAATACAGTTCTTTTCCATTCTTTTGGCCAAATACCTGAATGCCATATCTTTTTACATAGTGCATGATAGATTGGTGCACACTCCTTTCCTCCTGCTTTAATAAGTTCAGCTGTTATTTCATCACATCCTGGTGATTTACCAGATTCTCTATTGCCCATAAAACTTTCTCCTCCAAAAATAATTCACACTGTTGATCTCTGCTTTCACATTCGGCTGTTTCATACATACCTCTGCAATATTCCTTCCATCTTTCTAGAATTTCCTGTCTTTGTCAAAGTATTCCCCATCTCTGTCAAGGTATTCCCCATCTCGTCACAAATTACATTTAGCTTGGGCGTGACATTTCCCGTCTTCATTTCTTTAAACATTTCACTATCTCTTCCACACTTCTGATGTCCTTCTGTTCTTTCACAACTTGTTTGTATTGTTTTTTTGTCTTTTCTTACGTTTCTTCGTACTTGTTAAAGATTTATATTCCTCTTTGTTGTTGTTTGTCACTTTCCATTTCGTCTTCATTTCTCTACGTTGTTTTATCAGTTCTAGTGTCCCTGCTGTAATCCATCCATTCTTTTATGTTTTATTTACTGGAACCATGTCTTTAGCTGTTGTTATTAAGATATTTCTGGCCTGCATAGCTAATTCACCCGATGTCATCTCCTCCTGTACAGCCATCAGGATTTCGAAACAGTTCTTCACTTCTATACCATATTGTTTTGGTATTTTTGTAAGATCAAAGCAGAGTGGTCTTGATCCCGTAACTGTTTTCTTTTTATCTTTATCTTCATGTTTGCTATTAATAACTCATGGTCCGTGTCACAATCAGCACCTGGTAAAGTTTTTGCTGATGTTATACTTGACCTCCACCTTCTTTGCTCTAAAATGTAATCTATGTGATTCCTGGTTTTACCATCAGGTGATGCCCATGTGTAAAGTCTTCTTGGATGTTGTTTAAAAAATGTGTTAGCAATCGTTAGCTCATTTTCCATGCAAAACGCCATTAGATTGTCACTTGCCTCACTTCTATGTTCTATGCTAAATTTACCCACAACATATCATTTGTCTTCTGCTCTTTCTGTATCAATCTTTGCATTAAAATCCCCTATTATTAATACAATATCATTTTTCCGTACCTGGTCTATCGTCATTTGCAGTGTGTTATAAAAGTCTTCTACTTCCTCTTCTTCTGCTGCTGATGTAGGTGCATATATCTGGATGATTGTTACATTTCTAGGAGTGCCCTTAAGTCTGATTGTGAGGATTCTATCACTTACTGGATTATAACCTAGTAATGCTTTTGATGTTGATTTGTCCAAGTAAAAAGCCACTCCATTTTTTCCTCCCAATTCTCCACCAGAGTATATAAAGATATTATCATTCTTGCTCTTGAAGTGTTCTGATCCTTTCCATCGATGTTCACAGATTCCCAAAATGTGTATCCCTGTTCTTTTCATCTCATCACTTATTATCTGATACTTTCCCTCATACATACTTCTTACATTCCATGTTCCTACTCTTATTTTTCTTTTTAGATTGATGTAGGAGTTTTCCTTGGTAACACCGTCAGGATTTTGTCCGTCATCACAATTACTAGTACTGACCTCTGCCTCACACTCTTCCCCAGTGTTAAAATTAGATCTATCTGGCCTGGGGGACTCACCACCAGATCTTTTTTCCTATTTGACCTTCCATGTTGCTGTTTGGGTTTCTTGGTATATTTCCAGAATATAGTTTACCATTGCTTTCCTTCCGGGCAGTGACTGTACTAGTCAGTGATCGTAGCCATTTTCCCTACATTGAGATCATCTGCCTACCATCATAGAATGGTGACCATAACCAACATTATCTGCCAGCTGCTCTCCCATTCCATCCACCACCTGCTCCCATGGCTTCATGTCACCCTGATCTGGGAGCTATACAGGTACTCCACCCTGCCCAAGGGTGTCCGTAAACTGACAGAGGTAAGGAGGCGTCTTACTTCTTTGCATAAAGTACTTCCTGAAATACCAGTTTTGTGAATACAACTGTCAGTAGCTGATAGTTCTTTCAAAGCAAAACTGAACACACTACACATATTTCAGCCAGAACTGAATGCTCAAGTGATTTTGCTTTCATTATTTGCAGCAAGATTTAGTCTTTACAAAACACTCACATGCTGGACCAGAATAAAACTTAGCCTGATTCTCTTCCATGGAAACTCAGCATCATCACTCTACTGGCCCAATTATCCTCCAACCAATTTAGCTGACTGCTTTTTTACTAGGTTTTTGATGATATAAAGTGGTCATGACAACTGACGACTTTCAACAGTGTCGATTTTTCTCTTTCATTTAAAGTAATTTACCAGAAATTGCTGGTTTGACATGAATCATGGCCAAGGCTACATTTTTTTAAGCTGCTTCTAAGGGAGAAAAAAAATAAAGAAAGAAAAAAACCTTAATAATAAAAGGCACAGAAGTTATAGAATTTGTCACAGCAACAGTGAAAGGGAGATGAGTTGAATCAGTGTATATAATCAAATGAATAAACATCAAAACAAACTAGTAAATATCATAATAAACAATAATGAAAACAATTAACATTGACATATCTCAAGCTTACCACATACAGACAGTTAAAAACTAATGTATCTCAAGCTTACCACATACACAGACAGTTAAAAACTAATATATCTCAAGCTTACCACAAAGACAGTTAAAAACTAATGTATCTCAAGCTTACCACATTCAAAGACAGTTAAAAACTAATGTATCTCAAGCTTACCACATACAAAGACAGTTAAAAACTAATGTATCTCAAGCTTACCACATTCAAAGACAGTTAAAAACTAATGTATCTCAAGCTTACCACATACAAAGACAGTTAAAAACTAATGTATCTCAAGCTTACCACATTCAAAGACAGTTAAAAACTAATGTATCTCAAGCTTACCACATTCAAAGACAGTTAAAAACTAATGTATCTCAAGCTTACCACATACACAGACAGTTAAAAACTAATGTATCTCAAGCTTACCACATTCAAAGACAGTTAAAAACTAATGTATCTCAAGCTTACCACATACAAAGACAGTTAAAAACTAATGTATCTCAAGCTTACCACATTCAAAGACAGTTAAAAACTAATGTATCTCAAGCTTACCACATTCAAAGACAGTTAAAAACTAATGTATCTCAAGCTTACCACATACAAAGACAGTTAAAAACTAATGTATCTCAAGCTTACCACATTCAAAGACAGTTAAAAACTAATGTATCTCAAGCTTACCACATTCAAAGACAGTTAAAAACTAATGTATCTCAAGCTTACCACATTCAAAGACAGTTAAAAACTAATGTATCTCAAGCTTACCACATTCAAAGACAGTTAAAAACTAATGTATCTCAAGCTTACCACATACAAAGACAGTTAAAAACTAATGTATCTCAAGCTTACCACATTCAAAGACAGTTAAAAACTAATGTATCTCAAGCTTACCACATTCAAAGACAGTTAAAAACTAATGTATCTCAAGCTTACCACATTCAAAGACAGTTAAAAACTAATGTATCTCAAGCTTACCACACACAGCAAAGTGGGATGGCAACCCACTATAAATGGAAGGTTACGAAAGCCATTGATTCGATGAGCTATTCGAACTGGTAGCTCCTTATGTAGATACTGGGCGCTCCTCTGTGAAAATATATGAGTAATCCCAATATAAAAACATGCATTCTCATAAGGAAATAAATTTACTGTAATCCAAAAATATAAGATACAAAATAAATGTAGCACTATGCTAGAAAACCAATTATGAGAACTACACATTTTGTTAAAACCATGGGAAAACAATGGATGATGATTTGGAGGAGAGGAGAAGAACAACTTTATTCTCCATAAAAGCCAATAGCAGAAAGAAAGCTATAGGGTAACTTTGCTGTGTAACAAAATTAGAACATAAAGTTTCACTGGGTCTCTAGGCATGTCAAGAGAAAATATAGCAAGGTTTAGTTTTTGCTAAACACTATTACTGTAATATGTAGGCATTTATTTTTCCCTTGTCTCCTTCCTCATATACCTTTTGATGTTGAGGAGACAAATATTCGTCTTGAAAGAGTGCGGCAATCTGCTTTATATAACGGAATATTTAAGGTTTCTGTAATTTCCTCCCTCCATCTCTTCTGTGGACGACCTCTCCCTCTGTTTTCTACAACTTTTACCCTGTGGTATAGACGACTTCTCCTTCTGTTTTCTACAACTCTTACCCTGTGGTATAGATGACCTCTCCCTCTGTTTTCTACAACTCTTACCCTGTGGTATACTGTCTGGTGATAGCGTAACATGACCAAACTGCTTGACTTGTTTCTGGATGTAGCACTGCACTGTTGTTACTCCAACCCATGCCCTGACGGTGTCATTTCCGATTTTGTCTCTTTGTTACTTTCAGTATTCTCCTTAAACACCTTGTTTCTGTCATGACAATTTTCCTTTAGTTTCTGTCTGTTAGTGTCCATGTTTGACAATGACAGCACAGAGCTGGAGGAAAAGTGTTTTGTACAGAGCTCTTTTTGTTTCAGTTGTGATGTATTTGTTTTTCAGTAAAGGTGTCATTTTTCCAATGACCTCATTTGTTTTACTGCAATCTGTTCTCAAGCACAGCACTGATTTTCCCACAGGATGACACTGTATCACACAGGCATTAATGTAAATGGCAGAGGTCACAAAAGGGTTAAGTTTGATCAGTCACTTCCTGACTAAAAACAGACTGTTTCACAGGAAGGTCTTGGCTGATACTTCCATTCTGGCAATGGTGTTGACATGGGTTTTTTTCACCACTGATTTTCATTTTGTGATTTGTACACGCCCTTGCTAGGTTATCCATGCTGCTGTAGCTTCTTCCCTGACAGGTGCTTGATCATCAACAAAAATGAGCTCATTTATGCTGCACTTACTGAGTATATTTTTTTTTAAGCCTATCAGCATTATTTCTAGAGCTGGGCTGTCTGGCAGTTTCCTGACGGAATTTTTACTATGCATGTTGCCTCTTTTTGTGTGTATATGTTGTCAATGTATGTTATGTATAGTAAGGGAGATAGTACACAGCCCTGCCTCACTCCAGATTTTATGATGAATGGTTCAGAATGTCCCGCATGTGTTCTAACCATGCACCAACTGTTTTCATATAGCTTTTGGCACAGACTGATCAGATGTGTACTAGCACCATGATGATGCGTAATTTCCCACAGATTATATTCATCTACTCTACTGAATGCTTCTTCTAGATCTATGTAAGCTATGTGCAGTATCTGGTTGTGTTCAACTGATTTTTCTGTTAGCTGTCTTAGGGAAAAGACAGCATCTGTACCACCCCTATTTTTCCTAAATCCTATATGAGTTTCACTTAACTGTGGTTCAATCACTGACCTTGGTCTGCTCTCTAAGACCTTTCAGAACATTTTTCTAGTATGGCTTAGTAGTGAGATGCTTCTAAATTGGTTAGTTCTTTTACTGGCTTTTTACATCCATACTGGAGTAATTACAGCATTTCTCCAGTCTTGTGCTGTTTCTTGTTTTTCCCATGCCAGGTTACAGAGTTTGTTTGAGCTATTCCAACTTCTTTTGTACATTTGATTAACTCATTGGAGCTTTGTTCACTGGGGCCTTTCTGATGGCCCCTCTGACTTCAGCTGGTAGTTTGTCTGGTTCTAGTACTGTGGGGCTGAATGTGTTATCTCAGTGTCAATGAGTCTTGGCTGGTAAACTGAGCACTTTGTCAAAGTACTGTCTCCATCTCTCAAACACAAGATCTGCTTCTGTTTCACATATTGGATCATCATTAACAAATATGCTCAGGTAAAAGGATATATGCTGGCATTAAGGACCATTTCTCCATAAGGAGCTGGGGTTTATAAAGGAAAGATGCATCAAACAAAGCAGATTCTGGATGGCTGAGGCTGAGGATACAATAAAGTCAATTTGCAACCTAGATGAGGTGCCTAATGGTGATGACTGGTTACTGGTACAGGACAAACCTCAGCTAACAAGGTTATTACACAGAATGACTGTGAATGTCAAGTCTGGGCACAGGGGGCAGTTGAACTTTGGATTCAAGATCTCATCCAGTATCACTGTGGCTCTTCTGACATGGTAATATATATAGATGGCTCAGTGACTCAGAACAGCAGAGGTGGTTGAGGTCCTGTTGTCTACTGAAATGGAAGAGTAGTGGCATAGGCTTCAGGAGCCTTCGAAGTCACCACATCAAGCAAATGGAAATTGAGGCTGTGTTGGCAGCAGTGGAATGGCTAGTTGCTCATGATGTGGTTAATGGTGTCACTGTAATGAATTCACTGTGTGTGTTCGTAAGACTGAGAAGAAAATGCTTTGAAAAGAATAGGTTCATCTGTTAAGCCAGTCAATTGTGAGAACCCTAACATGGTTTTACTGTCCAGAGAATGCAGGAGTACATGGCAGACAGACTTGCTAAAATAAATGGAGGCCTGACAATGGACAAGCGTGACACTGCTAAAGTCATACTGGACAGATTGTGGGAAAATGAAGAGCAGGAATGGATAAACAATATAGATCTGAAGAGATTGCTGGAGCTAGGACAAATTAAAGGTGCTGGAGGAAGTATGTGTGACAGAAGATGCTTCGTAAACAACCAACACTTGGCAGGAACTTTTAGCAAACATACTCTTGGGTAGATGCTGCAGCATGCAATGGAACACGGAAGTTGTCTATGGGGTTGTCCCAAATGCAGTGAAGCCAGAGTCTGAATTCTGAACCTTGAACCTGAACATCATTCACCTGCTCTGCACACATGTTTATGTACATATATAAAATATGCAAATTATTTTTATGTCTTCCACAGTGTATTAAGAATTATAAAATAGTCATGTTTATGTTTGTTAATACATTTTGTTAGTGGTGATGGCTTTCCTTATCTCTTGTATGAAATACTGGAGGAATATATCCATGATAAAGGTATGCTACACTGATAACAGTATATATGTGTAGGCAGTTTGTTCACAGGTCTCTTTTGGAGATAAAAATGAAAGAGTTGCTACATCTATTGCAGCCAACTGAAAGCTCACTCCCTGGCTCATCCACTTCACTCACTCACATCAACTGATGACAAGTGACAGATACAAAAACATACAAATGTTTATATACAATGAAAAAAAAGCTCAGCAGTTTTAATAACTATTCTTATTATCCTGGATGTGTGTGGTTGGGGACAGGAGAGGAGGAGGAGAGAGAGCTGTTATATTTATGTAACTGACATAAACTGGGCAGATAAGCTAAGCACACACTAACAAAAGTAAATGTGTTAACTGCACGTACAACTGTTCTGGTTTTTGTGTTGAAAATAATCTATAAACAGGGACAAACTGGTGTGGGGAGGCCAGATAAAAAACATCTGTATTCAATACTATTACGTGAGTTGAGTAGCAGCGCTGGGCTGGTAGCTACTTGGAAAGTGGCCCATATTGTAAGTCATGGCAAGAAACTACAGAGAAAACTTGCTTATACTGACAGAAATGTGGTCGAGAGCTCGCACTCAACACACTCCTCCGTTTACCTAGTATATGGGATTTGATATGTGGTTATTTCGCAGTTATAGATAGCGATATATACACGTAACAGATAACGGAACGAGATTTAAATCTTAAAACTGTAAAACTCGACCAATGACGACGATTGTGACGTGTAAGTAGGTCAGAGTAGTTCGCCGACCTTAATTTAAAACTGGGTTACTAGCAGATGCGCTCTTGTATGGAGGCCATGGTACAGTCTGTTATCTTCCTGCAAGAACATCTTTCCATGGTTTCAGAAACCTACAAGAAAGATTCTAATGAACGTTCAGATGAAGTGGGGGTGAGGTTGGGGGAACAGGCTCAGTGGAGACTGTTACTTTTATCAGTCGCAGATAAAGGCAATATGCAGGCGGAGGTCATGATGGGGTCAAGAGCGATCAAACATGTCACGTTCATGCTAGGTTTAATGCTGTCTGGTTTGTACACTCTTATGGTGGGCGGTATTACGTGCTAGAAGAGTGCACTGCGACACGTGCTCTGGTTTTGTTACAATACTGCTCCTCGAGTTTGTTTTTTTTTTCTTTCCCCAATGCTCACGATGTCGGCTTGTAACGTCAGCTATACAAACAGTGAGCTAACCATACATTAAAATACGTTCACATTTACTGTACTACAAAACTTCACTTACAAGGATATGGCTTTGGTCTGGACTTTTTCCTGAATAGAGAATGGCTGCTGGGGTAAGACGAACTGAAGGCTGCGGAGAAATAAATGGCATAATCACTTGAAACATACAATCACACAACACAATATTTGATATACTGGACGCTGACATTCGTTCAGGTCAAAGAACTTAAATGCAAGTTTAGCTTAGGGTCAAGCAAATATTTCGGCAAAACAATTTCGCCTGATAACAACGAGCATTTTTTTATGAGGAAAAAAGAAATACTACAAGAGAATGTAAATTGTAATGAGATACTCATTTTTAAAAAAAAATACATACAGCAAAATATTGTTGTCATACCCTCGACAAGTCCTCCTCATCAACGAATTCTTATGTATTTTTGAAGCTCTCTGCTAGATTCTGTTAACTGTCTCCTATTTGTAGTTTTTGAAGCTCTCTGCTAGATTCTGTTATTTTTCTCCTATATTACATTGCCAAACTGTCCATAGCTAAGAACTAATACCATGGGATGTAACAGCAGCCTATTTTACTTTATCCTTCCTCTTGTCTGTGAGGTGTCGAGGGGGGAGGGGTGTGCAGCTGGCGCTTTTGGGCCAAATTGGGGGAGGGCCCCTCAGTGACGCTCATTCCATAGTTGCCAGCGTCTCTCTGATACCATCTAGCATCTCTTTCCGAGTCTTCTTCTTAATCTGTGTCTTGTAGTTCTTTGGCTGAAGGCTCTCGTGGCTGGCTGTGAGCGTGTCATTCTCGTTAAGCTGCCAAACAACTTGATTCTTTGCTTGTCTGTGTGTCGCAGACATGGTGTAGTTCCTAGCATCTGTCTTACAGTGTCATTTCTTACTTGCAGCACAGACAAGAAAAATATTATCAATGGAGAGATCAGAAGTGATTATAAATATAAAACTTTAAAACTATACGTACATATGAAATTGTAGAGGAAGATATTAGTGTTAGATGGGAGAACAAGTCAAAATACTACTGTTAGAGCAGGGAATAGGGCAACACAGTGCTACAGTAGGGGACAGACTAAGATATTGCTAGCACAAGAAAGAATTCAAGCCAGTGATAGGGCAGGGAGAAGACCATGTCAGTGCTAGGGCAGGGAGAAGACTATGTCAGTGCTAGGGCAGGGAGAAGACCATGTCAGTGCTAGGGCAGGGAGAAGACTATGTCAGTGCTAGGGCAGGGAGAAGACTATGTCAGTGCTAGGGCAGGGAGAAGACTATGTCAGTGCTAGGGCAGGGAGAAGACTATGTCAGTGCTAGGGCAGGGAGAAGACTATGTCAGTGCTAGGGCAGGGAGAAGACTATGTCAGTGCTAGGGCAGGGAGAAGACTATGTCAGTGCTAGGGCAGGGAGAAGACTATGTCAGTGCTAGGGCAGGGAGAAGACCATGACAGTGGTAGGGCAGGGAGAAGACCATGTCAGTGCTAGGGCAGGGAGAAGACCATCCCAGTGCTAGGGCAGGGAGAAGACCATGTCAGTGCTAGGGCAGGGAGAAGACCATCCCAGTGCTAGGGCAGGGAGAAAACCATGACAGTGCTAGGGCAAGGAGAAGATCAAGCCAGTGCTAGTGCAGGGAGAAGACCAAGCCAGTGCTAGGGCAGGGAGAAGACCATGACAGTGCTAGGGCAGGGATAAGACCATGACAGTGCTAGGGCAGGGATAAGACCATGACAGTGCTAGGGCAGGGAGAAGACCAAGCCAGTGCTAGGGCAGGGATAAGACCATGACAGTGCTAGGGCAGGGAGAAGACCATGACAGTGCTAGGGCAGGGAGAAGACCAAGCCAAGCTAGTGCAGGGAGAAGACCAAGCCAGTGCTAGGGCAGGGAGAAGACCAAGCCAGTGCTAGGGCAGGGAGAAGACCAAGCCAGAGCTAGGCAGGGAGAAGACCAAGCCAGTGCTAGGGCAGGGAGAAGACCAAGCCAGTGCTAGGGCAGGGAGAAGACCATGACAGTGCTAGAGCAGGGAGAAGACCATGACAGTGCTAGAGCAGGGAGAAGACCAAGATATTTTTGCTAGCACAAGAAAGAAAGAGCAGACCAAAATAGTGCTATAGGAGGAAGCAGACCAAAAACAGTGCTAGATGAGGAAGCAGACCAAAAACAGTGCTAGATGAGGAAGCAGACCAATAAAAGTGCTAGAGGAGGAAGCAGACCAAAAACAGTGCTAGAGGCGGAAGCAGACCAAAAACAGTGCTAGAGGTGGAAGCAGACCAAAAACAGTGCTAGAGGAGGGAGCAGACCAAGACATTAGTGCTAGAGGAGGAAGCAGACCAAAAACAGTGCTAGAGGAGGAAGCAGACCAAAAACAGTGCTAGAGGAGGAAGCAGACCAAAAACAGTGCTAGAGGAGGGAGCAGACCAAGACATTAGTGCTATAGCAGCAGACAGACCAAGACAGTACTAGAGCTGAGGACACACCAAAACATCAATGCTACAGCATGGAACAGATTCTACAACAGAGGGCATAACAAGATATCAGAGTTACGCTAATGAACAGACCAATGTATTAGTTCTAGTGTAAGAAAAGTCACAGCAGGGTTTCAAGATTCACGATTCATGTATGCAGGAACAGTCTACTGTAGAGAATGAAACAACACAACTACATCATCTTCAGAGGAAGTACCCACCCCCAGACAAGTGTTTTGGACCTATTAAACTCCTGACACTCATCACAAATCTTAAATAAGCACGTGAAAACAGCACACCACTAAATCTTGACTAGTCTAGACCTCTGACAATAAGCCTACATCACAGCTTAGCAGAGAGTGATCTAACAATAAGCCTACATCACAGCTTAGCAGAGAGTGATCTAACAATAAGCCTACATCACAGCTTAGCAGAGAGTGATCTAACAATAAGCCTACATCACAGCTTAGCAGAGAGTGATCTAACAATAAGCCTACATCACAGCTTAGCAGAGAGTGATCTAACAATAAGTCTATATCACAGGTTAGCAGAGAGTGACAGTAACAAACTGCAGGGAGAAGTCAGACACATCTGATACTGTAATAATGAGAAAACAAGCTATACTTGGAGGAAACGGGCCTGGAGCAGCCTGACACTTGTGAGGACAAATCCTTAACCACAGTGGAGTGAAGAAGACCATGACATACATGGCAGAGATCAGCAGAAAGAGAAGACAGATTGACCATACCTGAGAATGTCTGGAAGTGACACAAAGGAATAGAAAGGTTATGGGTCTTTGTTATTTTGTTTCTAGAAGATTAAAACTATAGCCTGCACATATTGTAACTGTGGACATACTGTAATATAAACAGACTTTTTACAAGTGATTTCTCTCAACAGCAATAAAAACCAGTGGTAACCTTCCTATGCCATCTAATCTGATTTTACTGGTGTCCCCGAAATAAGCACATGAAAATGGTACTAATTCAAATTGTTATTTGTGTTTGAATATCAGCAAGTCAATTCAAGTTTGTTTTTTTATCACAGAGTACATGCATGAGGTACAAAACAAGCAACAGCTTGAGGAACCTCTGAATTATTTCCAATTTCAATTTCCACATCAAAATTTAGTACACATTGTGTATTAGAAACAACATGATGTGTACACACTGTGTATTAGAAACAACATGATGTGTACACACTGTGTTAGAAACAACATGATGTGTACACAGTTATGAATTCCCTCTGCTGGGCAAAATATTTAAATAACAGAAACTCTAATAAACAAAACAGCCTGTATTATAGCATGATAAGCTACAAATCATGCAAATTTTCTATATCTGCAAATACTGCAACATTTCTAAAACTGCTGCAAAATTTCTTGTTTTACAAAAGGCAGCATATATTTATGACACAGTTCTAAAATCAATGAGCATCAGATAGGGCTGTGTATTGTCATTCTCAATCTGAATCTAAGTGCCCAGGGCACATGGGGCTTCCCAAGTGTTTTCCACAAATGCCTGTCCTTTGCCTTTTTTTTTCTACTCTCGCCCAGGTGAGCCCTCTATTGATCAACATCCTCTCTGTTGTTCTTCTCTGTGTCTCTTTTGGTCTACGCTTACTTCTGTTCCCCTGTGGTACTGTCACTACTACTATTTATAATCTACATGGACAGAATAACGAAAGAAGCAAACTCAAACCCACTAGAACTGAATGAACTAATGATCGTAGATGACCAGTGTGTAGCACACAAGAATCTGAACTGCTTACAAGATGACATGAATAAGCAGCAAACATCACCAGGTTTGACAAGCTAAGACACCATAAGACAGATGGTAGGAACTACACCATGTCTACGACACATAGAGAAGCAATGAATCAATTGGTTTGGCCACTTAATGAGAATGACACACTCACAGCCAGCCACGAGAGCCTTCAACCAAAGATCTACAGATCAAGAGGA
This sequence comes from Achatina immaculata, assembly GCA_009760885.1. Classification (NCBI taxonomy): domain Eukaryota; kingdom Metazoa; phylum Mollusca; class Gastropoda; order Stylommatophora; family Achatinidae; genus Lissachatina; species Lissachatina immaculata. The sequence goes on from CM019693.1 coordinate 8,279,785, forward strand.
AGACCTAGAAATAGATAGTTAGATGGTATCAGAGAGACACTCACTAATTATGGCATAACCATCACTGAGGCCACACATTTAGCATAAAAATGCCAATTGAATCTCCCCTCCACACATCATAGCACAAGAAGAAGGATAAAGTAAAGCAAAGTCCATTATAAAATTAGTAATAATAACTTAATATATCACAGTAACATTTTAAGAACACACTGGGAAGACTGTGATAAATGAGGAAATAACCAAACTGGCATTCAGAACATTACTAAAGAGGTCATAAGATGAAGATGGAAATGGCTAGGCACCATTCTGCGAATAGAAAAAACATGACACCCCCATACTGCCTTGACTTTGACACCACAATGGAAAAGAAAGAGGGACAGGCCATGGAGAAGCACAATACATGAAGAACTAAAGGGAGCAGGAAAGACATGGTATGAGGTATTCCAACTTGCTCTAGACAGGAATGGGTGGAGAACCTTTGCTGACGGTTTATGCTCCATTGGGGGTACAGATGACTGATATATATATATACTTTTTAATAGACAAATATGCTATAATTATTTCATTTCTCATCTATATCACTTTTCTGCGGTACATTAAACTGCTTCATTCACTATTTGGAGTTAGTGGATATTAAAAATTTCCTTTAGATCATTGCTTTCTTTCCTCTGGTTCCACCGTGGAGCGGTGCATCTGTGCGCACCAGAATTATCTTTACATATGTTCACGCACACACAAACGCACACACGTCGGTGGCCTGTACGCGTGGACGTGTACGGAAAGGTTGATGACCTACCTGCATGGCCGCTGCGTCTATGGCACTTTGGTAGTAGAATCTTGTAACATTGTTAAACTCTCTTTTAATATCACTGTTGACGCTGGCAGTTCCCTTTTCCCTTCGCTTATGAAAATCATCAGAAAAACATCGCATCAAAGCTGAGGAGCTCTTACACAAGTTTGCGAACAATGGGCGGGGTGAAGACGGCAGGCCGAGCGATGCCATCGTGGAACAGCTGAGATGATGCAGGCGGAGCTTCCCTTCAATCACAAACAAAATAACTTATATCGATTAAGCGAATAATTCCTACGACAACATGATTTTTTGTTATCCATTGCAATCCTTCCTTGAAGCGAAGGAGAAATGAAATATCCGCCACAATCTGATAACCCTTGCCTTTCTGTCCGCTAGTTTCCCAGTCAGGACTGCAGAAGTCAAAAAACGGTTTTTATAAATCTGTTCACCCGGAGACGAAACGAAAATAAACGCGGCCTTGATCCCTTGACCAAGCACGCACTCTCAACACAACAATCACGTGCATATCAGATGTGGGAAAATCTATACCAGTTTGATAAGCTTATAGAACTACATTAACAAGGATCTTATAATTAGGCTAGTTTGCTCTCTTGACATTATTTCCTTACCCGATATATACATTTATGACCTACAGCAGTGGTTCTCCAAACTGGGATCCATGAACCCCCAGGGGTCCACAGACCAGCAAATGGATGAGCTCGACCAGCAAATGGATGAGCTCGATTTAAAAAAAAAAAAGATCTTAGCGTCATCTTGTTTCTGTTTATTGTTATTTTTTAATGGGTGTCAACAGATGTTCTCAGGCCGGGAACTAGGTGTGGGGATGTGTGTGTGTGTTTGATTGCTTGTTTTCAACACTCCCCCCCCCCCAAAAAAAAAAAAAAAGATCTAAAGAGATGTTAAGAACCACAGATCTAGCAGGAATGTTTTCCACACGATGAGTACACGCTGAAACTAGAGTCTCTGTGACATTATCCTTTTCCCATCGCCCCTGCCAAACAAATTTATTTTGATCATACCGCTGCACACAACACGATACGGTCACACATGCGAAAGATGGTGCAGCGACTGAAAACGTTGCTGTTTGAACTTACAGGCTAGTTGACTTTTTTAAAAATATTCAATATTAGTCATTTTAATTCTTGAGGGGAAAAAAGGCCAGATTCACTTTCGTTCACTAAAATGATAATGTCTCTTCTTTGCTCTTATTTTGACTATCACCGCCTCGGAAAGGTCGTGCCCCCCCCCCCCTTTCAGCGTGTTCACAACGCAGACTACCAGCCCCCATTATCAGCTCTCTGGATAGCAACTCCACTTTGGGCCGTCAAGACATCCGTTTGACTGTATATAATCTGATCAATGGACCGGCTGTTGCATATCAACGTGTTCATTCGCTGATCACGATTCGATTCTGGTGGAAGTAATGAATATATGCATCACGTTTGTGCCATATCACAATTCAAGTCAAGAGAGATAAACTGCACATAAATATGTAGTGTTATCACACTGCGACAGGAACGGTAACTGACAAAACTGTACAATTGTGACCGCTTAAATCAGTAGATCCCAACCTCAGGTCGCGACACACCTTTGGGTTGCGGGATGTCTGAATTAAGCTCGCGAGATGAGAATCAAACAAGAGGCAGGTAATATCACGGGAATCAAACAAGAGGCAGGTAATGTCACGGGAATCAAACAAGAGGCAGGTAATGCCACGTGAATCAAACAAGAGGCAGGTAATGTCACGGGAATCAAACAAGAGGCAGGTAATGTCACGGGAATCAAACAAGAGACACATAACGAGATGGGAATCAAACAAGAGACACATAACGAGATGGGAATCAAACAAGAGACAGGTAATGCCACATGAATCAAACAAGAGACACATAACGAGATGGGAATCAAACAAGAGACAGGTAATGCCACGTGAATCAAACAAGAGACAGATAATGCCACGTGAATCAAACAAGAGACACGTAACTAGACGGCAATCAAACAAGATCCTGATTACTTCTTACTTATATCGTTGTTTCTTTAGCACTTTTGGTGCACGATCTTAACGAAATTAAACTGATCAAGAAAATCGGGGTAATTTGGGGGGGGGGGGGAGAGACGAATGTTAAATGGTTAAGATAGTTCTTTGTAAATAGAAAAAATACATGCACAAGTAATGTTCCCTCTAAGGGTTTGCGGTCTGTGTGCAAAATGTTCAGCTCGTGTGCTAAGAAAATATTGTGTGTGCAAATGTGCATAGTAACACACACACACACACATGCACACACACTCTACTGATCTACTACTATTTAAAAAAACAGGACGACCCTAATGTTGGTGGTCACGACGTGTGGAATTAACTACTAAGATCAATTTGCTTACCTGAGCAGCTCGATGGACATTCTCCTTTTCCACGGCGCAGTGGAATTTCATCTGACTTTATATTTTAATTACTCTCTGTTCTCTGTGTGCCCACCTGCCTCGTCACGATTCTGCAATAATAATACCAAACTACGTGATAAAAGACCCGATGAAACATCCGATCCGAAAGTAATTTCTCAACAAGAAAAAAAAAACACTAAAGAAAAAGCATGTACCATCACTGTCATTTTCTTGATAGCAATTATAACACGGAGCAGAATCTGGAAACTGGACAATAAAAGTAGCGGTTTCATTTTTCTTTTTGTTTGGCTCCAAAAATGTTGAGCGCGGTATGATTTTTTTTTTTCTGTGCGCGGCCGCGCAGGCGCCCAGTTTAGAGTGAGCATTGTGCACAAGTTCCTATTAAACGACTCTCAAGGCAGCATAGCAACTTCTTATTCTTGTTCATGTGCTGTATCCCTGGAACTGCAGCAGATATTCTTTGCAGCCGATGCAGTGTGGATGTTGAAGCACAGGATGGTGTCAAATAGGGATCTGGTTATGACTCTCTTTTTTTTTCAGAGACACTGAGAGGAGCTAAACAGCAGAGAGGAATGATTGAGTGGGGGTGGGGGGAGGGAGGAGTGCACTGTTTCTTTAGCAGGCGACCCCCCACCAAAGGGACTAGAGCGACTCTTTCCTCATTAGCCAGACTGGACCTGTTACTGTGAAGACTGGACCTGTTACTGTGAAGACTGGACCTGTTACTGTGAAGACTGGACCTGTTACTGTGAAGACTGGACCTGTTACTGTGAAGACTGGACCTGTTACTGTGAAGACTGGACCTGTTACTGTGAAGACTGGACCTGTTACTGTGAGCACCTACGGAGAACTGGGACAAGGTCTTGACTGAGTCCCAACTCTGATGCGAGCATGTCAGCTGTGGGTTGCTGACCGTTACATCGGACAGCATCAGCATGTCAGCTGTGGGTTGCTGACCGTTACATCGGACAGCATCAGCATGTCAGCTGTGGGTTGCTGACCGTTACATCGGACAGCATCTTCACTGCCGCAGTATACCAACATATTTGATTACAAAAAGGTAAAGATAAAAAAGGTGAAACCCCTGTTTCTGTGCTTTTAAGACATATTAGGGATACAGTATTAGGGATACAGTATTAGGGATACAGTATTAGGGATACGGTATTAGGCCCGTGTTTCCAAGACCATCGGCACCTGGAAGTGTGATGTGGCTAGTATCACCACCTGACCGCATTTACCTTCTCAGATTTCTCTGGTACCCTGTTTTAGAGACTGGGTGGACCTCCAGGCCTGTTTAGTGTGGTGGTATCAGAAAAATAATCTCCAGTGCTGGGACTTGAACCCGATACCACTAGATTAGTGGACTAAGCTCCTGAACACTCAGCCAACTAGGCCGCCAGCTACAAAAAGATCTCTCAGTAATAAAGGAAACTTGGTCGAAATCACCTATCTAAATCACATTTTAAAGAATCTAATTATCTCACCTATCTAAATCACATTTTAAAGAATCTAATTATCTGTAAGCTGAGTTTCTAATAAGAAAGTAATCATTAAAAAATATTTTTGATGATCCGCGGGCACTAATCAAATATCTTTTCTAAAAAAAAAAAAAACAGACGTAGGGCTCTGTATGTAATGCAGTTATTCCTACAATTCAGATCGTCTACTAAATTAAGGTCGTGGCGTAGAGTCTGAGGTAGGCTAGTGAGAAGATACTATGATAAATGCTGAATTATTAGGAAGTGATAATTATACGTAAATTTTATGAAGTGACAATTATCATAATTAGTGATTAGTAGCAAAATTTACATTATATTGAAGACATTTAAAAAGTATCAGTTAATTTTTGTTGAATTTCAGTGTTTTTAAACATCTTTTTCATGTGTCGTGGGTCACCTAACATTGTTAATGTATGGTCGCCAGTTACGAACCATTGTTGTTTTAGGGTCGCGCCCAAAAAATGTTGGGAACCACTAATGTAAATTCATATCCAGCTGTTTGAAGAGCTCTACAAGAAGTTAAACTTTCCTGTATTTTAAACCTGTTTAGCGCCTCCTGTCTGGCGTTTTTAAATTGACCTACATCTCATTTACCAGGGCAAGCAGAAAAGTATATGTACATTTAAATTTGCTCTAAAAGATTTAAATCCAGAAATAGACAAATGTAGTATAGATAAGTTGTGTCATCCATCTCTATATGTATGTGTGCAGAAACGCGGTTGCCATTTTGAAAAATATCACGCCAGGTTACAAAAATGGCTGCTTCCTGGGAAGCATACACAAGAGAAAAACATCTCGCAGTTTTTCGTTTCTTGGGGAGTAACGGTGAAAAACCTGCAGACATTCGTTGCAGAATGAAGAAGCAGCCTGAGTACACGTCAAGAAGTTTAAAAGTTGGGCGTCAAATCTGGCAGAATGCAAATCGTTCCGGCTGGTCTCACACTGTGAATAGACCTGACGCAAACCGCTGAAGTAAAACAAATGATACAGGAAGACCGGTGGGTACTGATTGGGTACACGAGGCCCAACTAGAAGATCTTGATTTTGCTGATGACGTAACTCTTATCAGTAACAATGTGAATTCCATGCAAAAAAAAAAAAAAACAGATATCTTGTCTTCACTGGCTAGCAAAATAGGACTTGAAATTAACAAGAACAAAACAAAAATAATGAAAATTCCCATTAATCAAAATAGAAAAATACACGTAGAAGGAAAAGATGTTGAAGAAGTCAATCAATTTGCATACCTTGGCAGCTACATAGACCAGGATGGTGACACTAGAAAGGAAGTTAAAATTAGAATTGCAAAAGCGGCATCGATCTTCAAGAATCTTGAGAACATATGGAATTCAAAAGTTATAAGCACACAAACCAAGTTAAGACTATTCAATTCAAATGTAATATCCACCCTCATTTATGCATGCGAAAGCTGGAAAACAACTAAAGAAACAGACAAGAAATTAGACTCTTTTGAAAACAAATGACTAATGAAAATACTCGGCATCAAGTGGAACGAATTGAAGAACAATGCAGAGATAAGACAGATGACTGAACAACAACCAGTCTCATGGGTGATCAGGAAAAGGAGATGGACATATGTTGGTCATATGATGAGAAGAAACGATCAGAGAATCCCAAAACAAGCTATCAAGTGGAACACAACAGGCCAAAGAAAAAGAGGCAGACCGCGTGAAACTCTGAAGAGGACATTGTTAAGAGAGGCCATATTAACAGGCATAAAATCCCTTGATGAGGTTGAAAGACTCGCCGAAGACAGGAAAAACTGACGAACTACCTTGAGAGCCCTATGTGACGTTTAACGGCACGGGAAGGATATAAGATATAAGATAAGATAAGTAACCGCTGAAGTAAAACAAACGATACGGGAAGACCTGTGGATAACAATCGATGAGGTGACCGGAAAACTAAAGATTAGTCACTGCTCGGGGCACTGCAACATTCACGAAGAGCTGCAGTACCGAAAATTCTCTTCCAGGTGAGTACCAAAACAACCCATCCCCAATCTGAAAGAACGTCATTAAAATGTTTGAGGTAGATAGAGCTGTATGGTGCAGTTTTACAAAGTGAGGGAGGAAGTGAGCAAGGTGAGAAAAAAACGAATATAAAGTATGAGAATGTATAAATGAAAAACATACAACATCCGATATTTCGGCGTGAGCCTTATTCGAGGATACATGCAAAAACAAAATACAAACATATATAACTTATCTGAAGCGTCTTGCTCTCAGTAAAGCGGAAATGTGTGTGGAAGAAGGAGGAGGAAAAAAAACATTGCCTACAGACAAAAGATTCCCGATATAGCCAATCATAGCGAAGAAGCGGAGAGAGAGGAAGGCAATAGAAACATGATAGCCGCTAGAGGTGTCGGGGGGGGGGGGGTGGGGGGGGGAAAGGGGAGAGAAAAGAGGACGCGAGAGATAATGAATGAAGAACTTAAACACCTACAGGGAGGAAATGTAAAACTGGTGAATGGGACAAGACCAATATGTTGGCAGAGAAGGAAATAGGATGGTGGTAGGGAGGGGTAGCATAGAGAAAGAAATTAGAGTATAAAAAAGGCCAGTGGAAAAATAAAGAAGTTACAGAAAGCTGAAGACATTGTTAATTCCAGCTGGGTGGAGACAGCCAGTCTGGAAAATAAGGCGCTGTTCTAGGACCCTCCGAGATCGTACATTTGCGGAACAAGAGCGGATCGCACTAACCGAAATGTCCTGTTTGCCCCTGTGGTTACCAAGGCAAAAATGTTTAGCCACAGGTGTCCAGGCCTTCTTAGAAATATCATTGAGATGCTGGCGAAATCGATCTCCTAACCGTAAGCCAGTTTCCCCTATGTACTTCAAACCGCAACGTTTGCACATGATAACATAAATGACATTTCGTGAAGTGCAGGTGAAGCCCTCCTGTACCGACAACGTGGATTTAGGGAAAGAGATCTGGCTGGCCTCGACAACAAACGGACAAGTGTTGCATCTACGGCGTCCACAACGTCTGGTACCATAAAAAGTGTCATCTGTCTTAAGATGACTACGAATTAAAAGGTCCCTGAGGTTTTTGTCACGTCTGTAAGCCACCAATGGGGGTTCCCCAAAAAGTTCACGTGTCTCAGGCTCGGTCTGGAGGAGGTGGAGATGGCGAAACAGTATGTTTTTAACTGCCAAGCTATGGGGGTGGTACGTGAGTACTAGTTTCACCCTGTCCGAGCTACAGTGCGGTTTAGGGGTGAGGGCTTGTTGCCGCGATATGTGGCTAATGCGGTTCCAAGACGACGAGAGAACATGTTCTGGATAGCCGCGTTGACGGAAGAAATCTAGTAATTTGTGGCCTTGATCCTGGAAATCCAAATCCTCCTTACACAAACGTCGCAACCTAAGAAGCTGGGAAAAAGGAATAGAGTCCTTACACGATCTGGGATGGGAGGAAGAGTACAGGAGGTAGCTGTGAGAGTCTGTAGGTTTATAGTGGATAGAAGTAGTAGCCCGGAGGGGCCGATAGTGACGGCAATGTCAAGAAAGTTAGCGGAAGTAGCAGAGATATGGGAGGTGAAAGAAATGACAGGATTGTATTCTTTAACAAAACTGATAAAGTTGTCAAGGTCTTCCTCTGGCATTGATGTGATCCCAATGCCATCGTCTATGTAGCGTCTATAGAAGGCGGGAAAAGGGCCTCTAAAGGCTCTCAGAATCTTGTGTTCGAAGTGGCCCATGAACAGACACGCGTAGCTGGGGCCCATCTTGGTACCCATGGCTACACCACTAATCTGGTCAAAGTAAAGGCCACTGAATTCAAAAGAATTGAGTTGGAGGACAAGTTGTGTAAGGCGCATAATAGTAGAAGTAGGAATAGAGGGATTGCGTCTTTTGTTCAGAAAGAACTTGACGGCCTGAAGTCCCTGGTCATGTGGGATGGATGTGTATAAGGATACTACATCAAGGGTGAAGATACGGTAGGTGTGACCAGGCAGGAGTGTAAGGGTCTCAAAAGTAATGACAGCATGATTGGTGTCCTTGAGATAAGTGGGCAGACTAGTGACCAGAGGTTGAAAGATGCTGTCAAGAAAATCAGAGATTTGTTCCGTAGGGCAGGAACAAGCAGACACTATGGGCCTTCCTGGGTTTCCTGGTTTGTGAATCTTAGGGAGTAGATAAAAAGATGGTTTCCCTAAGCAGCTGTCGCGGATGTGAAGATGTGTAGCCGAGGAAGAAAGACCAGACTTGGTCTTGTGGATGAGTTCGTTGATCGTGTCTCGAACATGGTGGTTGTTGGCCAGAGTCGGATCTTGAGGGCGAGAGGCATAAAATTTAGTGTTGCTCAGCTGGCCCATGGCCTCCTGGATGTACAATTCTTTCTTCCAACAAACAATAGCTCCGCCCTTGTCTGCACTCTTGATCACGATATCTCGCCTACGCTGAAGTTCAGAAAGTGCGCGTTGCTCCCCGGGGGTCAGGTTCGAGTGTCGTACACGGGGAAGGCGAAGCTTGCGGATTTCGTGAAGAGTGTGATCAATGTAGAGGTCCAAGGCACGAGACGCTCCTGCTGAAGGTGTCCAGGTGGACGGTTGTTTGGAGAAGCGAGAGAAAGGGTCATCATCGGAGGTGGATTGGGATGATGAAGGTTGGGACGCGTCTTGGAAATGGAACTTTAAACGCAGTCTGCGATGGAAACGGTGGACATCTTGAAGGAGTGAGAACTGGTCAGCAGAAGGACGGAGGGGAACAAACTGTAAACCTTTCCCCATGACAGACAATTCATCAGCTGAAAGAGGAATATCAGGAGGGATACAAACCACCTTAGTGGGGGCAGAAGCGGGGGCGGGTCTGGGAGAGGCCGTAGAGGGACGGATAGCAGAAAGTTTCTGCTTTTTGAGAGAGGAAAGTTGCAGGTAGAATTGTCTGTTGGTGGAGTGAATAATCTCGCGGATCAGGCGATAGATGAGGTAATTATCATGTGTAATGTGGTGGAGACGGGCAGAGAGTAGAGCGATCTGACGATCGAGGTCCGAGAGGAGTTTAATGTTTCCCTCCACGACACAGCGCATGCGTTGAAAAGCGCAATTGGTTTCGATAGCACAAAGACGCTGACGGATTCTGGGGTGGAGAGTGCCCATGGCCGGTGAAAACTTAGAAGTAAAACCTTTGGGTACAATCCTCAGGCGAAGACAGTTGTTGAGAAAATTAACGTGAGAAGTGAACCGCGTCTTCTTTTAAAAATGTTTGAGAAACTCTTTTATGACGTTCTGAAGCTGACGTATAGTCACCGGGTACATTACTTCCAATCAGAGACAAAACGAACCAGCAAAGAGTAGCGATATTCTTCCTTGCCGAAATCATAGTTCTGCAAAACTCTGTCGCCCGGAAAACTGATGCTCATGCTCTTCTGAAACTGTAAGTGCTCAATCCTGAAACATTACACGCCCAAAGGATCCACAGTCAACAGCGAAGTATACTGCGATTTGCTTGAGAATCACCTGAAACCTGCAATCAGGTCAAAACGTCGCGGTCTGCTCAATCCTGGTGTGTTGTTACAGCATAACCACTTCCTCGATAGAAATCAAATAGCTCAACAAATTACGCTGCTTTTGAAGTGTCTTCCACATCCTACATCCGACCTCGCGCCGTGTGATCATACTGTTTTTGGACCCCTCAAAGAGGCGCTAAGTGGGAAGTAGTTCCATATGGACGAAGAGATTAAAGATGTCATCATATATGTCTACAGGGTCAGTCAGAAAATTCCTCCCCCCACCTCCCACCCCACACCAAAGAAGTCCAGGCATTAGTGAAGCGACGATAAGCCTGCACTGAACGGGGTGGGAACTATGCTGAACGTTTTTGAAAGGAGTTTTTAATCATGTTTCTAATTTTATTTTTAAAGTAAGATTACTTTTCGACTCACCCTGGGAAAAGTAAGATTACTTTTCGACTCACCCTGGGAAAAGTAAGATTACTTTTCGACTTACCCTGGTATAAATCAGTGATCAAATGTGTCCGTGTTCTACAATCGTCAGCGCTCTTGGATGAATAAAAGATATGCACAACTGTCACAGAACTTACATCATTAGCCAACCAGGATATACACCATTGATCAACCAGGACGTACAATATTAGTCAACCAGGACTTACATCATTAGTCAGTTAGGACTTACATCATTAATCAGTTAGAAATTATATCATTAGTCAAGCAGGACATACACCATTGATCAACCAATACATACACCATTGATCAACCAGGACTTGCATCATTAATCAATCAGGACTTATATCATTAGCCAACCAGGACTTACATTTTTAGCCCCCTAGGACATATATCATTAGTCAGTTAGAAATTACATCATTAGTCAGTTAGGACTTAACAACATTAGTCAAGCAGGACATACACCATTGATCAACCAGGACGTACATTATTAGTCAAACAGGACTTACATCATTAGCCAGCTTTTTAAAATAAGGAAAAAAATTGAATTATTATATTTAAAAAAATTTAAATTTGATGAAATTAATTTTCACCCAGTTTTCTCCCGACTATAATAAACTGTGATAAAGAGGCAATAATTTCATTCGTCTGTGACTACAGCTTTTGCTAACTAACCGGATTTTTCAAGCCATTTGAATTTAGGGTGCCAGTGTATGACACTGAATTAAAAACTGCTTTTAAACGAATTTTTTTTTTTTTTGGGGGGGGGGGGGGGTTATCAAATGAGCTATGGCTGTTCATTACAAATAATGTTTAAAAAACACACCTTCACGATATTTGAATGCTTGAGTACTAGGGGCAGCAAAGATGACAAACTGGGAACGTCTAACGACAGCAACTGTAGAACAGGATCTAATTAAACCCATAAGAAAACAGCAGTCATCAGTCATTGAACATATGAGAAGGGGAGGGCTTGAAAACATAACTGGAAAGATAAATGGGAAGAGAAGCAGAAGAAAACCAAAAGGAACAAAAATATAATGGACACTCTAACACGACGGCACAGTAAACATCCACTATCTGAGCTGACTGATAATAGTAAAAATCCACTATCTGAGCTGACTGATAATAGTAAAAATCCACTATCTGAGCTGACTGATAATAGTAAAAATCCACTATCTGAGCTGACTGATAATAGTAAAAATCCACTATCTGAGCTGACTGATAATAGTAAAAATCCACTATCTGAGCTGACTGATAATAGTAAAAATCAAGATCTATAGAAAAGCATGGTCGTCGACGTGTACCAGCTCGGCACCTGATGATGATGATATATGAGCAATAAGGAGAAAAAGAAAAGCTATAGTGCATACGTTTATCTTTAGTCTCGGAAAGATGAGAAATAGAGAGCTAGAGGGAGAAAGAAAAGGAGAACTTGAGACAAAAGAAAGTTATAAAGAGATACAAAGAAAATGGGAGAGAAAGAACGCAGAAAAGCAAGAAGGAAAAGAATGAGAGAGAGAGAGAGAGAGAGAGAGAGAGATAGAGAGAGAGAGAGAGAGAGAGAGACAAGATAAGACAGACAGATGGAACAAACGAACGAATGAACGACCTTTATTTTCATAGAATAAATGAGCCCGCAGACCCGTCTGACATTCTGTCCGTTATCGCTCATCTATCATTCTTATCACACATTCAGTATAACTATACAAATTATGTAAGAAACCATATCTAAGAGTTTAAATAAGACTTTCACATCTACAAATATAACACGATAAGATAATTAGCTAATTATATCCAAATAAAATAACACTAATAACAATGCATTTTCGATGGAGTTCTTGCCGAATTACATTCTTCCACATTCATTTCTGAACAAACAACTACCTGACTATGGTCTTTTAGAACACAACTTGGTGGCTGGCGAGAACGACAGATGAGTAGAAGATATTTATAAAGGTGTATAACTGCAGACAAATAAATACAGAAAAAAGTTTGACGGTAAGAGATGAAATATTGCATATGGATTTCAAATTATAGAAGAAACACAGACATTCAAGAAGATAACGCAGGCGCATATATGGACTAGAATAATTTGGAATGTATCTGTAGCATTGATAATTGTTCTCCATCAAGAAGAGTACAAGAATGTTGCAACAAGAATGGAAAGATGGCAGCTGGAGAGGAGATTGTGAGAATATCATACGCAAATTTGGAGCAGATGGTGTTTTCTTCTCAAGCAGGTAACCATTATTGTAATTAATCATTTCGAGTGTTACAAAGTTGTTTCAGTTACCTTGTTCAGTTTGGGATAAATTAGCATTAGATTTTATTTCTGTTTTTAAATTGCCGAGTCTTATAATAGGATACTTTTACTATAGTAGTAGTAGTATTAGTAGTAGTAGTAGTAGCAGCATCACTTGTGGTAGCAGCAGTAGTGGTAATATCTGTAGTAGCAGTAGTAGTTAAGGCATTATTAGTAATTGCAGTAATTGTGGTTGTACAAGTAGTTTGATAGTAATGATGTTTGTTGTAGTTGTAATAGTAGTAGTGTTGGTCGGAGTATCTGCATAACAGTAGTAGTAGTAGTAGTAATATAGTAGTGGTAGTAATAGTAGTAGTAGTGATAGTAGTAGTAGTAGCAGTAGCAGTAGTAGCAGCAGTAGCAGTAGCGGTAATAGTAGTAGCGGTAATAGTAGTAGTAGTAATAGTAGCATGGTTACAGAAATAGTATTAGTATGAAACACCTGTGAATCAAAACCAGTATTTGTTTTATTGTAATTGCAGTGTAGTGTATCATGCAAAGTAAATGCTATGTGTATCTGTACGCTAAGTGTGTAGATATATGTTTGAACTGTAGCTGTACTGTCAATAACTGTTTTCCATCAAGAAGAGTGCGAGAATGGTACAGCAAGAATGGAAATATGGCATCTGGAAAAGAGATTGTGAGAACATCATATGCATAGCAAGCATAACTTTTAAAATTGATTGTATCTGATGGCAAATATTGGGGAAGGGGTAATGATTGAGGCAGGGGGCATGGTAAAGTATCATTGGCCATATGGGTCTGTGACTGAAAAAGGTTGGGAACCACTCTGTTAGGCCAAAATTATATCAGTTAAGACTCAAGAATAGCCTACGCCTAGGTCTTTACCAGGTAAACAATAAGAAAAATAGTCTGTTGTGATCTTTGAATGTGGTAGCATAGACGGTTAATCTTTTGTTGTAAGAAAGTGCTCTTGATATACTGAATGTGATCTGTAGTTATGTTCAAACAATGATTTGTTGGTTCAGATGGCAGTGTGATCTGTAGTAATGTTCAAACAATGATTTGTTGGTTCAGATGGCATTGTGATCTGTAGTAATGTTCAAACAATGATTTGTTGGTTCAGATGACAGTGTGATCTGTAGTAATGTTCAAACAATGATTTGTTGGTTCAGATGGCAGTGTGATCTGTAGTAATGTTCAAACAATGATTTGTTGGTTCAGATGGCAGTGTGATCTGTAGTAATGTTCAAACAATGATTTGTTGGTTCAGATGGCATTGTGATCTGTAGTAATGTTCAAACAATGATTTGTTGGTTCAGATGACAGTGTGATCTGTAGTAATGTTCAAACAATGATTTGTTGGTTCAGATGGCAGTGTGATCTGTAGTAATGTTCAAGGAATGATTTGTTGGTTCAGATGCAGTGTGATCTGTAGTAATGTTCAAACAATGCTGTTTTTATTCAGATGGCATTGTGATCTGTAGTAATGTTCAGATAATGCTGTTTTTGTTCAGATGTCATTGTGATCTGTAGTAATGTTCAGATAATGCTGTTTTTGTTCAGATGGCATTGTGATCTGTAGTAATGTTCAGATAATGCTGTTTTTGTTTAGATGCCATTGTGATCTGTAGTAATGTTCAAACAATGATTTGTTGGTTCAGATGCAGTGTGATCTGTAGTAATGTTCAAACAATGCTGTTTTTGTTCATATGGCATTGTGATCTGTAGTAATGTTCAGATAATGCTGTTTTTGTTCAGATGCTGGTGAACATCAGAGAAAAGGCGTGGGTAAGTCACAGAGATATCAGAAGTCCCGTCGTCCAGCCCAGCAGATTTATCGACCCGGTCAACTTCGACAGACGAAAGGGCAGAAATCAGAACAAAGAAATGGAGAAAGCGAAGGGAGGCAAGCTATTGGTGGTGGAGAGGAAGAGGACTGGGATGCGGTGGATTTAAAAGCCAGTTCAGCAGATGAGGATAGGATCAAAGAAAGCAGAGAAAGCAGTGGTGACGTAAATGATAATGATATTTATCATCGACTAGATGACCTGTATATCGAGTCACCACCTAGGGAGGTGAATGCTGATGCCATGTCATCCTGGCAAGATCAGCCTGACAGTTTGCTGTCTCATGAAGTGGACACATCTGGTGGAGGTGATGACAGGAGAGGGGACTTGGAGAAGGAGCACAGAGGGAAACGGCGAGGAAAGAGGCCAGATATCCAGATCTATATCCCAAAAGGAAGACTTGGGGATAGAGAGAACAGGAGCGAGGAGAAGGAACCTATGTTTGAACACGCAGCATCGCCGAAGTCAGGGGGAGATAGGTTCCCCGGGAAAGGAGACGATCAGGAAGAGTTTGATGAAATTGTTGTGTCAGACTCGGCCGACAGCCCTAGGAAAGTTCAGATGAAGAACAAAGGTGGGTCAATGCGAGTGACGGTGATGAACGAGCCTCCAGCAGCTGGGGGTGAGAGCTCTCCCAGCACCTGCAGGAGAGATCTGAGTTCTATACAGAAGAGAAATATTCCTTCAAAGCAGGAGCCACATTACAAAGAGCTAGCAGAGTCAGAACTGCACAAGAGACAATATAAAGGGAAAAACATTGACCAGAGAAGTAAGAATCAGCCGCCAGGATGTGAGAAGTACATAAAACCTTCAGGCCAGTCTTATGAAGGTGCTGAGAAAGCAAAAGGCAAGCCTGATTTCAGACAAAATGATGCACGGGGTGGTGATGAAGTAAGAAAACAGCCAAATCAAAAACAGGAGAGGCCAGTTAAATCATATAGTAAAAACAGGAGGTCAAATTCAAGTGATTCAAGGCCACAGGAAGGTGAACAAGATGATACAAAAACTGGCAAGTTCGGCAAGGAACAGTTTTCCAGTGATACCTTTCCACGTGCTAAAGGACTGAGTGGTAAAAATGGTGGAAGAGAGGTCTTCTCTCAGAACAAAAGTGGGAAAGAAGGCAAAGGAAGTACTAGAGATGGTGACAAGTTCTACTGGGGTATGCGCAGACAGAGGACAGGAAGTATCAGCAGCGAGGCCAGCGTAGCAAGTAATCCAAGCAATGGATCAATTTACAGTGGCAGCAGTGACTTTACTGAGGATGATGAACCAGAGCATATCCTCAACTGGGGTGAGGAAGTGGAGAAAGCACACCTGGAGGAACTTGCCCGGTTGGTCCATGATGGTGCTCAGAAACTGACCAGCAGTTTGGATGCTTATCCTAACTGTAGTCCAGATACGGTCGTGGACAATAGTAACAAGGGACCAAAAGTGGCATTACCAACAAATCTTCAAAAACCTGTCCCTAGTGAGAAGGTGCATCATGGGAAAGACAAGGAAGGAAGGACTAGAAGACGAAACAGGCACAGGAAAACATCGTCGCAGCATGGCAGCAGAGATTCATCAGTCCACAGTGGTATTCAGGGGGATGATGGGTACAGCGATGGAGGTAGGAGACGGAGGAGGCGAAGAAACTCTCAGGGCTGTGCTGAACAACAGCAGCATCCATATCAGCAACATCGACAACAGCAGCAACTTTATGAGGACAGAAGTTATGGAGACAACACAGGGGATGGTCCGAGGGGCAACAGGTCTGGTCTTCAGGTCACCGTGGGCCACAACAACAGGCATGTTGAGATCAGCCGAGGAAGTTTGCCTCGGCAAAGACATCGCAGCGATGAGAAGTGGGACCCGCATGTCATCAAAGATTATGACGTTGAAGAGGAAGAGGAGGATTGGGATAGAGAGATTGATCAAAGTGATGAAAGAGAAGTAAGAAGAGGAGGGAGGCAGTATAGCCAACAGCGATGGGATAAGGACATGCCTCCTCGGTTCAGGAAAGATAGTGGAGGAACAGGTGGACGGGGAATGAGAGGTGGTGGAAGCCATGGTGGCAGAGAATCTGAGAGTCATAGACATCAGGGCAGCAGAGGAGACATGGACAGATACAGGCGTGATAGTTTTGACAGTCAGATTAAATCTGATGATGGCACAGACTGGAGCCAGCAGAAAGAGTTAAACACAGGAGGGTTTGGTGGTGATCAGAGAGTTGTCCACCCAGCTCATGATGCAAGTGGCAGTGCACAGCGCCCCAGCAACAGAGGGAAAGGCAGAGCCACAAGGCAGGGACAAGCTTGGAGATCTGACGATCATATGGAGCAGAGAAGACCAGTGGAGCGGGCAGCCTCTCTTAATCATGATGATCTCATTGTGTCACATAAAACCCACAGTGGAGGGCTGCTTCGCCTTCCTAGTCAAGCAGAACCCCCACGTCCCCACAGTAACCCAAATCCAGTCATTCACACAGATCACTCATTTCACCACCATCTTGAGATTCACAGAGGGGGCGCTAGCAATCCTCCTGTTGGCTCCAACACACGAGGACCAGCTCAGGGTAGGAGGCAACTGTTTGACCCCAAAAATCCATCCAAACCAATTGTTATTTCTGATAACACAACATCCGCGCTGAAGTTTGAAGACACGGACATGACACCATCACCTGGGTTGGTGCCGGGGTCAGTTGGCGTGCCATCATCCCCTGATAGCCCGCACAGTTACCCACCGGCTTTCTACCCACCCATGTTCGGGTACAGGCTTCCAATGCCACCTTTCCCACCACCCCCAAATCCTTTTATGGCCGGCTTTCCTCCAGGCTCCATCCCTCCACATGTGTTCTATCGCTTTCCTCGTATGGCTTCACAAGATGTGGCATCTTTCTACAGCGGGTTCGTATCTTTCATTTTACCTTTAGCATTTTAGAATAAAGCGCTCAATCATTAATCATCATCGTCATCATCATCATCATCATCATCACTTCTCACAGTACACAGCAGTGAATGGATTATTGATACAACCTGTCTAGGGGCAACTACAGGACAGATAGACACTTTACATAAAGACATATGGGAAATATACACAATTTTTTTTGGGTTTTATTGATGTTCTCAGTATTCAGATTAGAGGAAAAAAAGAAAAGTTTTGTAAATATTTAGTGAATCTCAAAGGAAGATTAGAGAGAATACTGAAACTATTGGGTAAGGAGATTTACAGTACAGTCGTCACCCCCCAAATGTATCTGCAATGTCACTTTCTGCTGTTTCAGTAACCTGTGGTTTGAAAAAAAGTTGAGTAAAAAAAAATGAAAAGAATAAGAATTTATGAATTTTGCTCATGCCCTCCTGTATGAGTGGTGTCATGAATCATATCTGTGTCAGCTATTTCCTTGTCTCACTCACTCACTCACTCACTCACTCACCCACCCACCCACCCACCCACCCACCCACCCGTTGTTCAGTCATCTGTCTTATCTCTGCATTGTTCTTGAATTCATTTCACTTTATACTGAGTATTTTCCTTAGGCATTTGTTTTCAAAAGAGTCTAATTTCTTGTCTATTTCTTTAGTTGTTTTCCAGCTTTCACATGCATAAATGAGGGTGGATATTACATATGAATTGAATAATCTTAACTTGGTTTTTGTGCTTATAACTTTTGAATGCCATATGTTCTCAAGATTCTTGAAGGTCAATACTGGTTTGACAATTCGAATTCTAACTTCTTTTCTGGTATCACCATTATGGTTTATATAGCTGCCAAGATATGCAAAATGGTTTACTTCTTCAACAGCTGTTCCTTCTATGTATATTTGTCCTTTGTCATTAATGAGAACCTTTCTTTATTTTTGTTTTATCCTTGTTAATTTCAAGTTCTATTTTACTAGCCATTGAGGAAAGGGTATCTGTTTTTACTTGCATTGATTTCATATTGTCACTGATAAGAGTTATGTCGTCTGTAAAATCAAGATCTTCCAATTGGGTCTCATGTACCCAATCAATGCCCGTTTTACCTTTACAACATTTTTTCATTATGAAGTCTATGGCAGTTTCAAAAAGTAAGGGAGATAATATACATTTGTTAAAAATAGCCCCAAAGTTAATAATGATGACATTTCTGGCAAGCTTAAGAAAGCTATGAGATGTTTCCTGTGTGTTACAAAGTGAAAATAATTGAATTAGTAGTGAAGAAAGAAAGAAAAGTTGTGTGGCAAAGCTGGCCAAATGTTCAACAGAAATGAATCATCAGTTTGAAATAATAAAGATGGAAAGACTAATTGTTCTAGCATTACATATGCTCATAAAACTGCTAAAATTGCATCCATAATGCTGACACATTCACATATATGATCACCTTCTTGCACTATTTTTCTTTCTCATGTCAAAAGTTTGTGCTGTATAAAGTCTCTTTCTCTCACATCAAAAGTTTGTGCTGTATTAAGTCTCTCTCATCTAAAGTTTGTGCTGTATAAAGTCTCTCTCATCAAAAGTTTGTGCTGTATTAAGTCTCTCACATCAAAAGTTTGTGCTGTATTAAGTCTCTTTCTCTCACATCAAAAGTTTGTGCTGTATTAAGTCTCTCTCATCTAAAGTTTGTGCTGTATTAAGTCTCTTTCTCTCACATCAAAAGTTTGTGCTGTATAAAGTCTCTCTCATCTAAAGTTTGTGCTGTATTAAGTCTCTCTCATCTAAAGTTTGTGCTGTATAAAGTCTCTCTCATCTAAAGTTTGTGCTGTATAAAGTCTCTCTCATCTAAAGTTTGTGCTGTATTAAGTCTCTCTCATCTAAAGTTTGTGCTGTATTAAGTCTCTCTCATCTAAAGTTTGTGCTGTATTAAGTCTCTCTCATCTAAAGTTTGTGCTGTATTAAGTCTCTCTCATCTAAAGTTTGTGCTGTATTAAGTCTCTCTCATCAAAAGTTTGTGCTGTATTAAGTCTCTCTCATCTAAATTTTGTGCTGTATAAAGTCTCTCTCATCTAAAGTTTGTGCTGTATTAAGTCTCTCTCATCTAAAGTTTGTGCTGTATTAAGTCTCTCTCATCTAAAGTTTGTGCTGTATTAAGTCTCTCTCATCTAAAGTTTGTGCTGTATAAAGTCTCTCTCATCTAAAGTTTGTGCTGTATTAAGTCTCTCTCATCCAAAGTTTGTGCTGTATTAAGTCTCTCTCATCTAAAGTTTGTGCTGTATAAAGTCTCTCTCATCTAAAGTTTGTGCTGTATAAAGTCTCTCTCATCTAAAGTTTGTGCTGTATTAAGTCTCTCTCATCTAAAGTTTGTGCTGTATAAAGTCTCTTTCTCTCTCATCTAAAGTTTGTACTGTGTAAAGTCTCTCTCATCTAAAGTTTGTGTTGTATAAAGTCTCTCTCATCAAAAGTTTGTGTTGTATAAAGTCTCTCTCATCTAAAGTTTGTGCTGTTTAAAGTCTCTCTCATCTAAAGTTTGTGCTGTATAAAGTCTCTCTCATCTAAAGTTTGTGCTGTATAAAGTCTCTCTCATCTAAAGTTTGTACTGTATAAAGTCTCTCTCATCTAAATTTTGTGCTGTATGGTCTCTTTCTCTCTCATCTAAAGTTTGTGCTGTATTAAGTCTCTCTCATCTAAAGTTTGTGCTGTATAAAGTCTCTCTCATCTAAAGTTTGTGCTGTATAAAGTCTCTCTCATCTAAAGTTTGTGCTGTATTAAGTCTCTCTCATCTAAAGTTTGTGCTGTATAAAGTCTCTTTCTCTCTCATCTAAAGTTTGTACTGTGTAAAGTCTCTCTCATCTAAAGTTTGTGTTGTATAAAGTCTCTCTCATCAAAAGTTTGTGCTGTATAAAGTCTCTCTCATCTAAAGTTTGTGCTGTTTAAAGTCTCTCTCATCTAAAGTTTGTGCTGTATAAAGTCTCTCTCATCTAAAGTTTGTGCTGTATAAAGTCTCTCTCATCTAAAGTTTGTACTGTATAAAGTCTCTCTCATCTAAATTTTGTGCTGTATGGTCTCTTTCTCTCTCATCTAAAGTTTGTGCTGTATTAAGTCTCTCTCATCTAAAGTTTGTGCTGTATAAAGTCTCTCTCATCTAAAGTTTGTACTGTATAAAGTCTCTCTCATCTAAAGTTTATGTTGTATTAAGTCTCTCTCATCTAAAGTTTGTGCTGTATAAAGTCTCTTTCTCTCTCATCTAAAGTTTGTACTGTGTAAAGTCTCTCTCATCTAAAGTTTGTGTTGTATAAAGTCTCTCTCATCAAAAGTTTGTGCTGTATAAAGTCTCTCTCATCTAAAGTTTGTGCTGTTTAAAGTCTCTCTCATCTAAAGTTTGTGCTGTATAAAGTCTCTCTCATCTAAAGTTTGTGCTGTATAAAGTCTCTCTCATCTAAAGTTTGTACTGTATAAAGTCTCTCTCATCTAAAGTTTGTGCTGTATAAAGTCTCTCTCATCTAAAGTTTGTGCTGTATTAAGTCTCTCTCATCTAAAGTTTGTGCTGTATAAAGTTTCTTTCTCTCTCATCTAAAGTTTGTACTGTATAAATTCTCTCTCATCTACAGTTTGTGTTGTATAAAGTCTCTCTCATCAAAAGTTTGTGCTGTATTAAGTCTCTCTCATCTAAAGTTTGTGCTGTATTAAGTCTCTAAAGTTTGTGCTGTATAAAGTCTCTCTCATCTACAGTTTGTGCTGTATAAAGTCTCTCTCATCTAAAGTTTGTGTTGTATAAAGTCTCTCTCATCTAAAGTTTGTGCTGTATAAAGTCTCTCTCATCTAAAGTTTGTGCTGTATTAAGTCTCTCTCATCTAAAGTTTGTGCTGTATAAAGTTTCTTTCTCTCTCATCTAAAGTTTGTACTGTATAAATTCTCTCTCATCTACAGTTTGTGTTGTATAAAGTCTCTCTCATCAAAAGTTTGTGCTGTATTAAGTCTCTCTCATCTAAAGTTTGTGCTGTATTAAGTCTCTAAAGTTTGTGCTGTATAAAGTCTCTCTCATCTACAGTTTGTGCTGTATAAAGTCTCTCTCATCTAAAGTTTGTGTTGTATAAAGTCTCTCTCATCTAAAGTTTGTGCTGTATAAAGTCTCTCTCATCTAAAGTTTGTGCTGTATGGTCTCTTTCTCTCTCATCTAAAGTTTGTGCTGTATAAAGTCTCTTTCTCTCTCATCTAAAGTTTGTGCTGTATAAAGTCTCTTTCTCTCTCATCTAAAGTTTGTGCTGTATAAAGTCTCTTTCTCTCTCATCTAAAGTTTGTGCTGTATAAAGTTTCTTTCTCTCTCATCTAAAGTTTGTGCTGTATAAAGTCTCTTTCTCTCTCATCTAAAGTTTGTGCTGTATAAAGTCTCTTTCTCTCTCATCTAAAATTGTGCTGTATAAAGTCTCTTTCTCTCTCATCTAAAGTTTGTGCTGTATAAAGTCTCTTTCTCTCTCATCTAAAGTTTGTGCTGTATAAAGTCTCTTTCTCTCTCATCTAAAGTTTGTGCTGTATAAAGTCTCTTTCTCTCTCATCTAAAGTTTGTGCTGTATAGTCTCTTTCTCTCTCATCTAAAGTTTGTGCTGTATAAAGTCTCTTTCTCTCTCATCTAAAGTTTGTGCTGTATAAAGTCTCAGTATTAACCCTACCAGTTTTACAGTCTCTGTCATATATTTTAACACTTGTAATTTGCCTTGGTTTTACTTTGCCTGTCATAGTTCTGACCTGGATACAGAGGGAATGATGTCTAGTGGGTCCAAAGCTCAGTGTCGGATGATGGCAGAGCAAATCTTGAGGGACTCCCACCCCTTTGACAGTCAGTTGGGCAATATCCTGTCCAGACGTCCGCATTCAGAAGATAGTCTCCGAATGGTCAACCAGATAAGGTAATGTTTGTTTTGAAGTCTTTATAATATCCATTGCAGCATAGTTTATTGTGGGTGAGACTTTTTTCAGACTTGATTGTTGTGTTTTCCTGACTTTCAGATTTTCTCTTCATAAGTTCCTATCATATTCCCATTATTTTTTTCTTAATATTTTCTATGTTTGGAAATCATCGCTGCGGTGGTGTGTTGATCAGAAGATCCCTGGTTCAATTTCTCACTCGGGCAGAATTCTTTTCTGACTGACCGACACCCGGGTCAAGTCAGCCTCTAAAATATGGGTAGCAGGAGTTTCCTTAGGAAAATATGGCATCAAGGACAGGTGCAACATCCCTTTCTCAAAATCTCTGAGACATTGGGGCATGATCCAAAAACTGTTGGGAAACACAAGATTCTTTTTCTTCTTCAGCTTTCCAAGCCATTGAGGCTCATCGCTGCTTGCCTCCATTTCTCTCTGTTCCTAATCTTCTCTCTCCTTCTTCTGCATTCAAGGTTGTTGGTCACTTCAGATCCTGATCCCTGTCGACATGGCAAAACCCGCAGTCCTCTCCAGATCCTGATAGGAGCCCCAAAGCTTTTGCCTCAAGCTTGTGTCCTCTGGCCATGTCTCACGTCTCAGGTCTGCATGGTTTGGGCACTCTTGTAGGATATATTCTGGAGTCTGGACTCCACTGCCACATGAACACTCGTCTGCGTGAGACATTTTGAGTCGATGCAGGTGGCTCAGTAGTCTGCAGTGGCCTGTCCTTAGGTGAAAGAGGATGGTTGCTGATATCTTTGTAGTTGGTGTATTGGATCTGGTTCATTGTTGCATTTCAGTTTCTTTTTCCATTCCGATCTGCAACTGGTTACGGATTATGGTTTTTGTCTCTCTCTCCAGTTGGTGACACCATTTTCTTTTATATCCTCTTCTGTGCTGTCTTTCCATCTCTGTCATGGTCTTCTCCTTGGTCTTGTTTCCTTCATCTCTTGTGTATACATAATTTTCATTTGACTATTCTCTTCCATTCTTTCTACATGGCCCAGCCAGCGTGGTCTGTTCAGTTTCAAGACATTTATAATTTGTTGGGATTTAAATAAGCTGTTCAGTTCAGTGTTCTTTCTAGCTCTCCATTCTCCACTCTTGGTATCCATTATCGGCCCAAAGATTCTTCTTAGGATCTTGTTCTCAAAGATCTCCAATTGTTGTTCATCTTTCTTTATTGTACTCCATGTTTCTGTTCCATACATAATGGCTGGTTTATTTATAGTTTTGTAGATTGTTATTTTGGTGTTTTGGGACAGGATTGTGGATTTTAACAGGTTTTGCAAGGCAAAGTATATTTTATTCCCTATCTGTACTCTGATTTTAATTTACTCACTTACTGTGAGGAGATCACCAACTGAGCTGATGGCCTGCATGAAGGATCGCGTACTCTGGAGAAGCATAATAGCCAACGCCAGTTGGCACGGCACATGATGATGATGATGACTGTGTTGCTTCTGTTGAAGGTTGTGCCTAGATATTTGTATGTTTCTGCTTCCCTAATGATCATATCTCCAACATTTATATAATCTGGATCATTCTGCCTCTGGCCTCTTGATATCTTCATATACTCTGTCTTATCTTGGTTAATGGTCAAGCCCACTTTTAGTGCTACACCTCTCAGGTGTATGCAGGTATTGATGACTTCTTGCATAGTTTCCCCGGCTAGATCATGTCATCTTTGTATCCTGGTATTATAACTTGTTCTTCTGTACTGCTTTCTTTCACTTTTCTGATGACCTTTTCTAGTACTAGGTTGAATAATAATGGAGATTATATATCACCTTGTTTTATACCATTTCTTATATAGAAGGGTTCTGACTTTCTTCCTTTATATATTACTATATTTTGTGGATCCTCCATACATATTCTGGTCAAATTGATTAATTTATTAGGTATCCCAAATTCTTTTATAATTTTTCATAAGCTGCTCCTATCTATGCTGGAATAAGCTTTCTTGAAGTCAGTGAAGATATGGAAAATAAATGCTGAGATAGATGCTATTAATTTTTAAATACTTTTTTAATAAAACATGTAAGTTACGATTAAGTTAATAAAATATGTAAGTTACGATTAAGTTAATCTAATGAGTCTCATTTCAGGCAGACTGGGGATGTTTCACAGACAGTTCATGTGTCCTGGCTCAGTTAACAGTAACATTCCTCAGTTACAGTTAACTTTGCTTCAGAAGAACATAGTTTGTCATTTGAAGTTTATGCATTGTCTTGTATTAATGTAGTTTGTCTTTTGAAGTTCATATTTTGCCTTGTATTAGCATGGTTTGTTATCAGAAGTTCATGTTTTGTGTTGTTTTTCTGACAGAGCTGAGCTCCAGAACCGACTTGAGCAGGTGATACTCCTGGACATAGAGGTAGCAAACAAGCACAATGTGGAGCAGATGTTGTGGAAGTCTGTGTATTATCAGATGATTGAGTCCCTTCGCAAGAGACTCACTGACGAATCACAGGACACAGGGAGCAAGCAGAGACTGATGGAGGTCTTGGATGAGGTCAGTTTTGTTTTGTTTTTTGTTTTGTTGGTAACTTTTATTGTATTTATCTGATGGTTGCTTACTGGCCAGGTTGTAATACTATAGCTCTTCATTTGCAGAAAATACAGAATATGGACTTTAGAAGACAAAAGGAAAAGTACTGCAACAGAAATGAGACATTTTAGAATAATATGTAATGTTAGAGAAGAGATAAAATTGGAAATAATGTCATCAGGAAAAGAGTCAGGGTATAGGAGTGTTACACTACATATAGAAACGGTAAACCAAATGGCTTGGCCATGCAACTTAACTCTTTCCTTGCTGGAGGCAAAAACATGGATATTCCTTGTCTGCGGGAGTAAAAGCGCGGGTCTTGATATGTACAGGGGGTACAGTTGTAAAAGTGAATGTAACAAAGTATTTCCATGTTAAAAGTTTACTTATTATGCATAAAAATAACTGTAAAAGTGTGAAGATTCCATAAATGCAGAGTTTTTGTAGGAAGAAAAAAGTGGTGTGAAAATAGAACAACATTTTTAGCACCAAAAACAAAAAAAAATGATGATTATGTCTTCGATGATGTCTATATCTACTTGTAGATCTATACAATCTCGTCTTGTGATGATATGTGGCATGCTCACAAAAATAATGTCTGAAATAACCTTCTAACTACTTCTGCAGTCTGTCTAATAGGTCTAGATCTACGTGGGGTACGTTCAAGAACAGTTGTCTGGTCATAAGGCATGTCAGTATGCTTGCCCAAATCACTAAAAATTGAAAATTATTGATCGAAACTTTGAATTTCACACTCATTGTTAACCACTCTTTGAAGAGAACGAAGAAGGGTCACTGGACATTTGCAGTAGAAGTTTACAATCAAAATTTACACTGGTACACCCTTTTTTTTAAAAAATGAAATAAAGCATGGAGCCCGAAAGGGACATTCAGCAAGGAACGCTTAAACTGGAAGTATCCCAGTTTTGATACACAGCAATGAAAGAGTTAACAATCATTGGACAGTAGGCCACTTTGCACACAGAAATAATAGAAACAGATGGAGAGGCTGAGCATTCAGGAAGTGGATGGATGGATTAGCAGTAAAGTTTGAATATCTCCTTGTATGAGGCAAATCACTGAGCCCACCAAGAAATCTATTAGGCATCTCAACTTTTGAAGGTCAAAGGTAAAATCTCTGTTTCTGTGCCATGAAGTCATATTGGGAGATATGGTGTTGGGTTGTATTTCCAAGACCTTGGGCACATGGAAGTGTGATGTAGTCAGTATCACACCTGGCTGCATTTACCCTTCCCAAATTTCTCTGGTTCCCATAGACCCCAGGACCTTTTTGGTGTGGTGGTATCGGAAAAAAATCCCAACTTCTGGGATTTGTATGACCAGATTAGTAGACAAAGCAGCTGACCACTCAGCCAACCAGGCCACCAACTTGTTAAGGTGCCTGTGATATATACAAGACAAGGTAGAAAATGATGAGTCTTGTGTTACATGTCAGACCATCACTTTCATGAAAAGTGGTAGTGTGATTGTAATCACAACTGTTTCAAACATTCACATTTTTGAGAAGAACATACCAGCAGTTATGTCTTCACTGAATTAAAATCATTTTGTTTATGGAACTTTAAAAATATAGCCTTTGGGCTGTATTCTTGCTGATCCAAGCAGAACTGGCTTGCTCTCAGAATGTGGTATCATTTCAGCTATACCAAAAGCACAGTAGGTTTTGACGCAGAAAGTGGACGGGTTTTTAAAGGTGATTGGAGTGTGCTGCAGAACGGTTCCAGCATATTCCAGCTGTAAAGCTGAGTACCTGCCAGCTTTGTTAGGGAACACAAATAAAAGTATACCTGTAAGTGAGATATATCAAAGTGCACTGTTTGTGAGACAGGCATTGCATGAAGAGAGAGCAGACATTCCCAGAGATTTGAGGACAGCAGGTGAGCTTACATGAAGTGGGTATAAGAAGGTATTTGCTTCTTTATGAATCAGTTTTATTCAGAGCCCAGTTGTCATTGTTCTGATTTGTGTAACATGTGCTGTG
This sequence comes from Achatina immaculata, assembly GCA_009760885.1. Taxonomy (NCBI): domain Eukaryota; kingdom Metazoa; phylum Mollusca; class Gastropoda; order Stylommatophora; family Achatinidae; genus Lissachatina; species Lissachatina immaculata. The sequence continues at coordinate 8,306,913 of CM019693.1, forward strand.
AACTTTGCAAGCCCAGTGTAAAATTATGAGATAAATTTTGGCCATCATTTTTAGGGAACTCGTTTCTTCGAGAATCTTCTCAAGAAACTTCAGAGCACTTACGACTTTGACCTTGAAGTATTCACTGATGGGAATCGGCCCGTGCCAGAAAATGTCAACCGCAGCGTGAAACTTGCTCTTCTTAGTTCTCAGCGAGTGATGATGTTTCTTGGAGACATAGCACGGTACAGAGAGCAGTCATCGGACACGACAAATTATGGAAAAGCAAGACAGTAAGTTTTGTTTCTTGTGAGCATCAATCAGTACGTTTCACTTTGTTGTTTGCTAAACATAATCTGACACTTTCTAAAGCTGTGAAGAGTTGGAAGATGGCTGTAGTCAGGGAATAACAGTTATTATGGTCAGTGAATCAGCAGTGTCTATCCATCCTCTTCAGGGTGTTTGTGACAACATATTGTTGCATAATTTCAATCTGACCAGTCATCCATGAAACCATTCTATGAATTCAGGTGACCACAATAGCCCATTCCACTTGATGCCTGCACGCTTGTGACTTGACTGCACACTTGTGATTTGATGCCTGTGCACTTGTGATTTCATGCTTGAACACTTGTGACGTGATGTCTGCACACATGTGACTTCATGCTGCACATTTATGACTTTATGCTGCACACTTGTGACTTCATGCCTGAACACTTGTGACTTGATGCCTGCGCACTTGTGACTTCATGCTGCACACTTGTGACGTGATGCCTGCGCACTTGTGACTTCATGCTGCACACTTGTGATCTGATGTAATATGATCCATAGACTCCATAAATTTCTACTGCATTGTCAAAAAAAAAAAACCAAACTTTTTTTTGGCCTGAGGAGTTGGGATAATAAATTGGGGTCAACAGGCTGTCTGTTCTGTATGTGGTTTAGTGTTCTGTTGAAGGCTTTCTATCAGATCAACAATGTATTTCAGAATTATTGTTTTGCTTGAGAACTTAGTTACAATCAAACCTATCAACAAAAGCATCATATACAGTATGACTTATATGTAACTAATCAACAGCAGCATATACAGTATGACTTATATGTAACTAATCAACAACAGCAGCATATACAGTATGACTGATATGCAACTAATCAACAGCAGCAGCATATACAGTATGACTTATATGTAACTAATCAACAACAGCAGCATATACAGTATGACTTATATGTAACTAATCAACAACAGCAGCATATACAGTATGACTTATATGTAACTAATCAACAACAGCAGCATATACAGTATGACTTATATGTAACTAATCAACAGCAGCAGCATATACAGTATGACTTATATGTAACTAATCAACAACAGCAGCATATACAGTATGACTTATATGTAACTAATCAACAACAGCAGCATATACAGTATGACTTATATGTAACTAATCAACAACAGCAGCATATACAGTATGACTTATATGTAACTAATCAACAGCAGCAGCATATACAGTATGACTTATATGTAACTAATCAACAACAGCAACATATACAGTATGACTGATATGCAACTAATCAACAGCAGCATATACAGTATGACTGATATGTAACTAATCAACAACAGCAACATATACAGTATGACTGATATGTAATTAATCAACAACAGCAGCATATGACTGATATGCAACTAATCAGTAACAACAACATACACACTATGACTAATATGTAACAACAAACAACAGCAACATACACAGTATGACTGATCTACACTCAAATGACAGTTCACAGACTAGAATATAATTAGACCATACAAATTTGACAAATAAAACACCTTCAATGTTTTACAGTTGGTACCTCAAGGCACAGAGGATTCAGCCGAGAAATGGCCGTCCATACAATCAACTAGCTATTTTAGCAGTCTACACAGTGAGTGCTTAGTTTATGTAGAACATTTCATTAGTTGTTAGTGCATGGACAGATGAACTTTTGTGTGAAGTTTTATATGATCTATATATGTTTTATATGTTTTCTGTATGTGATAACAAGATGATTAAATTTTGTAAAATTACCATAAAAATATTGGTTCTCATAATTCTTATTTAATAATTTAAGGTATGATGTTTGGGAAGTTAGAGGGAGAAAAGCTGTGCTGAAAGACAAGTAGTTCAAAAAAGATGGTTCTTAGAAAGGTTGACATGTTTATTCTTCATCAAACAAATACCTAAGGAAAGTACTCAGTATAAAGTGGAATGAATTCAAGAACAATGCAGAGATCAGACATATGAGCAAACAACAACCTGTCTCATGGTTTATCAGAAAAAGAAGGCGGGCATATATCGGTCATGTGATGAGAAGAAACAATCGGAGAATCCGCAAACAAGCTATCAAATGGAACACAACAGGCTGAAGAAAAAGAGGTCGACCACGTGAAACTCTAAAGAGGACATTGTTAAGAGAAGCCAATTTGGCGGGCATAACATCCCTTGATGAGATTGAAAAACTCGGCGAAGATAGGACATCTTGGTGAACTACCACGCAGGCCTTATGTGACGTTTAATGGCACGGGAAGGATGTAAGATGTAAGGTGTAAGATTCAAGTGTTTGGTTATGTTTTATCTGGAGATCTTTGTCAGGGCAAAGAAAGCAGCTTTCATCAGGCTAGGTTTGATCTGTATCTTCAGCTTCAGAAGCACTCCTTATAGTCTGACTTGGCAGCGCTGAGTAACTTAAGTTAGGCATTGTGTATATTCTGGGAATCGGTTTGATCATCTATATGGAGAGAGCAGCCTCGTTAGCTGAGTGGTTTGCTAATCCAATGGTACTGGGTTCAGTCCCAGCAGTGTGATTTTTTTTTTTTCTGGTACACAACAAAAAAGGCCCCGGGGTTCACCCAGCCTCTAAAAATGGGTACCAGGGAAATCTGGGAAGGTAAAGCAGCCAGGCGTGATACTGACCACATCACACTTTCATGTGCTGAAGGTCGTGGAAAATACGGGCCTAAAACCGTCTTCCCCAATATGCCTTAGTGGCAGGGAAACGGGAATTTTACCTTTTTACATGGAGATATTTGTGGTGGATGTTTTGAGTTGGCACAGATGACTCAGAAGACTACTGACCAGCCCTGAGATATGGCAAGATGGTGTACTGACCAGCCCTGAGATATGGCAAGATGGTGTACTGACCAGCCCTGAGATATGGCAAGATGGTGTACTGACCAGCCCTGAGATATGGCAAGATGGTGTACTGACCAGCCCTGAGATAGGGCAAGATGATGTACTGAATCAGTGCCTTAGTGGCAGGTGACCTGGATTTTATTTCTTTGTGTGTCTTTTTTTGTATTGTTTTTGTTAATTACCTGTGTGTAGTTTGCTGACAGACATAACTGCTTGTGATTTCTCTACCAGAGACGAAAGTTGGATGCTGTATATTATTATATGAGGAGTCTGGCAGCAAGCAACCCAATCTTGACAGCAAGAGAATCTCTCATGTCATTGTTTGATGAGGTTAGGAAGAAGGTATGGATGTCATTGTTTGATGAGGTTAAGAAGAAGGTATGCATGCCATTGTTTGATGAGGTTAGGGAGAAGGTATGGATGTCATTGTTTGATGAGGTTAGGGAGAAGATATGGATGTCATTGTTTGATGAGGTTAGGGAGATGGTATGGATGTCATTGTTTGATGAGGTTAGAAAGAAGGTATAGATATCATTGTTTGATGAGGTTAGGAAGAAGGTATAGATATCATTGTTTGATGAGGTTAGAAAGAAAGTATAGATATCATTGTTTGATGAAGTTAGGAAGAAGGTATGGATATCAGCCTGAAAGTTTATGTATCTACCCAGGTTGATGCTGTTGAGAAGAAAAGGTTTGAAGAGCGGAGGCAGAGACAGGCTCTCCGACGGAAAAGGTTAAGTCGGGGGCCAAGGGTAGAAATCTGGGTATTGCCCGATGGGACGAGCACACAAGATAGAGTTGGTGAAGATGAAGATGAGGAAGACCTCAGTTCATTATCAGCCATTGAGGTAAGTGACAGTAGTAAGTGATGAAGTCAAAGTAGGTTTTATGAGAATCATCCATGTTAATAATATGTTCCATTTTAGAAGATAAAATATAATTATGAATAATAATTTGGTCAAGAAGATTTGTGAAGGTACCTTAGCCAAAGTTAACACTCTTGACCTCAGTCAAAGTTAACTCTCTTGACCTGAGTCAAACTTAACAGTATTGACCACAGCCATTGATATGTTTGTTTCAGCTGAACAAACGCTTTGTTTTGACCTACCTGAATGTTCATGGCAAGCTGTTTACTAAAATCAAGTAAGTTGCTGGTTTATTTTTATATTTTCACAACTTGGGGGAGAATAGTTATATTTTGTGTCTAAAATCTGGGATTGAAGATTTATTTATCTTCTGAAACAGGTGCTTATGTTTTGTTTTTCTTCTTTCACTGTGAACTCGTATTTCTTCTTCTTCTCCTCACCCTCCTTTTATTCTTTCCCCCATCCTCTTCATCCTTCATCCCAAGCTGCCAGGGCTGATTGCTACGGTTAACAGTTTGTCTCCATTTGTTTTCTGTCTTGACCTTCTCTTGGTTGTTGATGAGTTGTTGTTCTCGTAGGTCATCTGTTGTTTGTCCATGATGTCTAATTGAATATATCTTCTTCTTGTGAAGACTGTTGTCAAAAAATGAACACATCTTATACTTTATGTATGTTTCACTGTTCATATTAGTTTAGCATATTTTATGATGTGAAATAATTCTCTTCACATCTCACAGAAAATACGGGCACCAACACAATATCCCTATGTGCCTCTAAGGCATGACAGGATTACCTGTACCTTTTAATTTTTTTTTTTTACATCTCACAGTCTATGGCCTGTATGATGCTTCAGGTAGTAGTCAGTGACACGTAGCTGGCAGCTTGCCTACAGTTATCGATCAGTGCTTGCCTTCAAGTAACGGTCAGTGACACGTAGCTGGCTGCTTGTCTACAGGTATTGGTCAGTGCTTGCCTTCAGGTAGCGGTCAGTGACACGTAGCTGGCTGCTTGTCTACAGGTATCGGTCAGTGCTTGCCTTCAGGTAGCGGTCAGTGACACATAGCTGGCTGCATGCCTTCAGGTAGCGGTCAGTGCTTGCCTTCAGGTAGCGGTCAGTGACACGTAGCTGGCTGCATGCCTTCAGGTAGCGGTCAGTGACACGTAGCTGGCTGCATGCCTTCAGGTAGCGGTCAGTGCTTGCCTTCAGGTAGCGGTCAGTAACACGTAGCTGGCTGCTTGCCTTCAGGTAGCGGTCAGTGACACGTAGCTGGCTGCATGCCTTCAGGTAGCGATCACTGCTTGCCTTCAGGTAGCGGTCAGTGACACGTAGCTGGCTGCATGCCTTCAGGTAGCGATCACTGCTTGCCTTCAGGTAGCGGTCAGTGACACGTAGCTGGCTGCATGCCTTCAGGGTTGATGAGCCCTGGCCAGCCTAAACTCTCTCCTGCTTCTGGGTAGGTGCCCCCGGCAGCAGGTTCAGTTTGGCTGTTGGGGCAGGGATCTTAACACCCCCCATGTTGGCAGAGTGCACTGGAGAAGCACCGAGCCCTTTCCTGCTTGTTTGTAGCTGTGTTGAGGGTGTGAAGAAAGTGTCCTGTCTGAGATGATGTTGTACCTCAAGCTGTGTTGAGGGTGTGAAGAAAGTGTCCTGTCTGAGATGATGTTGTACCTCAAGCTGTGTTGAGGGTGTGAAGAGAGCGTCCTGTCTGAGATGATGTTGTACCTCAAGCTGTGTTGAGGGTGTGAAGAGAGCGTCCTGTCTGAGATGATGTTGTACCTCAAGCTGTGTTGAGGGTGTGAAGAGAGCGTCCTGTCTGAGATGATGTACCTCAAGCTGTGTTGAGGGTGTGAAGAGAGTGTCCTGTCTGAGATGATGTTGTACCTCAAGCTGTGTTGAGGGTGTGAAGAGAGCGTCCTGTCTGAGATGATGTTGTACCTCAAGCTGTGTTGAGGGTGTGAAGAGAGCGTCCTGTCTGAGATGATGTTGTACCTCAAGCTGTGTTGAGGGTGTGAAGAGAGCGTCCTGTCTGAGATGATGTTGTACCTCAAGCTGTGTTGAGGGTGTGAAGAGAGCATCCTGTCTGAGATAATGTTGTACCTCAGCACATTCGCTGCTTCTTCTGCTGCAAGGAACCTCATTCTTCTTCAGAGAAACAGAACTAGAACATGATAAAAACAAGGTGATGCTCTAGCCGTTGCTTGCTACCCATTTTAGCTTACGCTGTACTTTCCTGGGTTGCTCTTGCATCCATGTTCTGAATTGTGAACTAAAATACTATTTAAAGAATCATTTATTGTAGAAATATAAAAATACATGAATTAATATAGAATGAATTTAGAAGAATATGAATTAATATAGAAAAAAGTGAATTAATGTCTGTCTGTCCATGTCCTGTAGCATTTGCATGCTGTAGGGGTGTGAGGTGTTAAGTGTCTTCACATCTCTAGGCCACTGTAGCATTCAAGGTAGGGATGCCAGCATCTGCCCTTGCTGGCTTTGTTTTCCCAGGGAAGCCCCAGATACTCATTTCTTGAGGCTGGGTGAACCCCAGACCTGTTGGTCTGAAAAAACTCTGCACAAGCACGAATTCAAACTGGGGACCTTCTGATTGGCAAGCCAGTGCACTAACCACAGCACTGTGTGGCATGTGTGATTTAATAGAGAAACATTTAAATTAATGTAGAAAAACATGAATTAATATGGAAACATTTTAATTAATGTAGACAAACATGAATTAATATAGAAACATTTTAATTAATGTAGAAAAACATGAATTAATATAGAAACATTTTAATTAATGTAGACGAATATGAATTAATATAGAAACATTTTAATTAATGTAGAAAAACATGAATTAATATAGAAACATTTTAATTAATGTAGACAAACATGAATTAATATAGAAAACTGAAACATAATGCCTGTAGATGAATGTTAGGAATATTTTAAGTTACAATAGAATGCAGTAGTTATGTTTGTAGCTCTTCCCTGAGTCTGTGAGAAGCCATGAAACTTGTTTCTTGTTTGCCACAGCTTTGAGGTGTTTGCAGAGAGCTCCAGCCTGATGCTGCAAGAGTTTCAGACCCTCATCCAGCACTCCCCTTGCGTGTTCAGCAGCACCAGGCTTCTGCAGCTGATGGTCATCAACATGTTCTCTGTTGACAACTGTGCCCTTAAAGGTGGGCTTGGTCATGCAATTTCTTTGTTGTGTGTGAGTTGTGTAGTTTGTGCCTCATGGAGGTCATTGTGAGCAGGTTGTAGTGGTTTTTAGAAGGAAGAGAGTAATGAGAGAAATATGTGGCTGTGTATATATTGTGTAAATGCACATTCATACTGAGAATATAAGAGAATAACACAGTCATGAATAAGATGATGGGTAGGTCAAGATTTTAGTAACTTGATGCTTGCTACAGCTGTGTGGTGGATGGCACTACTTTGTATCTGTCAGCTTTTGAGCGTCAAAGGTCTGTAGATTCCTCTTCTTCGTACGGATTTAGCGATAATGCATGGTACCCTGATTTTTGTGATGGGCCTTCTGGCTGGGTACCTCCGATTTCAGACCTTTCCTTGCTAGGGCAGTGGTCTTGCTCAGACTGCCATGAAGACAGTGGTGTAGGCTGGCCTGGCCAAAACTTTGTTTTCCAGCCTCTGGTGGCTGTACTTAAGCCCCTTCTCCATGTCAGGCCCAAAGACTTTGAGACAGTTCTACAGAGACACTGACTTTTGGATGAGGAATCTGATGAGTGCCTCAACGATATCCATTCCCCGCCACCTATAGTCTGCTGGCTGTTTTGTTTACCTAATTCTGATAGCCATTGTTATGAAGACTCATAGGGTTGTCACATCATGGATTCACTGGTTTCACATCAGACTTTCCTCATCCCTGCTGGCAATCTCCATGTCCCCATCCGTCCACCAACCTGACATTACATTTGACAAAAATAACAATTACAATTAGTGTTGATTGCTACAAGTTTCTGGGCTACAGAAGTAGGCCAGAGTTTTCAAGTAAACAGATCTATGTTCCCTGTCTCACAGAGATGTTAAGTGTGCTCTTAACACAGTTGTTCCCAGGAGGAGGTCTGTAGATAAAATCTCTGCTCAGCAAGATAAAGAATCCAGTGACAGTTGTTGTTTTGTTTCTTTTAGTGCACTTGTCTAGTTTGATGAGAAGAAGGAACAGTGAGAAAAAAAAGATGAAGCAGTTAAATATGATTTCCAAGTGTAGAGCTAGACTTCCCTTTGTGAAGTCGTCATTTGAAATAACTCGGTTTAGTTCAACATGGGCTTTTATAGGCAAAGCTCGAAATACACCCATTTGCTTCAGCACCACGTCTAAATAAAAGAACTGCACCCATCTGTTTTGGTGCCATATGGGAGAGGAAATATTCCAGCCTGTGCTGGTTGGTTGCAGCAACAGGCGGTTCTAGAAAAATGTGTCTCAGGAATCTTAGTACGTAATTAATAGGAAAATAAGTTAGATTTGAATCAGCTTGGAAAAGATCATGTTCTGTTACTGTTTAAAACTTGAAGAAAGTACTCCAGGTCTAACACTTATTTATTTTTCCATCGTAGATGAGTCTCTAGAAGAGAAGTGCCGCTCTTTGCTGCAAGAACATGCTGTGGAGGTCGGCTTGGAGATGTTTGGGCTGCTGGTGAAGAGAGCTTCAGAGCTTATGTCTGCGCAGCTAGAAAATCAGAGGAGAACCACCAAGACCATCAGAGACAAGAATGGAAGAGTTCATTCACAAGGTCATCATCTTCACACATTTTTTCTTGTTTGTTCTCACAGCAAACATACGAGGGTGATTAAAAAAGTAATGGCAAATTGACAATATTTGATGCCAAGACGTATCAAACTTCTGTGTGCAGAAGATACATTATTAGTGAATATATTGACGCTGTCCGATAGTTAGCATGACGCGCTTAATCAGAAAGGTGCCATTAACTGTTTTTGCACCATAGAGGAGCAAAGAGCAGTCATCAAATTTCGTGTGGTCGGAGGGTGTTAAGCCTCATGAAATTAATAGAATGCAGCAACAGTAAGGGGATACATGCACTGGCAAGACAAAGTATGAGTGGGTTGAAGGATTTAGAAATGGCCAAACTTCAATCTGTAATGAGGAATGTTCCAGCACAACCGCTGATGATTACGTAGGTCACGCTGATGCTGTTATTCATGATAACAAGCACATGCCTACAGAAGTTCTGGCTGGCAAATTGGATGCTAGTGTCGGATCTTCACATGCCATAGTCATGGAGGTTCTCAAGTATCACAAGTTGTGTGTATGGTGAAAGCCATAGAGTCTGACAAGATGATTTGTGTGCAGGCTTCCACAACCTTCTTGGCACAGTATAGTGACAAAGGAAAAGAGTTCTTGGCGTCCATCGTCACCAGGAGTGAAGCCTGGGTACATCAGTATGAGCCTGAAAGCAAGAGGCAGTCTTCAGTGTGGTGGCACACTCCAGTCAAGAAGTTCAAGTCTCAGCCATCCACCAGTAAGGTCTTGTTCTATTTTTCTGGGATATGAATAGGCAAATTTTGGAGCACTATCACAAGAAGAGCGAGATTGTGAGTGGTGCCAGTTACTTTGCAGTGCAGGAGAAGCTGAATCCCGCAATATGGAACCATCACGGAGGACTTTTGTCTAAAGGCATTCTTTTCTTTTGTGATAATGCACGTCCACATGTGGCTGCTGCAACTGTTGATACCACTTGAAGATTTCAGATCATTACAGCATCCTCCATACAGTCCTGACCTTGCCCCCATCTGATTATCGTGTTTGGACCCCTGAACAGTTCTTTGAGAGGACAAAGGTTTGGGGGGATGATGAGGTCAAAGAAGCAGTGCATTCATGGCTGAGGGCACAGTTGAAAACTTTTTTTTTTGTCTGATAGAATAAAGAAGCTGGTGAACTGATGTGAGAAGTGTAGTGAAAAGGAGGGTGATTATTTATAAAAGTGACATGTGACTTGTATCTGTAACTGAATGATATATTTTTTAAATTGTCAGTTTGCTGTTACTTTATGAATCACCCTTGTAGAAGATGTTTCTTTTAGTTCTGTTGTTTGCTATTAAAGCTTTCAGTCTGGGCTTTGTTAACATGAGTTGTATTAGCTGTAACTCAAAAAGAAATGATGAAAGAAGAAATGAAAATATGGCAGTGGCGTATTCTCTTCACATCTAATAGTCTGCAGCCAACCTTTGATATTGGTTGCATGTGGTCCCATCTTTGCCAAGTTTTTCGTGGTCGAGCACTATTCCTCTTTTTTCTTCTTTATCAAACAGCTGTTCTAGGATATCATCATCATCATCATCATCATCATCACGTGCCATGCAGACTGGCATTGACTGTTGTATTTTTCCATATTACCAGATCCTTCATGCAGGTCGTCAGTTCATTTTGTGGTCTCATATGACACCATCTCATCAGACTAACCTGTATCACTTTTCTTAGTCTTCCCCGGCTTGTTTTCCCTATTTTTCCTGTTGCAATATTTTCAGTGGGCCTTTCCCCCTTCTTTTACAGTAGCATTGAGCTTATATCAAGTTGTTCCCTTGGGAACAACACATTATCTTAACATACTCTTTGTGAGACAGGGAATATAGATCTGATAGTTTAAAAACTGACCTGTAGCAATCAACACTAGTTATAATTGTTATTTTTGTAAAGTGTAATGTCAGGTTGGTGGACGGATGGGGACGTGGAGATTGCCGACGGGGATGAGGAAAATCTGATGTGAATCCAGGATGTGACAAGCCTGTAGGTCTCTACAACAATGGCTATCAGAATTAGGTCAACAAAACAGAGCCAGCAGACTATAGGTGGCGGGGAATGGATATCATTGAAGCACTGTCGGATTCCTCATCCCATAGTCAGAGTGTCTCTGTGGAACTGTCCCAAAGCCATTGGGTCTGATGTGGAGAAGGGGCTTGTACAGCCACTAGAGTTGGAAAACAAAGTTTTGGCCAGGCCAGCCTACATCACTGTCTTCATGGCAGTCTGAGCAAGACCACAGTCTGCCCTAGCAAGGAAAGGTGCTGAAGTCAGAGTTACCCAGCCAGAAGGCACATCAGAAAAATCAGGGTACCACGCATTATCGCTAAATGCATACGAAGAAGAAGAAGATATCAAGTTGTTAAAAAAAAGGATAAATGTAAAGGTAGCTTTGTCATATGATAGATGCTTCTAGGAGGATGTAATAGTACTTATATTTTCTTTGATTTCTTGATACAGAAGAGAGTGTTGTGGTGTTACTGCGACATAGAGATAGCCAGAAGATACGGTGTAAGTGCCTGTATTTTCTCTCATCTGTTGGCACACTCTGCCTGGTTCCCCTTGCCCGACACACGGTAGAGCAAGGTTTCTTATCTTTCTACATCTGGGCGAGCTGCTCCTGGCCGGATGCAGCCGCCAGTCTTCACCAGGGGGGATGAGGGCACTGAGAACTTTGCTACTCACATAAACTGGTTTAAGTTGTAAGATACGAGTAGGTTAATGTTTGATGGGTCTTGTAGAGATGTCTTGCTTATGTTGGGAGCTCTCCTAAAATTCTTAGTAAGTGACCGAGTTCAAAGGTTCAAAGCAGAGGCTGGCATCATTCTGTTCAGGACAACCCCTTTTATGCTCTGCCGCGTGCCGCGGCATCCGTCCAAGATTATATTTACTAATAGTTCCCATCAACTGTTGGTTGTTTATGATATGTTTTCTGCCACATAGTTCAGACTTCCTACCAGCACCCTTAATTTGTCCTCGCTCCAGCAATCTCTTCACAGCTGCATTGTTCTTCCATTCCCACGCTTCATTTTCCTGCAGTCTTTCCAGTACAGCAATGTCACCCTGGCCCATCCTCAGCCCATCGTTTGTTTTACTCTGTTCAGCGAGTCTGTCTGCCACTTCGTTGCTGTGTACTCCACCGTGCCCTGGACAATAAAGCCACATTAGACCTATCACAATTGACCGGCTTATCGTATTTGACCGAGTTACATTTCACCAATGACTGTACGGCATGTTTCTCCATTGTATGTAATCACAAATAATATGCTGACATTCTGTGTTTTAAAAGATAAGAAAAGTGAAACACTGAGTGAGAACCCACTGCCTGGCCCCAAGACCACGTCCAGCACGTCGGGTGATAACATTGCTTCAACAGCCATACGTGGAGTGAAGCTCCTACCACCCAGTGAAGGAAGGTGTGGTTAAGATTGTCGTGCATGCAGTCTCGGGTGGCAGTCAGTCAGGCGGCAACTCTGCAGGACGAGTAACAGGAAGGCTTAAGTGATGCATACTGATCGTTGAGACTGGTGGCCTTGCAGTTAAGGCTTCCTTTATTAAAGCACCTCTGCTCTTGAGGTTGGCATTGAAAACCCCATCTGGGTCATCATGCCTAAACTGGCTTAACCCAAGGGTCACATCTGACACGTGGTGAGGCTCTGCCCTCTTTGACCTAAGTGACATCTTGTAGCAGCCATGACCACCAAAATGCTGAAGTTGGAGATGCTGGACCAGTGCAACCTAGTCTTGGCCACCTTCTTTCACCTGGCAGATTTGATATTCACGACAAGTCAAGGTTCCTTTGAGTTTGAAACTCTGGTGCAAGAAAGGAAAAAACACAGTGTCACACATCTCTGCCTCAATGACCCACCATAGCATAAAGGCCATATCCCCCTGATGCTCTGAACCTCCGTCCTGATTGAGACCTACCTCAAAGATGATTACAGAAGTAAACTCAAAAGCACATGGGGCAATCTTGGTGGTAGAAGCAAACGAAGAAGAAGAGAAGTGAAATAAATTTATTTAGGTTTAGATTTGTTAGTTATCCCAATATAGAATCTTTAACCTTCTCTCTCTGTCCACCTCCATACAGGGAGATCATACAGCAACATCCGTGGTTGAAAACGTTGTAAGCTTTTCATGCACTTTGATTTCAATGATAAATATAATCAATATGGCCAGTGACTTTTAGTTTAAAGAAGCCCTTTTGATTGTTTCTGTGTCAAACAGGCCACATGTTGATGTATGGAAAAATCTGGCAGTATTCTGTGATCTCCTGAACTCTGTGGAGACAAAACAGGGTTGTTTGATACGAGAACAGCAGCCAGGTATGTTGTATAGCTTGTTGCTAGTTATTGCTGTTCTTTGTTGCATCATGTCTGGGCTCTTGTTTTTGCCTGGTGGGTATTTTTGCATCAGGTCAAGTTTGTCTCTTACCACGTAGCAGTAAGCTGTACATTCTGTGAAACCCATTGCCTTGTGGATGGCTTAGGAGAATCCAAGACTAAGGAAGTTAACTGACATAAAAAATGTGGAGAAAGGAACCTGAAGATGGCCAAAGGTTCTTTCATTCACATTTTCTGACATTACCTGCAACTGCTAGATTTTCAGATGTATGAATCCTGTCCTTCTCTTGAAGATGGTCAGGAGAGTCAAGACTGGGAACTGCCAAGAGCAGCAGCAATAACTTTTGCTACGTATATTGGTAAATGAAAGTGATTCACTATTATTTCAGTATATTAGTAACCCTTTCATTGTAGTATATGGAAAAATTGCTGCTATCCATTCATTGGCTGGTTCTTAATGAATCACCATGGGTAGTTTGAATATAGATTCAAGTAATCTGATGGATACTTAATATATCACCGAAAAAAAGAATAACACCATTTGAAATGAAATATGGAAAGGGAGGGGATGTGGAGTTTGAATATTATGGATACAAAGAAAATCAAATAAAGAGATGTTAACAGGATTAGGCGTCATAGAAAACTGGCCCGAAATCAAAATTTAAAAAGCTGAGATACTTCAGCCATATCATGAGACACGACAGCTTGGAACATACTTCAGCCATATCATGAGACACGACAGCTTGGAGAGGTTGATAGCAGAAGGCATGGTGCCTGGTAAAAGAGATAAAGGACAGCCTCACTGCAGGTAGACTCAGGACATCACGGAAAGTCTGAATACATCATTGTGAGATACTGATCAACTTGCGCAAGACCGCACTTATTCAGGGAAGCTGTGAGAGGGACATTGTTCTGGAGAGGAAGAACCAGATTTCACTTCATACGTATACTTTTTATTGATTTTATACTGAGCATAATTATCAGGTTCAGTGCTGTCCATAACAAATGACATTTCTGTGTTCAGGTTATGAGCCCATAATCCTACACGAGGACACAACTCTAGCTGGGTTTGTCCCAATGCTGAGCGCACCACAAGAGGTCTTCTATGCTGATTCTAGCATTGATCAGGTATAGTGCTAAGAAGTTATTACATCTCATTCTTCTTTGGTTCTCTTGTCCTTATTTACCTCAGTCAAGGTTTGTTGGCCACATAATGAGGAGGAGGATTGAAAATATTGTGACAAAAGGGAAAATTGGAGCCAGAAAAGGGAAAGGTAGATCAAGAGAGAAAGTGTTAGATGGCTTGACAAAATGGCATGAGAGAAGCACAACAACAGAACTGATGGATAATCTGGAAGATTGGAAACTGGAAAGAAATGGTTACCAACACCTCTGGGTATGGTATATGGTGATGTTTTTATTTGTTGTATCTGCATGCTATTTCTTTGGCATGTGGGTCCTCTGTTTCTTGTCTTTGTGTAAAAAATGTCACTCATTACTGCTGAAACTGTAGTACTTTGCCTGGGAAGATTTTAGTTTTTACTCTTGTACACAGTTATGTATTCTCATAGCTAGTTGTGAAGTAGTTGGTGTACATCCGCCCTGCTCAAGAGATAGATGCTCATCTTTGATATAAGGAACATTAGCCTAGTATTTGGGTTCTGCCATTTTAGAACCATTCACACGAAGGCGGTCACCATTTTAAATATGCGTGAACATTGGTACAATAAAACTGATCTGCAAGGTTGTCGAGGCTTACCCAAGAGACAGATTGTACATACCATTGTACATAGTTAGTACGTATATTTATTAATCTTGCTTACACAAGCTGGAGTTGCAGGGTCCTGGAGAAAGATCTTTGCATGTTATTCCAGTTGTCACTGTATTTGTGACAGTCATTACCCACAGACCACTAGTACTGAAACAGACGGGACTGGTAATTTTTGCATTCATGTTGATTGGCAGCAACAAGCTGAGGACTGGCTACGAATAGAAAAACTGCGTCTGTTTGGGGAATACCTCTGTGGGGTGGAGCCACCGATGCTGGCCTTTAATGTGGAGAGCAGCAGGTACTACTCTGTGGCGCCCTCGCCAACCAGGTCAGAGGATAAGCTCGTCACAGACAGCACAGGAAGCCGGGATTCTGGAGATGAGGTGAGCCATGCCAGGTTTGGGATTCATGTTTGGATTTAGTTTGTAACGAACAAACAGACATACTTTATTTTCAAAGGGTTAAGAATTGAGCACGCAGGTCCATCTGACATTCTGCCCTTCATCATACAGCTTTTACTCAGTCACAGTCATTTAGCATTTGTTAATGAGCATTAATAATCATGAAGACACAATTAAATGATTACATAAATAAATAATAAACTTATCTCTTGTCCATACACTCCACACTCTGATTTATGCAACACCATGAAATAAACTTGCATTCTTACATTCATTCAAAAGTAAAATTTATAGAGAAGCTGTTAAAAATGACAACAATCAAGCCATACTTTAAACTACTTTAGACTGTTTAGGGAGGCAGTCCATATCAAACAGATGTTGACAAAGTTTAAAGTTATAAGAGCGAGTATTACTTGTAACACACGATAAACAGTTTATAAGTATACAACTATACACAAAATACTGCAGTAAAGCTGTGATACCAAAATGTATAAACTTGAAAAAAGTAGGAACAGCTTTATTATTTAACAATAACACAGTTGTGACATTTTGGGGTTTGCCTCTGCCAGACAATAACAGACAGGATGAAGAGTAAGATAGAGGAGACAAAGTATAGGACTACATTCAACTAAGTTTAACTTATTCTTCATCCTGTTTGTTATTGTCTGATGAAGGCAAACGCTAGAACGTCACAATTGTGTATTTATTAAATAATAAGGCTGTTCCTACTTTTTCCTAGTTTATACATTTTGAACATTACTTGTAAGTTTTACATGAGAGGAAATAAGATTACTGTAGGAAGTAGGGGCCATCTTCTCATGAAAAGGTTATGTTCTGAAGACTCATTTCCACCACATCCAGTCAGTCTGTGTGTAACAGAAGAGTACTTGACAGACTAATGTTGGGGAAACAACCTCAAAAAATGAAAAGATGAAATACGTGTGGCTGTTAGAAGGAAACATTTAATAAACAGGTCAAAATTAGTCCCAAAAACATGCAACTACATTTTATCTCTTCATAGGTGAACAGGGACCAAAATATGTCGTATTCTGTGGTGTTTTTGTGAGGGCCACTATTCCTTGCTATACTGACGTTTTTGTGAGGGCCATTATTCCTTGCTATACTGACAGTGTTTTTGTAAGGGCCATTATTCCTTGCTATACTGACAGTGCTTTTATGAGGGCCATTATTCCTTGCAATACTGACAGTGCTTTTTAAGGGCCATTATTCCTTGATATACTGACAGTGTTTTTGTAAGGGCCATTATTCCTTGCTATACTGACAGTGTTTTTGTGAGAGCCATTATTCCTTGCTATACTGACAATGTTTTTGTGAGATTCTGAAATTACATTGGTCACTGTAGGAAAACATTTGAGGGTGTGAATGTTTGCTGTAAGATAAAAATACTTGGATGAGATGAAATGAAGTGTAAACAGTCAGTTTATGACTGAGAAGAGATGAAGTGTAAGAAGTCTAAACATATATAAGGTGAAGTGTAAGAAGCAAGTGGATGGATGAGATAAAGTGTAAGAGTGAGATAAATTAAAGTGTGAGAGGCCAATACATGGATGAGATAAAGTGTAAGAATGAGATAAATTAATGTATAAAAGTAAGATAAAGTGTAGAATGAGAAATGAGATAAAGTGAAATGTAAGAAGTCAATACATAGATGAGATAAAGTACAGTGTAAGAGGCCAGTGCATGGGTTAGGTAGTCTTGTAAGGATTTGATACGAATAGTACAGTGCCGTAATGTGACTTGAGCAGAACCATGTCACAGAGTGGTTCAGGCTGTTGTGACTGCAAGGTCTGTGTTTGTTTTAAGCAGAAAGAAGAATTTAAGTAAGACTGGTCATTAAATGAAGATTTTGTATGTGTTTTTGTTTTGTTTTTTTTCTGTTCTGAATTGGATGATTGAAGTCGTTGGAGTAACAAAAGTGAGTTTCTCTTGTTACTTTCAAGTCTGATGATGTTGTTATTGAGCACGACGACACCAGCGATGATGGGAACAAAGACATCCAGGAACGAGATGATATTGAGAAACTCAAGGCCAAGAAAGCAGAGCTAAACAGAAAGAGGGAGGAAAGAGAGAAAAATAAGGAGAACATGGAGGTATCAAATACCCTATGAATAATATCATATTTTTTTTCCAGCTAAATCATATCATATATCATAAATCACATCATTTTTAGTGCAGCATGTCAATTTATCTCTCCCTATCTCTCTCTCTCTCTGGCCTGTGCCAGTCAGATGTTGGTCATCGTTGATTTTCACAACCTTCCTATGCTCTTTCTATAAGCTGTGTTTTGGACTGTGCTCTGTGCCACTCTTTTGGTCTGTCAGGTATCTTGTTTCTTTGTCTTCCTCTGTCCCTTTTTCCCTCCAGTCTTCCTGTTGTCACTAGGTGTTCCAGTTTACCTCTTCTTAAAACATGTCCTACAAATCTGGATTGTTGTGTTCTGAGTTTTGCCAGAATTTCTTTCTTTTTGCCAAGCCTCACTTAGAACCTCTTCAGTCATAGCATACCACATCATATGTGAAGTTTCAAGCTGAAAGTTTGAACATCTGATATATCATATATTACATTATATCATATCATATATCACATAACATCATATCATATTTTGTAGATGGAAGATTCAGGTTGAAAGTATCAAACTCCTGCCATATCATAAAATGATTTTTAGCTCACAATACAAGCCAGCTTTGTCACCAACTGAAGGTTATATTTTTACTTCAACATTAGTCTGAGAACTGTTTGCTGATTGCTGCTATGCAACATTGCTTGCATAGTATACTTTTAGATGTAGATTTATAACTCTTTCACCACATTTACTGCAAGATGTTGATTTATAGTTCTTCCACCACATTTACTATAAGATATAGATATAGATATTCTTCCACCACATTTAATGTAAAAGTTTGGTGTAGATTTATAGCTCGTCCACCATGTTTACGGTAAAAGTTTGATGTAGATTTATAGCTCTTCCACCACATTTAATGTAAGATTTAGATTTATAGCTATTCCACCACATTTACTGTAAGATTTAGATTTATGGCTCTCCCACCACATTTACTGTAAGATATATATTTATAGCTCTTCCACCACATTTACTGTAAGATATATATTTATAGCTCTTCCACCACATTTACTGCAAGATGTAAATTTATAGTTCTTCCACCACATTTTCTGTAAGATGTAGATTTATAGCTCTTACACCACATGTACTGTAAAAGTTGCTGCAGATTTTTAGCTCTTCCACTACATGTATTGTAAAAGTTGGTGTAGGTTTATAGCTCTTCTACCACATCCACTGTAACAGTTGTTATAGATTTATAGTTCTTCCACCACTTTTATTGTACAAATTTGGTATAGATTTATAGCTCTTCCACCATGTTTACTGTAAAAGTTGATGTAGATTTATAGCTCTTCCACCAGGTTTACTGTAAAAGTTTGGTGTAGATTTATAGTTCTTCCACCTTGTTTACTGTAAAAGTTTGGTGTAGATTTATGGCTCTTCCACCTTGTTTACTGTAAAAGTTTGGTGTAGATTTATAGCTCGTCCACCTTGTTTACTGTAAAAGTTTGGTGTAGATTTATAGCTCGTCCACCATGTTTACGGTAAAAGTTTGGTGTAGATTTATAGCTCTTCCACCACATTTAATGTAAAAGTTTGGTATAGATTTATAGCTCTTCCACCACATCCATTGTAAAAGTTGGTGTAGATTTATAAATTCTGACAAACATTACCTCATATTTTTTAAAATGTTTTTTAAATGTTTTCTGTTTGCTAGGCCATCTTGGATAGTCATCGTCATGGAAAAATTGAACTGGAAATCCGTCCAATCTTCTTGATCCCTGACACAAACTGCTTCATCGATCACTTCACTACCCTCAAGAAGATCCTGCATACAAAAAAATACACTGTGGTTGTCCCCCTTGTAGGTGAGGAAGCTTGAGTATATAATGTCCACCTACTGCAAATTATGTGCGTTTTTTTACTCATTTTCTGGAATATTTAATTATTGACTTGTTCCCCTTAAAGTACATGAAAACAATGATGGAATAATGATCATAGCATTTCTTAATATTTTGAGAAATTCAAGAAATGATATCTTTTCATTTCATATTCTTCTGACATTTTTTTTTTTTTTATTTGTTGCTATTCTATAAACAGGTTTCATTCTCATGACATTTTGTTCTCAAAGAATTTCCATGTCTTTTCTCTCTGATTCGAACTTTTTTTTGTTGTTCTGCAACTACTGCAAGTTGCTGGTTTGATTCTTTCACTGAAATAAAATGTTGTATCATTCCCCAAGAGCACATTTCTGTTGCTGCCAGTTTCTCTTTCATCAGTTTCTTGCCCAAGTCTCACAGCTGTGGGTGCCCCAGTGTCATACTGGTTAGTGCAGTCACCTCTCATATGGAGGTTGGCAGTTGAAGTCTGACTGGATGTTGCCAGACTGTGGAAATAGGTACCCAGTTCCCTCTAAAAGTTGATGTAGATTTATAGTTCTTCCACCACTTTTATTGTACAAATTTGGTATAGATTTATAGTTCTTCCACCTTGTTTACTGTAAAAGTTTGGTGTAGATTTATGGCTCTTCCACCTTGTTTACTGTAAAAGTTTGGTGTAGATTTATAGCTCGTCCACCTTGTTTACTGTAAAAGTTTGGTGTAGATTTATAGCTCGTCCACCATGTTTACGGTAAAAGTTTGGTGTAGATTTATAGCTCTTCCACCACATTTAATGTAAAAGTTTGGTATAGATTTATAGCTCTTCCACCACATCCATTGTAAAAGTTGGTGTAGATTTATAAATTCTGACAAACATTACCTCATATTTTTTAAAATGTTTTTTAAATGTTTTCTGTTTGCTAGGCCATCTTGGATAGTCATCGTCATGGAAAAATTGAACTGGAAATCCGTCCAATCTTCTTGATCCCTGACACAAACTGCTTCATCGATCACTTCACTACCCTCAAGAAGATCCTGCATACAAAAAAATACACTGTGGTTGTCCCCCTTGTAGGTGAGGAAGCTTGAGTATATAATGTCCACCTACTGCAAATTATGTGCGTTTTTTTACTCATTTTCTGGAATATTTAATTATTGACTTGTTCCCCTTAAAGTACATGAAAACAATGATGGAATAATGATCATAGCATTTCTTAATATTTTGAGAAATTCAAGAAATGATATCTTTTCATTTCATATTCTTCTGACATTTTTTTTTTTTTTATTTGTTGCTATTCTATAAACAGGTTTCATTCTCATGACATTTTGTTCTCAAAGAATTTCCATGTCTTTTCTCTCTGATTCGAACTTTTTTTTGTTGTTCTGCAACTACTGCAAGTTGCTGGTTTGATTCTTTCACTGAAATAAAATGTTGTATCATTCCCCAAGAGCACATTTCTGTTGCTGCCAGTTTCTCTTTCATCAGTTTCTTGCCCAAGTCTCACAGCTGTGGGTGCCCCAGTGTCATACTGGTTAGTGCAGTCACCTCTCATATGGAGGTTGGCAGTTGAAGTCTGACTGGATGTTGCCAGACTGTGGAAATAGGTACCCAGTTCCCTCTAAAGCCAGAGAAGGACATGTAGCAGGTGTGGTACTGATCACATGGCATTGTGGTGTACTAACAGCTCAAGGAAAATTTAAAGACTGACACTATGACCTAGCTGCCTTTTGGCACTGTAAGTCTATTGGGGTAATACTGGCCTTGTGTGGCACTGTAAGTCTCTTAGGATGATGCTTGCCTTGTGTGGCACTGTAAGTCACTTAGGATGATGCTTGCCTTGTGTGGCACTGTAAGTCTCTTAGGATGATGTTGGCCTTGTGTGGCACTGTGGTTCTCTTAGGGTGATGTTGGCCTTGTGTGGCACTATGGTTCTCTTAGGGTGATGCTTGCCTTGTGTGGCACTGTAAATCTCTTAGGGTGATGCTTGCCTTGTGTGGCACTATGGTTCTCTTAGGATGATGTTGGCCTTGTGTGGCACTGTGGTTCTCTTAGGGTGATGTTGGCCTTGTGTGACACTATGGTTCTCTTAGGGTGATGCTTGCCTTGTGTGGCACTGTAAATCTCTTAAGGTGATGCTTGCCTTGTGTGGCACTATGGTTCTCTTAGGGTGATGCTTGCCTTGTGTGGCGCTGTGGTTCTCTTAGGGTGATGCTTGCCTTGTGTGGCGCTGTGGTTCTCTTAGGGTGATGCTTGCCTTGTGTGGCACTGTAAATCTCTTAGGGTGATGCTTGCCTTGTGTGGCACTGTGGTTCTCTTAGGGTGATGCTTGCCTTGTGTGGCACTATGGTTCTCTTAGGGTGATGCTTGCCTTGTGTGGCGCTGTGGTTCTCTTAGGGTGATGCTTGCCTTGTGTGGCACTGTAAATCTCTTAGGGTGATACTGGCCTTGTGTGGCACTGTAAATCTCTTATGGGTGATGCTTGCCTTGTGTAGCACTGTAAATCTCTTAGGGTGATACTGGCCTTGTGTGGCACTGTAAATCTCTTAGGGTGATGTTGGCCTTGTGTGGCACTATGGTTCTCTTAGGGTGATGCTTGCCTTGTGTGGCACTGTAAATCTCTTAAGGTGATGCTTGCCTTGTGTGGCACTATGGTTCTCTTAGGGTGATGCTTGCCTTGTGTGGCGCTGTGGTTCTCTTAGGGTGATGCTTGCCTTGTGTGGCGCTGTGGTTCTCTTAGGGTGATGCTTGCCTTGTGTGGCACTGTAAATCTCTTAGGGTGATGCTTGCCTTGTGTGGCACTGTGGTTCTCTTAGGGTGATGCTTGCCTTGTGTGGCACTATGGTTCTCTTAGGGTGATGCTTGCCTTGTGTGGCGCTGTGGTTCTCTTAGGGTGATGCTTGCCTTGTGTGGCACTGTAAATCTCTTAGGGTGATACTGGCCTTGTGTGGCACTGTAAATCTCTTATGGGTGATGCTTGCCTTGTGTAGCACTGTAAATCTCTTAGGGTGATACTGGCCTTGTGTGGCACTGTAAATCTCTTAGGGTGATGCTTGCCTTGTGTGGCACTGTAAATCTCTTAGGGTGATACTGGCCTTGTGTGGCACTGTAAATCTCTTAGGGTGATGCTTGCCTTGTGTGGCACTGTAAATCTCTTAGGGTGATGCTTGCCTTGTGTGGCACTGTAAATCTCTTAGGAAGATACTGGCCTTGTGTGGCACTGTAAATTTCTTAGGGTGGTACTGGCCTTGTGTGGCGCTGTAAATTTCTTAGGATGATGCTGGCCTTGTGTGGCACTGTAAATTTCTTAGGTGATGCTGTCCTTGTGTGGCGCTGTAAATTTCTTAGGATGATACTGGCCTTGTGTGGCACTGTAAATTTCTTAGGATGATGCTGTCCTTGTGTGGCACTGTAAATTTCTTAGGATGATACTGGCCTTGTGTGGCACTGTAAATTTCTTAGGGTGATGCTGGCCTTTTGTGGCACTGTAAGTTTCTTAGGATGATGTTGGCCTTGTGTGACACTGTAAGTCTCCTAGGATGATGTTGGCCTTGTGTGGCACTGTAAGTCTCTTAGGATGATGCTGGCCTTGTGTGACACTGTAAGTCTCTTAGGATGATGCTGGCCTTGTGTGGCACTTTAAGTCTCTTAGGGTGATGTTGGCCTTGTGTGACACTGTAAGTCTCCTAGGGTGATTCTACCCTTGTGTGGCACTGTAAGTCTCCTAGGGTGATGTTGGCCGTGTGGCACTATAAGTCTCCTAGGGTGATTCTAGCCTTGTGTGACACTGTAAGTCTCCTAGGGTGATTCTAGCCTTATGTGGCACTGTAAGTCTCCTAGGGTGATTCTAGCCTTGTGTGGCAGTGTAAGTCTCCTAGGGTGATTCTAGCCTTGTGTGACACTGTAAGTCTCCTAGGGTGATTCTAGCCTTGTGTGGCAGTGTAAGTCTCCTAGGGTGATTCTAGCCTTGTTTGGCAGTGTAAGTCTCCTAGGGTGATTCTAGCCTTGTGTGACACTGTAAGTCTCCTAAGGTGATTCTAGCCTTGTGTGACACCATAAGTCTTCTAGGGTGATTCTAGCCTTGTGTGGCAGTGTAAGTCTCCTAGGGTGATTCTAGCCTTGTGTGGCAGTGTGAGTCTCCTAGGGTGATTCTAGCCTTGTGTGACACTGTAAGTCTCCTAAGGTGATTCTAGCCTTGTGTGACACCATAAGTCTTCTAGGGTGATTCTAGCCTTGTGTGGCAGTGTAAGTCTCCTAGGGTGATTCTAGCCTTGTGTGGCAGTGTGAGTCTCCTAGGGTGATTCTAGCCTTGTGTGACACCATAAGTCTCCTAAGGTGATTCTAGCCTTGTGTGGCAGTGTGAGTCTCCTAGGGTGATTCTAGCCTTGTGTGGCACCGTAAATCTCTTTTTCTCATTTGAAGCATTGTTCTTGTAATTATTATCTTAGTCATGTTAAATGGATCTGAACATATTTATCCTAGGACAGCTAACCTGCCGCCACAACTGTTCACTTTGTTTTGTTTGCAGTGATTAATGAACTGGATGGTCTCACTCGTGGTGCCAGGGACCAGCAGTATGACAGCCCGGACCATGCTCACATGGTCAAGTCTCAGGCGCAGGCCGCTGTTGAGTTCTTGGAGTCAGAGTTTGAGGTCAAGAACCCAAACCTGCGGGCCCAAACTTCCAAGGGGTCTGTCTTAGAGACCATTGATTTCAGAAGTGAGGAATCAGATGGTTCGGTAAGTGTTGCTTAGTGACATCCAGTAGATGTTGATGTTGAAGTTATTTCAAGTTTTGCTTTATAAAACTGCCCAGTATTCATGAAGTAGTGATTGTAGGGTGGATCTGCCATGCTATACATATATAGACCTGCCATACTATACATATACAGGGTTATTCATAAGTCTATAAAACATTTTAAACATTTGCATCAAATAAACTACATAATGGATCATGATTATTCTTATGTCAAGAGAGAGAGAAACTCTTCAAGTTTTTAAAAAAATAAAGCCCACATGCAGAGCTCATGTGGTTTGCTACTAGGAGGCTGCGGTAGCAAATGTGGCGTTCAAAACATGAGCAGTCATTGTGTGTTTTGGAATGACCAAGAAGCCTCATCTGTTGTAACTGTGCAGTGATGATTTTGAGTGGAATTCCAGAAGGCAGCACCTGTTTTCTACAGTATCAAGAAGTGGTGTGCGAAATTCCGGGTTGAAGGCAGAGGCTTCGCTGGTAAGCTTCTCTAACACAATTCACAGTTTCTACACTTGGTCCTGAGCGTCCCTTGTATTGTGATCCGTGCTGAAGTCTCGAAGCAGTAAAAAAGAGAGAAAAAAGTAGATACAATAAAAAA
This sequence comes from Achatina immaculata, assembly GCA_009760885.1. Classification (NCBI taxonomy): domain Eukaryota; kingdom Metazoa; phylum Mollusca; class Gastropoda; order Stylommatophora; family Achatinidae; genus Lissachatina; species Lissachatina immaculata. Next base: position 8,331,531 of record CM019693.1, read on the forward strand.
TTATTCCGCATTTTTCATGCAATGCATAGGCTCTAGAGACAGACTGCACAGATGCAAGCCATAGAATTGTAGACCTACAATTAGTATGTCTGCAGTTTGGCTCTTGGAGAAAGGATGGTCCAGACAGCTTTTCTTCCAGCATCAAACAGAAATGTGACGTACATAAAAAAATATGGCATCACTTTTGAAGTGCGACACCGTTGTCTTTCTGACCGTGTTGCTGAAACGTGCAGTTTTACAATGTAATTTTAGAGAACAGTCGGTGTAGATTCTGCGAGAGAGCAGAAGTGAAATATAATTCTCAGCAATTGTGTTTTAGTTTAAAAATTATATTTCGTTGGCTTGAGAGCCACTATTCAGTCTTGATGCTGTGTGTAATTCGTATTGGATTAATCAGTGGATTCCAGTTACCCACGTAGATAGCCTTTTTTATTGTTTAAACTTTAAAACTTTAGGTGCTAAAATGGATCGATTTGTAAAACGTAAGCCTTCGACTTCACGCAAACAAATTGATAGTAGTGGTAGTGAAAGTCACTGTGATCGAGACGATGTTAACATTGATACTTGTAAGAAAACTAAATACCCTTGAAAATATGATGTGGAATATATTAAGTACAGTTTCGTTCCATCAACAAATGACCAAAATCTGCTACAGTGTATTATTTGTTTGCAAATCCTCTCTAATGAGGCAATGAAGCCGACAAAATTGCGTCGTCATCTAACTACAAGACATCCAAATCTACAGAATAAAACCAAAGAATTGTTCGAACGTAAAACCGAGGAATATAGTAAACAGAAGACAGTGTTAAAAACAAGAGCCTCTCTCAGTGAAAATGCTCTTAAAGCATCATACCTGATTGCCCAGAGAATCGCAAAATCAAAGAAACCATGGTTCTAAGGACTGTTATAGCCAGAGTTGGGGTGGGGGAGACACTCTCCACTCCAATTAAATGTCTCCAAGGCATGCGTCTCAAATAACCTCTGACAGTCCACATCCAGCTCCTGGCCTTCTTATGGCAAAACTGTTCAAACTGACAGGAGAAGGGGTGAAGGCGAATAGTCTGGTGCCTGAAAACCAGACATTTTGGGTAGATGAGAGTCATGTTTGATACCTCATCTAGGAGAATGAAAACTGATTTAAAACCCACTGCTGGCGAGATTCTTCAGCTGCCATACATGGGGTGAAACACCTCCCAGCCAATGAAGAAAAATGCTATTAAGGTTGCTGCCAGTGCCGTCATGGAAAAAATGAAGGAAAGGATTAAGTGAAATGACTAGTAGTCTTGAAGTCAGGACTACTCAAATCATGGCATCTCTGCTCTAGAGGCCAGTCATGTCCTATAAACACCCATACTGGGGCAGATTGCCTAAATCGGCTTAACCCAGGGGTTAAACTAAGACATTGCTGCCACGATTCTTCGCTGCCACGCGTGGAGCGAAACTCCCTACGGCCAATGAAGAAAATGTGACTAGGGTTGCTGGGTGGCACCGCTGTGAAAAGGTGATGGAAAGGATAAAGTGAAGTTTAATCAGTATGTCCAGCAGTCTCGTGGTGAGAGCTACTCATACCACGGCACCTCTGCTCTAGAGGCTGGCCATGTCTGATATACACCCATACTGGTGAAATATGCCTAAACCAGCTTAACCGAGGGGTGAAACTTGATGACTACTCATGACACGGTACCTCCACTCTAGAGGTCAGTCACGTCCTAAACATGCTCATACTGGGATAATACACCTAAACCAGCTTAACCCAGGGGGTGAAACTTACTAGTGGCGAGGATTCATCCTCCTGGACAAAAGCTCCATTCTGGTCACAACTAGGAAAGGTAGCGGCCACAACCACAAACTGCTGAAGTCGGAGACACTGGACCAGTGCAGTCTAGATAAGCAACCACCTCTCACCTGACAGGGATATATGCATATCTTAATCACGCTGAGGTTTTCCGATGAGAAAGTCCAACGCAGACTGGATGGTCAACCACCTCTCACCCAGCAGGGATACACGGATATCCCAAAACACGTCAAGGTTTTCCTGTGAGAAAGTCCAACTCTAGGCTGGATGGGCAACCACCTCTCACCCAGCGGGGATATACTTATATCCAAAACACATCAAGGTTTTCTGGTGAGAAAGTCCAACTCTAGATTAAACTGGTGCACCAAAAACCACGGTGTCACGCAATCCCTCTTCTGTGACCCACCGAGAATACAGACCCAAGCCCTGCGATACTCTGAACCTCTTGTAGTCCTGTCAGGGATCTCGTGTGGTCTTTTTGGGGACCACAGGAGGACCACGGGACCTATCGAGGACCAAAGAGTAAATTCAGTAGGATCATAGGGCTTTCTTGGTGGTAGAAGCGAAGAAGAAGAAGAAGAAGACAAAGAAACCGATATGATTGGAGAAGATCTTATCATGCCAGCCGCTTTTGACATTTGTGATGTATTGTTCAGCTCAGAATACACTACAAAACTGAAAAGCATTCCCATCTCGAACGATACTGTCTGCAGAAGAATATCAGAAATGTCTGAGGATATTGTCTTGCAGCTAACTGAACAATTACAATCTACTAAGTTTGCTGTTCAGTTAGATGAGTCAACTGACATAGCCAGCGAGTCACAGCTGCTTGTTTATGTTCACTATTGTTAGCAAAATAGTATGCTAGAGGAATTTCTTTTTTGCAAGCCACTACCAGCGAGAACGACGGCCGATGAAATATATAGTGTTTAAATGATTTTTTCACAACTTTTGGACTGCATTAGTGTTTGCACCGATGGTGCTGCCTCAATGACTGGCCGCAAAGTGGTGTTGTAACTCACATAAAGCACAGTGTCACCTGAGATTGTAAGCACCCATTGCTTGATCCATCGTGAGGCACTCGCTTCAAAGAAGTTGAATAAAACTCTAGGATCTGTACTCGAAGACTGTGTTCGAATTGTAAACTTCATAAAAACTAGAACAGTGAACAGTCGATTATTTGCTCAACTTTGTATTGAGTCAGATGCAGAACGCAAACATCTCCTGTTGCACTCGGCTGTGCATTGGCTGTCCAGAGGAAAAGTTCTTGCAGGGTGTTTGAGCTTCATTTAGAATTGTTGCAGTTTTTGCCAGAACAAAATTTTTACCTGACAAGTAAGGTTACTGATATTGAGTGGCTTGCCATACTGGCATACCTTGCTGACATTTTTAGCCTTTTGAACAGTTTGAACATATCACTGCAGGGTAAATATGCCAGTATACTCAAGACATATATGACAGAGTTGCAGCTTTTAAGAAGAAACTACGACTTTGGTGCATGCAACTTGAGAACAAATCACAAGACTTGTTTCAATTGTTTTGTGAGTTTATAGAAAGCAGTGAAGTTAATCGCGAGATTCTGGAAGGGGTCACTGGTGTAATAAAAGGGCATCTGACATCTCTTGCTGAATATTTTGATAAATACTTCATGGCCTAAGACATTAAAGCGTACAATTGAATTCATAATCCTTTTCAGTGTGCATTCTCTGAATTAACCAATCATGCACAAGAAGAATTAGCGGAACTGTCTAGCGATTGCACATTACAAATCAAATTTAATGACCTCGATGTGGATATCTCTTCCTTTTGTTGCACTGTTTCGCTGGAATATCCGTTTTTGTCAGCCCTGGCAATGAAAGTTCTTCTGCCTTTTTCAACAACTTATTTATGAGAGTTCCATTTTCTGCATTGACTGCCATGAAAACCAAATATTGTTCAAGAATGAACGTGGAGGATGATCTTCCAGTGTGTTTGTCATAAATTCCAGCCAGAATAGACATGCTATTCAACCGGAAACAGTGTCATCTTTAAGGTAGATGAAAAAAAACTTTTGTGTAGTAATGAATATGCAGTTAAACATGTAGAGAAAATATGACATAATACTTTATAAAATTCGATGTATACCTTGCAGATATAAAGCACTTTATTAGTGGGCCTAAAAAATGTTTGACTTTTAAATGTCGGCCGTGCAGCAAAAGGGTCTGAGAGCCACTGGCCTAGATATATGTGTTTTTCTGCTTTCCTGATGATTGTATCTCCAACATTTATATAATCTGGATCATTCTGCCTCTGGTCTCTTGATATCTTCATATACTCTGTCTTATCATGGTTAATGGTCAAGCCTACCTTTAGTGCCACATCTCAGGTGTGTGCAGGTACTGGTGACTTCTTGCATAGTTTCCCCCACCAGGTCAATGTCATCAGAGTATCCTAGTATTTTAGCCTGTACTGCTTTCTTCTTTCACTTTTCTGATTACCTTTTCTAGTACTAGGTTGAATAGTAATAATGTATTACCTTGTTTTAAACCAGTTCTTATAAAGAAGGGTTCTGACTTTCTTCCTTTATGTATTACTATATTTTGTGCATCCTCCATGCATATTCTGGTCATATTGATTAATTTATTAGGTATCTTAAATTGTTTCATAATTTTCCATAAGCTGCTTCTATCCATGCTGTCATAAGCTTTCTTAAAGTCAGTGAAGATATTATGTGCTAATTTTCCATATTCCCAGTACTTTTCTGCACTTTGACATAGATAAAATATTTGGTCTATGGCTGATCTATTCTTCTTAAAACCTGCTTGATAGTCTCCCAGTATGTTCTTGCTGTATAGTTTTAATCTATTTAAAAGTATAATAGATAGTATTTTGTAGCTTGTTTGTAGTAAGAATATTCTTTTGAATACTGGGATCAGTAATGATTCTCTCCATTCACTAGGGAGTTTTTCTTCTCTCTATATTTGTTGTATTAGTGCACATATCTGTTCATGTAGATTTAGACCTCCTTCCTTAATCAGTTCTGCAGCAGTTCCATCTTTGTTGTTTCAAAGAAACATGATACAGTAGATAACTTCTTCTAAGTCTAGTTCCTCTATTTCAGGCTCACAAGTCTTCATATGGTAATATGCTTATAGGCTCTTCACAGTTTAGTAGTTTTTTCAAAATATTCTTTCCATCTGACACAGATTGTCCCTTCATTATTTATCATGTTTCCGTTACTATCCTTCAGGCTCTGCAGAGGTTGTTTATACCCTTGTTTTACTGTTGGCAGTTCTTTATAGAATTCCCTGCTTTTCTTATTTTGATAGCATGTCTGCATCTCACTTACCATGTCTTTCATATATTGTCATTTTTGTTGGCAAATAACTTTTTGAGTTTCTTTACATTGTGTGTGGTACTTCTCATTTGTTTTGTTGTTCATGTCATTCAACCATATCTGTCCTGCTGTTCTTTTCTTTATGACTGCATCATCATCATCACCATCACCACCACCACCACCACCACCACCTTCTTGAGAGCACAGGCCACAGATAAAGGCTTTCTAGTCGTCCCTGTTCTTGGAATTATTCTCTGCTTCCTTCCATGTGTATCCCTTGTTTCTGAGCACTGTCATAATATCTCTGTTGAATATACTGTGCTTCAATGTAAATAAGCAAGAGTAACAAGTCTAGATCTTCCTCATTTTCTATTTCCTTGAGGATTCCACGTCACTGTCTGTTTTGCTATGCTGGTATCAGGTTTCCTCAGAGTGTGGCCAGTCCACATCCACTTCCTAAACATGATTTGTAGGTTCATAGGTTCTTGTCCTGCCCTTTCCCAGACCTCCTCCAGCATCAGCCTTATTGTTAAATAGTGACACCTTATATGTCAGGTAAGTTCACTTGTAACTAAAACCTCCCCTAATGTCACCATTTGTTATATAAACTTTTAACTTTTATTTCAGGGCATAAATGATGACATTATACTGAATTGTTGTTTGCATTACTGCAAAGATATGGCCAGAGAGTTCATGCCCAAGGATAAAGGTACTGTCTGATTTCAAGTATTTGTATTGATTTTAGCTGATTTAACTCTTATATCACCAGACTTGCTTGACAGTTTCTACATTTTCTAGGAGTGCCTTGATGGTTAGTGTGCTTATCTCTCACGTGAAGGTTGGTGGTTCAGGTCCTAGCAGAAATACCTCAGTTACCCAGCCGTAGGAATAGGTACCTGGCTTCTTTTGAAGCTGGGGAAGAAAGATGAGCAGGTCTTCCCTCTGGTGTGCTGTCAGATACAGACACTAACACCATGACCTTAGGGGTATATGTGGTATGATTAGACAAAAAGTAGCTAACTGCTGAAACTTTAGCTGAATGATTAGACAAAAAGTAGCTAACTGCTGAAACTTTAGCTGAATGATTAGACAAAAAGTAGCTAACTGCTGAAACTTTAGCTGAATGATTAGACAAAAAGTAGCTAACTGCTGGAAGTTTAACAGAATGATTAGATAAAAAGTAAACTGCCAGAAGTTTAACTGTATAAGTCTTCGTACAGTTTACCACCAAAAGTTTGACTAAATAAGTCTTCACACAGTTAACTGCCAGAACTTTAACTAAATAGGTCTTAACACAGTTAACTGCCAGAACTAACTAAATAAGTCTTCACACAGTTACGAAGGGTGATTGATAAGTTCTCGACATAATGTACAGCGGATTATTTATGGACAACTTTTTTGGGTTGTTTCTCAACATAGTTGCAAGTTTATGCGCTTAGTCCAGTGATCCTGGAGCATACGTATCCCTTCTTTGTAAAAGTCAGCATCTTGTGCCAGTAGAAAGTGGTCTACAGCATGAGTGACGTCATCATCTGAAGCAAATTTATGACCACTGAGCTCGTTTTTGAGTTTGGTGAACAGGTAATAGTCCGAAGGGGCCAAATCTGGGGAATAAGGATGTTCAAGAAGCTGGAAGCCACATTCATGTATGGCAGCCATTGCCACTGCCGACTTGTGAACTGGAGCAATGTCTTGATGAAAGATGACTCCTCTCATCAATTTCCCTGCACGTTTTTTCTTCAGTTTGACCCGCAGTTGCTTCACAAGATTAACGTAATAGGCCTCGGTGACCGTTCTGCCTTTTTGAAGATAGTCTACCAACAGCACACCTTCTGAATCCCAAAAGATGGAAGCCATCACTTTGTCTGCAGACAGAACCACCCTTGCTTTCTTTAGAGGTGGGGATCCATGATGTTTCCACTGCTTTGACTGTTCTTTGGTTTCTGGTTGAAAATGATGAACCCAAGTCTCATCCATAGTCACAAATTCCTGAAGAAACTTTTCAGGATCTGCAGAAAAATGGCCAATATTGTCTCTTGACATGTTGAGATGCTGTTGTTTGTGATCAGCTCCAAGAAGCTTTGGGACCCATCAAACAGAGATCTTTGTCATTTGAAGATCATTGTGAGTAATGGTATGAACACATTCCTGGGAGATGCCCAACTCAGTAGCAATGTACTGCTCAGTTAGTCATTGATCTTCCATTATCATGTCATGGATTCTGCTGATAGTTTCATCGGTGGTTACCATTCTTGGTCTCCCTGGACAAGATCATCTTCCAGACTCTCCCTTCCATGTCTTCACTGTGCTGTAAGAAGGGGCACTCTCCCCTAGAGTCTCTACCATATCCTCATGGATCTCCTTCGATGATAAGCCCTTGATGCAGAGGTAGCGAATGACTGCTCGATGAGAAATTTTATCCATTTTCTCAATTTCTGCCACCCCTTACCACTTCAGTAGCCTGTGAAAAAAATTGTGCCCTAACATCTTTGCTTCACTCTTGACTTCCTTTAGCCAGTATTGACTGTGTACATGTGCCCTAACATCTTTGCTTCACTCTTGACTTCCTTTAGCCAGTATTGACTGTGTACATGTGCCCTAAAATCTTTGCTTTACTCTTGACTTCCTTTAGTCAGCATTGACTGTGTACATGTGCCCTAACATCTTTGCTTCACTTTTGGCTTCCTTTAGCAAGCATTGACTGTGTACATGTGCCCTAACATCTTTGCTGGCAACATAGTCCCTTCTGTGACTTTAAGTTAACTTTCTCCTCAAAAAGAACATTGAACATCAGTAATAAGAAGAACAGCAAAGAACAATACGTAACATGGCAGCCTTGTCTCAGATATTAAAAAAAGTGTCCTGTAAGTGGTAGAAACTTAACTGTGCTAAAATTATGACTTTTTTCTTCTTAAAATAGTATGCTCACGTTTGACATAATTTTGCTTTCTGATGCAAGCATTAGAACAGAACCCTATCTGAGAGCAAGGACTATCTGTGTTTATAAAGGTCATCAGCTCATTGTTCAGAAACAAATGAGTGAGGTGTATTCATTAGTGAGTCTGGAGCCTTCACCACAACCACATCCAGTGTGAAGGTTGAGATTGAAGCAACCACTCAAGCCATAAACTAGCTAGCAAACCAGCAAGCATCACAAGTCATAAACTAGCTAACAAGCCATAAACTAGCTAGCAAACCAGCAAGCATCACAGGCCATAATATTATCAGACGCACAGTGCGTGCTAAATGAAATTGAAAACCAAGTAATGCATCACAAGTGGTTGACCAAACTAAAAGAGCCACAAATCTCCTTTCTAATATGGATTAATTGGCCGGGACATGTCATCAAAGTCAGTGAAATGGCAGATTAGCTGGTGAACAGAGAAACAACCTTGGGCAGCCTACACATGGACAAAGCAGACAGTATAACAGTTGCCGTATCAAAATTCCAGGGAGATGAACAAAAAAATTAGAATGTGGTCCCTATCACCAAAGACTGTGTGAAAGGGGGATAACGAGGGGCAGTGGCAGGCATTCAGAACTTTGCAGAAAATATGAGCTGTGTTCAAGCAATGTGCCATTGGCACTATCATCCAACACACATCACAAACAACAATGAGGTTAAAGGCTGGGCACATATGGGAGTGTCCAGAGTGCAAGGCCAGCAGCAGAGCATGGCGGTTCTTCAAGTTCAAGTATAAAATATCTCAAAGTTCATATATGATATTTTTAGAAGTATGTCATCATAATTTGTATCTGTTATGTTTTTGTAAACATCTCACCATTATGCTGTTTCACATATGACATCATTTGGCTCTATTTTTAATGTATGTATCTCCACATTTGTCCTAAGATCACCCGGTCAGACTGTACAGAGAAGTTGTCCTGCTGACTGATGACCGCAACCTCAGACTCAAAGCTCACACCTGTAATGTGCCTGTGAAGGATGTGCCCAGCTTTAAGAAGTGGAGCAGACTCTTATGAGTTGCATGGCAGCACAAGGCAGTCCACTCTGCCTCACACTTCCCCACATTCATCACCGGAGCATTTTGTGATGGATTTCCTCAGTCGCTCTTCCAACAGTTACATCATGGCCCTTTTGAGACGGCAGCGAAATGTTAAAAGTGTGTGGCGGAGGTGCCAGACATTGACGGCACAAGCTAGAGTACATTAGTTTTGAATGTTGCTATTTATAACTGACTTGAGTAATCAAATGCTTGTGTCTGCTAACACTTGGACAGTTTTGGTTGTTTTTTTTTACTTTTACTGAAGCTTTCAGTACTTCAAGTTCTTGTTGTGCATTTATTTCATAGAAGTTTTCCGGAAACCGTGGAGTTTGAGAAATTAAAACAAGCATAATAACTGCAGTGTTTGTGGTCTCACATATTGGATATAGATTTGTTTTATGTTAACATATTAAAATAGAATCTCAGAACAGAAATGTATGGCCCAGATTTGTCTAATGTGTACTGACTGCTGTCAACTTGTTAATGTTTGAGTTGGTTCAAGTATGGTTTACTGGCAGAGCTCCATATCACAGTGATCAGACCGTCTTAAAACCTGTAGAATTTAAGCATGTGTTCTGTTGGCAATCATCCAGATCAGAATAATCAGACAGCCATGAGGATGAGTGAAATTAGTCGACAAAGCTCAGAATAATCTGGCCATCAGGAAACCCAGTGATAGCTCCGTTATGAGTGCTGTCATAACACTGAAGAGTGGATCAGTCAGGATGTGAAAGTATAATCATTAACTTAACAAGTTAATGTCCTGTTGCCGTTCTGACTTTCTTGAGCAGGCACTTCAGCATTAAAGTGACAGTTTTTTATCCTGAAGCTGGCACCTTCTGGCCAGGCTTTGGCTCCAGCCTTCTGTCACTAACGGAGGCTGTCACCATTAATAACAGATTACTGTTCCCCAGTCTTCTGTCACTAACTGAGGCTGTCACCATTAATAACAGATTACTGTTCCCCAGTCTTCTGTCACTAACTGAGGCTGTCACCATTAATAACAGATTACTGTTCCCCAGTCTTCTGCCACTAACGGAGGCTGTCACCATTAATAACAGATTACTGTTCCCCAGTCTTCTGTCACTAACGGAGGCTGTCACCATTAATAACAGATTACTGTTCCCCAGTCTTCTGTCACTAACGGAGGCTGTCACCATTAATAACAGATTACTGTTCCCCAGTCTTCTGTCACTAACTGAGGCTGTCACCATTAATAACAGATTACTGGCCCCCAGTCTTCTGTCACTAACGGAGGCTGTCACCATTAATAACAGATTACTGGCCCCAGTTTTCTGTCACTAATGAAAACTGTCACCATTAATAACAGATTACTGGTTCCAGTAATTACTGTGTACTTTGCAACTCTCATTGTCAGCAAGAGTGTATGCTAGAATATCCTCTGTTTAAGGATCTGTCATTCATGAGTTTAGATTTTTCATTTTAAATTTGAGTTCCCACAAAAAGTGCATCTTGGCTTCGTTTTTACCCGCGTCAGCTCTTGCCTGTTTGACATAGATGTATCAAAAATCTTTGATACAATACAATTTGAAATTGAATATTGGTTTGTTTGTTGAAATGAAGCAAATACTTTGTATATAAAACATAAGCTTGTTGTCAGAGATAAGATAGCCTTCATGACTGCAATGCTTGCGAGCTGGTTTTGTGTTGGAGGTGAGGTTTGTGTGTAAGAACAAGGAAAACTAAAGAAAGAGAAACAGACTATGCCCATGTGCTGTGTTCTGGCATTATATGTTGTACGTCTCAAGCGGTGAGCAGTACATTTAGTATCAGTATTATGTGGGGTGATATCACATTTGTATGATGATAAAAATGGTTTGCTGAGATATGATTAGCATCCCAGTTTCCCTGTCATTCTAATTATGTGTTTATATGTGACCATGTCGTGATATGCTAGCATATTGCCTGTTTAGTGGTACATGTAAGAAGACTGGGTACGGATAAGGAAGAGGTAGAGGTAAACAAAAATGTAACAGGATTATGATAAGATTCTTCCATGCTAAATAACATTAAGACTTGGAAAAAAAAAACAAATATCTGGTTATATTGTGCCATAAAATGGTTATATTTTTATCCTTCCATTCTTCCATTTCACGGTACTTTGTACTTTAACTAATGAAATCTGTTTTCATTCATTCAAACCATGAATTATTGTAAACATAATTTAGTTAGGTCATTTTGTGCTGAAAATATGTGACATAACTAACTTCATGAGTTCACTCTCAAGTGTATCATCAATTAGTGCATCTTTTGTGTGTGTCGTTTTTTTTTTTTTTTTTCAAACAACTACTATTTGATCAGTTTCTTTACATTTTCTTTTCTAAATTACTTTTTGATCTTTTTTTTTTTTTCTACCTTTTTTTTCTTTTCCGAACTACATCAGACTCCTGCACCTTGCTACAGTTGTCCCATGTTAGTACTGCTTGCTACATACATTGTTTCACTGAAGTTGTTATCTTCATAGTTTCTTTACGAAGAACTTAGCAGGAGCTCCAGCAGATATTATGACAAGAACACATGAAATAACTTGGCTTTTCTCTTCTTCTAACATATTCTGTGCTTTATTAACTGTCATTTATACATTTCCTGAAACTATCACGGCATGTTGACATCATTGTTAGCAGTGAATATTCACAGTGCTGATGTAACATGTCTGACATCTTTACTGAAGTAACAAATCATGGTGGGATATTTTGGCAAGAGACCTTCAGTAGACTGGCAAATGTTAAATTAGTTACTATTATTTTTAAAATGAGCTCCATGTCCATGAGAACTGTTTTCATGATCTATTTTGCTGGTTTGGGGATGTCAGAGGATATACAGCAGCATAAAGTTAATTCTAGGACTAGGCATTGTCATAGAAGCTTTGAGAAAAGTTAATAGTTGTATAGTTCTAGGCATTATCATAGAAGCTTTGAGAAAAAAAACAAATATCTGGTTATATTGTGCCATAAAATGGTTATATTTTTATCCTTCCATTCTTCCATTTCACGGTACTTTGTACTTTAACTAATGAAATCTGTTTTCATTCATTCAAACCATGAATTATTGTAAACATAATTTAGTTAGGTCATTTTGTGCTGAAAATATGTGACATAACTAACTTCATGAGTTCACTCTCAAGTGTATCATCAATTAGTGCATCTTTTGTGTGTGTCGTTTTTTTTTTTTTTTTTCAAACAACTACTATTTGATCAGTTTCTTTACATTTTCTTTTCTAAATTACTTTTTGATCTTTTTTTTTTTTTCTACCTTTTTTTTCTTTTCCGAACTACATCAGACTCCTGCACCTTGCTACAGTTGTCCCATGTTAGTACTGCTTGCTACATACATTGTTTCACTGAAGTTGTTATCTTCATAGTTTCTTTACGAAGAACTTAGCAGGAGCTCCAGCAGATATTATGACAAGAACACATGAAATAACTTGGCTTTTCTCTTCTTCTAACATATTCTGTGCTTTATTAACTGTCATTTATACATTTCCTGAAACTATCACGGCATGTTGACATCATTGTTAGCAGTGAATATTCACAGTGCTGATGTAACATGTCTGACATCTTTACTGAAGTAACAAATCATGGTGGGATATTTTGGCAAGAGACCTTCAGTAGACTGGCAAATGTTAAATTAGTTACTATTATTTTTAAAATGAGCTCCATGTCCATGAGAACTGTTTTCATGATCTATTTTGCTGGTTTGGGGATGTCAGAGGATATACAGCAGCATAAAGTTAATTCTAGGACTAGGCATTGTCATAGAAGCTTTGAGAAAAGTTAATAGTTGTATAGTTCTAGGCATTATCATAGAAGCTTTGAGAAAAGTTAATAGTTGTATAGTTCTAGGCATTATCATAGAAGCTTTGAGAAAAGTTAATAGTTGTATAGTTCTAGGCATTATCATAGAAGCTTTGAGAAAAGTTAATAGTTGTATAGTTCTAGGCATTATCATAGAAGCTTTGAGAAAAGTTAATAGTTGTATAGTTCTAGGCATTATCATAGAACCTTTGAGTAGTTAATAGTTGTATAGTTCTAGGCATTATCATAGAAGCTTTGAGAATAGTTAATAGTTGTATAGTTCTAGGCATTATCATAGAAGCTTTGAGAAAAGTTAATAGTTGTATAGTTCTAGGCATTATCATAGAAGCTTTGAGAAAAGTTAATAGTTGTATAGTTCTAGGCATTATCATAGAAGCTTTGAGAAAAGTTAATAGTTGTATAGTTCTAGGCATTATCATAGAAGCTTTGAGAACAGTTAATAGTTGTATAGTTCTATGCATTATCATAGAAGCTTTGAGAACAGTTAATAGTTGTATAGTTCTAGGCATTATCATAGAAGCTTTGAGAACAGTTAATAGTTGTATAGTTCTATGCATTATCATAGAAGCTTTGAGAACAGTTAATAGTTGTATAGTTCTATGCATTATCATAGAAGCTTTGAGAACAGTTAATAGTTGTATAGTTCTAGGCATTATCATAGAAGCTTTGAGAACAGTTAATAGTTGTATAGTTCTAGGCATTATCATAGAAGCTTTGAGAAAAGTTAATAGTTGTATAGTTCTAGGCATTATCATAGAAGCTTTGAGAAAAGTTAATAGTTGTATAGTTCTAGGCATTATCATAGAAGCTTTGAGTAGTTAATAGTTGTATAGTTCTAGGCATTATCATAGAAGCTTTGAGAAAAGTTAATAGTTGTATAGTTCTATGCATTATCATAGAAGCTTGAGAATAGTTCATCTACTAAAGATTGGAGCATGTAGCCAGAAAGGTAGAACACTGTTTGGTGCTTTACTTCAAGAAGAAACTAGCAAATCCAGTAGCCAGACATCCTGTACTGGCAGCCAGACATCCTGTACTGGTAGCCAGACATCCTTTACTGGTAGCCAAACATCCTGTACTGGTAGCCAGACATCCTGTACTGGCTGAACTGGATGATAAACCCACTGAATCAGAGCTTTTTGATGCTGTCAGTAGCCTTCCATGTGGGAAAGCAATGGGCAAAGAGCGTTCTTACAGAGGTGCTGAAGGACAATACAAATACCTTCCTGCCACACTTATACAAGCTTCTTATCCAGCCAGGACCACATACTTTGTGACAGAATGATATACTACAAGAGTGAAGAAGATAATGATAATGGCAGCCGTAATAATTACAGATAAACCTCCCTGTTGTGTCTAATGAGAAAGCTGATTGCTAGTGTTTTTCTGTAAGCACTGCAGAATTGAAAGAGCAAGTTCTTCTTGAGTCACAGTGCAGTCAGCCAGTGGCATGATCTTCATACTTAGACAGTCTCAAGTCCAGACAGTCAATCAGTGGCATGATCTTCATACTTAGACAGACTCAAGTCCAATCTCAAGTCCAGACAGTCAACCAGTGGCATGATCTTCATACTTAGACAGACTCAAGTCCAATCTCAAGTCCAATCTCAAGTCCAGACAGTCAACCAGTGGCATGATCTTCATTCTTAGACAGTCTCAAGTCCAGACAGTCAACCAGTGGCATTATCTTCACACTTAGACAGACTCAAGTCCAGACAGTCAACCAGTGGCATGATCTTCACACTTAGACAGACTCAAGTCCAGACAGTCAACCAGTGGCATGATCTTCACACTTAGACAGACTCAAGCAAAATACAGGGAACAAGGAACCAGAGCTCTCACATGGAGTCTTCTGTATGCTGACCACATAGCCCATGTGGCTGACAGCAGAGTTGATTAATAGTCATTGATTAATAATATGGCCAGAGCATGTGACATGTTTTCATTGACAGTGTCAAGAAGATAGTGATTCTTGGATAAGGAAGGCATAACCACATTGACCAGTCTGATTTTGAATATAAATCCACTTGAAGTCTGACTGACTGCTAGGATATGGTTAAGTAGTTTATGATTTATTTGTTAAAGTTAAGTAGTTATAACCCCTAAATTTCCAGTGAAAAAGTGTTGTTCAGATTTGGCTGAGAGTCCAGATAACTTCAGAACTTGATATTACATCCTTCTGGTTGATGGGTCTTACAATACACACAAAGTATGTGACTGTCATATTTGATCATCTGTCCTGATCCATTTTTCAGGGCACCCAATTTCTCATACTGTCAGTAGCCTTCCATGTGGGAAAGCAATGGGCAAAGAGCGTTCTTACAGAGGTGCTGAAGGACAATACAAATACCTTCCTGCCACACTTATACAAGCTTCTTATCCAGCCAGGACCACATACTTTGTGACAGAATGATATACTACAAGAGTGAAGAAGATAATGATAATGGCAGCCGTAATAATTACAGATAAACCTCCCTGTTGTGTCTAATGAGAAAGCTGATTGCTAGTGTTTTTCTGTAAGCACTGCAGAATTGAAAGAGCAAGTTCTTCTTGAGTCACAGTGCAGTCAGCCAGTGGCATGATCTTCATACTTAGACAGTCTCAAGTCCAGACAGTCAATCAGTGGCATGATCTTCATACTTAGACAGACTCAAGTCCAATCTCAAGTCCAGACAGTCAACCAGTGGCATGATCTTCATACTTAGACAGACTCAAGTCCAATCTCAAGTCCAATCTCAAGTCCAGACAGTCAACCAGTGGCATGATCTTCATTCTTAGACAGTCTCAAGTCCAGACAGTCAACCAGTGGCATTATCTTCACACTTAGACAGACTCAAGTCCAGACAGTCAACCAGTGGCATGATCTTCACACTTAGACAGACTCAAGTCCAGACAGTCAACCAGTGGCATGATCTTCACACTTAGACAGACTCAAGCAAAATACAGGGAACAAGGAACCAGAGCTCTCACATGGAGTCTTCTGTATGCTGACCACATAGCCCATGTGGCTGACAGCAGAGTTGATTAATAGTCATTGATTAATAATATGGCCAGAGCATGTGACATGTTTTCATTGACAGTGTCAAGAAGATAGTGATTCTTGGATAAGGAAGGCATAACCACATTGACCAGTCTGATTTTGAATATAAATCCACTTGAAGTCTGACTGACTGCTAGGATATGGTTAAGTAGTTTATGATTTATTTGTTAAAGTTAAGTAGTTATAACCCCTAAATTTCCAGTGAAAAAGTGTTGTTCAGATTTGGCTGAGAGTCCAGATAACTTCAGAACTTGATATTACATCCTTCTGGTTGATGGGTCTTACAATACACACAAAGTATGTGACTGTCATATTTGATCATCTGTCCTGATCCATTTTTCAGGGCACCCAATTTCTCATACTGCATCTTGCCTGTGCATCTTTTCAAGACCTTTATTACTTGTCCACTTACACCCTATCACCTCATTCTCCATTCTCATGGCTTGACTCCTCAATCTGTCATGACTTCCAGTTCTCATGCCTTGTTACTTCATTCTATCATGACTTCCAGTTCTCATGTTTTGTTACTTCATTCTATCATGACTTCCAGTTCTCATGCCTTGTTACTTTATTCTGTCATGACTTACAGTTCTCATGCCTTGTTACTTCATTCTGTCATGACTTCCAGTTCTCATGCCTTGTTACTTCATTCTGTCATGACTTCCAGTTCTCATGCCTTGTTACTTCATTCTGTCATGACTTCCAGTTCTCATGCTTTGTCTCCTCATTCTGTCATGACTTCCAGTTCTCATGCCTTGTTACTTCATTCTGTCATGACTTCCAGTTCTCATGCCTTGTCTCCTCATTCTGTCATGACTTCCAGTTCTTATGCCTTGATACCTCATTCTGTCATGACTTCCAGTTCTTATGCCTTGATACCTCATTCTGTCATGACTTCCAGTTCTCATGCCTTGACTCCTCATTCTATCATGACTTCCAGTTCTTATGCCTTGATACCTCATTCTGTCATGACTTCCAGTTCTCATGCCTTGATACCTCATTCTGTCATGACTTCCAATTCTCATGCCTTGACTCCTCATTCTGTCATGACTTCCAGTTCTCATGCCTTGACTCCTCATTCTGTCATGACTTCCAGTTCTCATGCCTTGACTCCTCATTCTGTCATGATTTCCAGTTCTCATGGCTTGATACCTAATTCTATCATGACCTCCAGTTCTCATGCCTTGATACCTCATTATCATGACTTCCAGTTCTCATGCCTTGATGCTTCATTATCTTGTGACTCAAAATTCTCATGTTTTATCTTCTCTTTCTCCCCTTTCTCATGTTTTAGTTACTCATCCTTTTATGACCCCTGCATTTATGTTTTGACTCCTCATTCTCTCATGACTCTTCATTCTCATATTTTGACTCATCAATCTCTCATGACTCCTTATTCTCATACTTCAACCCTTCCTCCCAAGATGATACTTAATGACTAACAAAATCAGCATTAGAAATAACAAGCAACATGATTGTGATGTTTCGCCAGCCCCTTCATTCATAAATACCCCAGACATAATCAGCACAGACACTAACAAATGTGCAGGATTTTTCAGTTCCTGTGACTTTCATCAGTTCCCTGTAACTTTCGTGATCCATGGACTCTTAGCAAAGACCTGGAAGATATTTGTATCTGTCAGCTCCTTGTAACGCTAGAGTTTTAGCTGTTCGTTATGGCACTAGAGTGTTATTAGTTTGTTCTTTATTAACATGTGAGTTTTAACCATAGTTTTTTTTTTTTTCAATAAGAGTTCTGAGTTTTGCTGTTGGCTTCTGTAATATCACACTTTTGCCTATTTTATTTATGCTTGTTACCTGATGATATTTGATTGTTGTGTCGGACTGGCTTGAGAGGGTGTGTCTGTCTACAGATTTTGATCTTGATTACTTTCCATCAATTTATTCTCAGATCTCATGTTTTATTCTTTGCTCAGTATATGCTAGTTTTGTTGTGACTGTGTGGTGCCATTTTGTTTTCAGAAATTGTTCCCCATATTTAGAAATTCTTGTTCAGGTTGTCTCCCCCCCACGGCCACAGTATAGTGCTTATTTTGTACCATGTTTGTTCTATGGATCTAGAGTGTGTTTATTCTCTAGAAAAACATGCATCTCATATGCTGCAGGAATATATGCTGAAATGTGTGTACTGTATATAATGACTGCCTGTGAAACTTTGTCATTTGTGTTCTAAAGATCATTTGTAATTATGCACTAATGTATGTAGTGAATGCTCAGTGTTTGTTCTGTAGAACATTTTATGAAACTGTATCATGTTTAGTCTGTAGAGCAGATTCTTTGATGTTGGGAGGTCAAAAAATAAGAACAGATGTCAAAATGTATATTGATGAAAGTGAAGATGTTGAAAGACCTCGGTGAAGCTTAAATATAGTATTCTTAAGTGCAATTATAAATGTAATTGTGGCCACAATATTAAATTATGTACATTGTGTATATTTTTTAAATATTTAATGATAAACAAATGATGTGTTTTTCTGTATCATGCATGAAATAGAGACTGTGTTGCATAGTTTGTGGCACTAGTGAGTGAAGGTAGTTGGCTTTTGTCTTGTCATCTTAGTCTTGTTCTTGTGAAGATCAGTCTTGTTGGTTTTTAATACTGGTTTTGAGATGGATTTGCCGTGACTGGTTATTTATTCTAAATATTTTAGTTATATGAGGTAAGCCTGTGTGGACCTTTTTTGTTTTGTTTTGTTTTGTGTGTGCTTGTTTTGTTTTGTTTTGTTTTGTTTTGTGTGTGCTTGTTTTGTTTTGTTTTGTTTTGTGTGTGCTTGTTTTGTTTTGTTTTGTGTGTGCTTATTTCTCCTTTTTTAGCTCTTAACTATCAAACAACATTTGTGACACGCCTACATTTTTTTAAATTTAAAAAAAAAAAAATCATATCTGCAATGTTTTACAGTATGATGTCATGCCTAATTTTAGCATTTTGTAACTGTGAGATAAATGATGAACTCCCAATGGCAGAACAGAGCCACATGATTGAGTTGCTTTTTTTTTTTTCTAATGAAATGTTCATAAAAGCCTTTGGGTGATTCATGGCACATTAAGAGTTACATAGTCAAATGAAAAAAATCTGGCAGGCAGTTAGTTAAAATATTCTTAATGATAAAAGATTTTTTTTTTTTTAATGAAACATTGTTAGTAAAATGGCTGCATATTATACATTGTGAAGCAGTTCCAGGGAAACCTCATTAATATAGTGGTGAAATGGGCAAGAATGCTTACCTACAAACAACCTGGCTTTTGAACTGGCCAGATTTTGTTCCTCTCAATTGTTTTTATTTTGTTCCTCACCCGCTGAAGTTGTACAGCAGAAGGAAAATTCGTTTCTCAAAATGTCCTGATGGCCCTTTACTGTTCTTACTTTAGTTTCAGTTTGTATAATCTGATTATTTTTTTTCAAATTATAATATTTGATAGATAGATCTTCAACAAGGCACTCTGGCAGGTTATGACTGACTGTGAGGAAGTGTAAACAACCAATGACTTTGTCTGCAACAACATAACTCTCTGTTTCTAACTTCCAAACACAACAACATAGCTCTCAGTTTCTAACCTCCAAACACAACAACATAGCTCTCAGTTTCTAATCTCCAAACACAACAACATAGCTCTCAGTTTCTAACCTCCAAACACAACAACATAGCTCTCAGTTTCTAACCTCCAAAACAACAAGGACAATGAAGAAGTTCCAGCTTGCTTGAGGTGAGCTAGGACCTACAAAAAACATTATTTTCTTTCAAGGCAAAAATAAACATGAAATTGGGGAACCAAGTTAGAAGAAGAACAGTCAAAATAAGGAATGGTCATTGCCTTGAACAATGGTTACAGAATATGAAATAATTGCTTTAATTTTTAGTTACAGAATCTGAAAGTTGTGGAGGAACTGCCAGAACTATGTTTGAAGAACTGTAAATTGTAGAAGAACTGATGCAACCAGTTATTTTGGCACACGTAATATCATTGAACATTTTAGATATGAAGTTTCTAAGTGTGGGTATGAACTGATATAAGGCTGCTGAGTGTGGGTATGAACTGATATAAGGCTGCTGAGTGTGGGTATGAACTGATATAAGGCTGCTGAGTGTGGGTATGAACTGATATAAGGCTGCTGAGTGTAGGTATGAACTGATATAAGGCTGCTGAATGTGGGTGTGAACTGATATGAGGCTGCTGACTGTGGGTATGAACTGATATAAGGCTGCTGAGTGTGGGTATGAACTGATATAAGGCTGCTGAGTGTGGGTATGAACTGATATAAGGCTGCTGAGTGTAGGTATGAACTGATATAAGGCTGCTGAGTGTGGGTATGAACTGATATAAGGCTGCTGAGTGTGGGTATGAACTGATATAAGGCTGCTGAGTGTAGGTATGAACTGATATAAGGCTGCTGAGTGTAGGTATGAACTGATATAAGGCTGCTGAGTGTGGGTATGAACTGATATAAGGCTGCTGAGTGTAGGTATGAACTGATATAAGGCTGCTGAGTGTGGGTATGAACTGATATAAGGCTGCTGAGTGTGGGTATGAACTGATATAAGGCTGTTGAGTGTGGGTATGAACTGATATAAGGCTGTTGAGTGTGGGTATGAACTGATATAAGGCTGCTAAGTGTGGGTATGAACTGATATAAGGCTGCTAAGTGTGGGTATGAACTGATATAAGGCTGTTGAGTGTGGGTATGAACTGATATAAGGCTGCTAAGTGTGGGTATGAACTGATATAAGGCTGCTGAGTGTGGGTATGAACTGATATGAGGCTGCTGACTGTGGGTATGAACTGATATAAGGCTGCTGACTGTGGGTATGAACTGATATAAGGCTGCTGAGTGTGGGTATGAACTGATATAAGGCTGCTGACTGTGGGTATGAACTGATATAAGGCTGCTGAGTGTGGGTATGAACTGATATAAGGCTGCTGAGTGTGGGTATGAACTGATATAAGGCTGCTGAGTGTGGGTATGAACTGATATAAGGCTGCTGAGTGTGGGTATGAACTGATATAAGGCTGCTGAGTGTGGGTATGAACTGATATAAGGCTGCTGAGTGTGGGTATGAACTGATATAAGGCTGCTGAGTCAGGGTATGAACTGATATAAGGCTGTTGAGTGTGGGTATGAACTGATATAAGGCTGTTGAGTGTGGGTATGAACTGATATAAGGCTGTTGAGTGTGGGTATGAACTGATATAAGGCTGTTAAGTGTGGGTATGAACTGATATAAGGCTGTTAAGTGTGGGTATGAACTGATATAAGGCTGTTAAGTGTGGGTATGAACTGATATAAGGCTGTTAAGTGTGGGTATGAACTGATATAAGGCTGTTGAGTGTGGGTATGAACTGATATAAGGCTGTTAAGTGTGGGTATGAACTGATATAAGGCTGTTGAGTGTGGGTATGAACTGATATAAGGCTGCTGAGTGTGGGTATGAACTGATATAAGGCTGCTGACTGTGGGTATGAACTGATATAAGGCTGTTGAGTGTGGGTATGAACTGATATGAGGCTGCTGAGTGTGGGTATGAACTGATATGAAGCTGCTGAGTGTGGGTATGAACTGATATGAGGCTGCTGAATGTGGGTATGAACTGATATAAGGCTGCTAAGTGTGGGTATGAACTGATATAAGGCTGCTAAGTGTGGGTATGAACTGATATAAGGCTGCTAAGTGTGGGTATGAACTGATATAAGGCTGTTGAGTGTGGGTATGAACTGATATAAGGCTGCTAAGTGTGGGTATGAACTGATATAAGGCTGCTGAGTGTGGGTATGAACTGATATGAGGCTGCTGACTGTGGGTATGAACTGATATAAGGCTGCTGACTGTGGGTATGAACTGATATAAGGCTGCTGAGTGTGGGTATGAACTGATATAAGGCTGCTGACTGTGGGTATGAACTGATATAAGGCTGCTGAGTGTGGGTATGAACTGATATAAGGCTGCTGAGTGTGGGTATGAACTGATATAAGGCTGCTGAGTGTGGGTATGAACTGATATAAGGCTGCTGAGTGTGGGTATGAACTGATATAAGGCTGCTGAGTGTGGGTATGAACTGATATAAGGCTGCTGAGTGTGGGTATGAACTGATATAAGGCTGCTGAGTGTGGGTATGAACTGATATAAGGCTGCTGAGTGTGGGTATGAACTGATATAAGGCTGCTGAGTGTGGGTATGAACTGATATAAGGCTGTTGAGTGTGGGTATGAACGGATATGAGGCTGCTGAGTGTGGGTATGAACTGATATAAGGCTGCTGAGTGTGGGTATGAACTGATATGAGGCTGCTGAGTGTGGGTATGAACTGATATAAGGCTGCTGAGTGTGGGTATGAATTGATATGAAGCTGCTGACTGTGGGTATGAACTGATATAAGGCTGCTGACTGTGGGTATGAACTGATATGAGGCTGCTGAGTGTGGGTATGAACTGATATGAAGCTGCTGACTGTGGGTATGAACTGATATAAGGCTGCTGACTGTGGGTATGAACTGATATGAGGCTGCTGAGTGTGGGTATGAACTGATATGAGGCTGCTGAGTGTGGGTATGAACTGATATGAGGCTGCTGAGTGTAGGTATGAACTGATATGAAGCTGCTGAATGTGGGTATGAACTGATATGAAGCTGCTGAGTGTGGGTATGAACTGATATGAAGCTGCTGAATGTGGGTATGAACTGATATGAAGCTGCTGAATGTGGGTATGGACTGATATGAAGCTGCTGAATGTGGGTATGAACTGATATGAAGCTGCTGAGTTTAGGTATGAACTGATATGAAGCTGCTGAATGTGGGTATGAACTGATATGAAGCTGCTGAGTGTGGGTATGAACTGATATGAAGCTGCTGAATGTGGGTATGAACTGATATGAAGCTGCTGAATGTGGGTATGAACTGATATGAAGCTGCTGAATGTGGGTATGAACTGATATGAAGCTGCTGAATGTGGGTATGAACTGACTGAGTGTAAGAACTGCACATGATAATTTACACTAATTTTTCTCATGTATACTTCTCACAAGAGTTTTCACCCAGACACCACATCTTTCAACATCATGAAAGATTCAACATCATGAAAGATTCATCCTCAGTTATCAGTTTCAGTTTTCTACAAAAATCATCACACATCAGTTTCAGTTTTCTGTCAGAAAACATCACACATCAACTTAATCTTTCTAACAGGAGACACCAGAATCAACTTAAGCTTTCTAACAGAAAACACCACACATCAGCTTAAGCTTTCTAACAGGAGACACCACACATCAGCTTAAGCTTTCTAACAGAAAACACCACACATCAGCTTAAGCTTTCTAACAGAAAACACCACACATCAGCTTAAGCTTTCTAACAGGAGACACCACACATCAGCTTAAGCTTTCTAACAGGAGACACCACACATCAACTTAAGCTTTCTAACAGGAGACACCACACATCAACTTAAGCTTTCTAATTGAAAACACCACACGTCAGCTTAAGCTTTCTAACAGGAGACACCACACATCAACTTAAGCTTTCTAGCAGAAAACACCACACATCAACTTAAACTTTCTAACAGGAGACACCACACATCAACTTAAGCTTTCTAATTGAAAACACCACACGTCAGCTTAAGCTTTCTAACAGGAGACACCACACATCAACTTAAGCTTTCTAGCAGAAAACACCACACATTAGCTTAAGCTTTCTAACAGGAGACACCACACATCAGCTTAAGCTTTCTAACAGGAGACACCACACATCAGCTTAAGCTTTCTAAAAGAAAACACCACACATCAACTTAAACTTTCTAACAGGAGACACCACACATCAACTTAAGCTTTCTAACAGGAGACACCACAATCAGCTTAAGCTTTCTAGCAGAAAACACCACACATCAACTTAAACTTTCTAACAGAAAACATCACACAACAGTTTAAGCTTTCTAACAGTAGACATCACACATCAGCTCCAGTTTTCTAACAGAAAACATCACACATCAGTTTAAGCTTTCTAACAGTAGACATCACACATCAGCTCCAGTTTTCTAACAGAAAACATCACACAACAGTTTAAGCTTTCTAACAGTAGACATCACACATCAGTTTAAGCTTTCTAACAGTAGACATCACACATCAGTTTAAGCTTTCTAACAGTAGACATTACACATCAGCTCCAGTTTTCTAACAGAAAACATCACACATCAGTTTAAGCTTTCTAACAGTAGACATCACACATCAGCTCCAGTTTTCTAACAGAAAACATCACACATCAGTTTAAGCTTTCTAACAGTAGACATCACACATCAGCTCCAGTTTTCTAACAGGAGACACCACACATCAACTTAAGCTTTCTAATTGAAAACACCACACGTCAGCTTAAGCTTTCTAACAGGAGACACCACACATCAACTTAAGCTTTCTAGCAGAAAACACCACACATCAACTTAAACTTTCTAACAGGAGACACCACACATCAACTTAAGCTTTCTAATTGAAAACACCACACGTCAGCTTAAGCTTTCTAACAGGAGACACCACACATCAACTTAAGCTTTCTAGCAGAAAACACCACACATTAGCTTAAGCTTTCTAACAGGAGACACCACACATCAGCTTAAGCTTTCTAACAGGAGACACCACACATCAGCTTAAGCTTTCTAAAAGAAAACACCACACATCAACTTAAACTTTCTAACAGGAGACACCACACATCAACTTAAGCTTTCTAACAGGAGACACCACAATCAGCTTAAGCTTTCTAGCAGAAAACACCACACATCAACTTAAACTTTCTAACAGAAAACATCACACAACAGTTTAAGCTTTCTAACAGTAGACATCACACATCAGCTCCAGTTTTCTAACAGAAAACATCACACATCAGTTTAAGCTTTCTAACAGTAGACATCACACATCAGCTCCAGTTTTCTAACAGAAAACATCACACAACAGTTTAAGCTTTCTAACAGTAGACATCACACATCAGTTTAAGCTTTCTAACAGTAGACATCACACATCAGTTTAAGCTTTCTAACAGTAGACATTACACATCAGCTCCAGTTTTCTAACAGAAAACATCACACATCAGTTTAAGCTTTCTAACAGTAGACATCACACATCAGCTCCAGTTTTCTAACAGAAAACATCACACATCAGTTTAAGCTTTCTAACAGTAGACATCACACATCAGCTCCAGTTTTCTAACAGAAAACATCACACAACAGTTTCATTTTTTAAACAGGAAACGTCTTATGTCGGCTTCAGTTTTCTAACAGGAAACTTCAACTAAGTTTGGAATTCTAGAATATTACATGATTACATTTTTAGTGGCCTATGACCACATGCTCTTTCTTGTTTGAATTACACTTCCCTGCTTCTTACATTAAAGTATTTGTGAAGTTTTATCTCATTTTTACTTATTTATTCATTGTTCCCAAATTTTATACAGATGAAATATAAGTTAGAATAAGCAGTGAGACATGTAGCTCAGCGGTGCAATGCTTCATGGCTGCTGGGAACACAAGAAAAGACAAGAAGATGCTGGCATTGTCTTGCTTTTTTCCAAACATCAGATGCTGTTGTTTGTATTCATATGTTTAATAATTTCATCCTCTTACAAAAAAGCTGAAATTACGCAACTGAAATTCACACCAACAAAATGTGGGACAAAGCTGAAATTCACAACCACAAATAGAAGGACACGACTGAAATTCACAGCCACAAGTAGGAGGACAGTGTGGCTGAAGTTTTCAAACCAGGAAGGAATATATTCTCAGACAAAATTTGTTATAGATGAAGCATAAAAAGATTTTTGAAGGTTAGAAGGAAGGAATTTGAAAGTGTTATCGTATTGTCAACACATTTCTTTTACTGGATGTAGAAAATCCCCCAGCTTTTGTTTGGTGTAAAAATACTTGTAGTACACATCAGTTATTTGTCTCTTTGTGCTTTTAACAGAATGGAGAGTTACAGTTTGGTTTTTTAATGTTCTGTATGTGAAGATAATTTTGTTTTGTTTAATCTGTACATAGTCCATCTTTGTAAATCCAAGATTTATATTCCTGGTACTGTCCTTTTGGTGTCTCACTGAGATGTGTTCTCTCCATCTACTGTCATTAATTATAGGCTTACTAGGAAAATGGGTTATTTGTGTTCTCTCCATCTGTTGTCATGATGGTCTTCAGTCATAGACTTCAATAGGAAAGTGGGTTATTTGTGTTCTCTCCATCTGTTGTCATGATGGTCTTCAGTCATAGACTTCAATAGGAAAGTGGGTTATTTGTGTTCTCTCCATCTGTTGTCATGATGGTCTTCAGTCATAGACTTCAATAGGAAAGTGGGTTATTTGTGTTCTCTCCATCTGTTGTCATGATTGTCTTCAGTCATAGACTTCACTAGGAAAGTGGGTTATTTGTGTTCTCTCCATCTGTTGTCATGATGGTCTTCAGTCATAGACTTCACTAGGAAAGTGGGTTATTTGTGTTCTCTCCATCTGTTGTCATGATGGTCTTCAGTCATAGACTTCACCCACTAGGAAAATGAGTTATTTGTGTTCTCTCCATCTGTTGTCATGATGGTCTTCAGTCATAGATTTCACCCACTAGGAAAATGGGTTATTTGTGTTCTCTCCATCTGTTGTCATGATGGTCTTCAGTCATAGACTTCACCCACTACAAAAATGGGTTATTTGTGTTCTCTCCATCTGTTGTCATGATGGTCTTCAGTCATAGAATTCACCCACCAGGGAAGTGGGTTATTTGTGTTCTCTCCATCTGTTGTCATGATGGTCTTCAGTCCAAGACTTCACCCACTAGGAAAGTGGGTTATTTGTGTTCTCTCCATCTGTTGTCATGATGGTCTTCAGTCATAGACTTCACCCACCAGGGAAGTGGGTTATTTGTGTTCTCTCCATCTGTTGTCATGATGGTCTTCAGTCATAGACTTCACCCACCAGGGAAGTGGGTTATTTGTGTTCTCTCCATCTGTTGTCATGATAAGCTTTCTAACAGGAGACACCACACATCAACTTAAGCTTTCTAACAGGAGACACCACACATCAACTTAAGCTTTCTAACAGTAGACATCACACATCAGTTTAAGCTTTCTAACAGTAGACATCACACATCAGCTCCAGTTTTCTAACAGAAAACATCACACATCAGTTTAAGCTTTCTAACAGTAGACATCACACATCAGCTCCAGTTTTCTAACAGAAAACATCACACAACAGTTTAAGCTTTCTAACAGTAGACATCACACATCAGTTTAAGCTTTCTAACAGTAGACATCACACATCAGTTTAAGCTTTCTAACAGTAGACATCACACATCAGCTCCAGTTTTCTAACAGAAAACATCACACATCAGTTTAAGCTTTCTAACAGTAGACATCACACATCAGCTCCAGTTTTCTAACAGAAAACATCACACATCAGTTTAAGCTTTCTAACAGTAGACATCACACATCAGCTCCAGTTTTCTAACAGAAAACATCACACATCAGCTCCAGTTTTCTAACAGAAAACATCACACATCAGCTCCAGTTTTCTAACAGAAAACATCACACATCAGTTTAAGCTTTCTAACAGTAGACATCACACATCAGTTTAAGCTTTCTAACAGTAGACATCACACATCAGTTTAAGCTTTCTAACAGTAGACATCACACATCAGTTTAAGCTTTCTAACAGTAGACATCACACATCAGCTCCAGTTTTCTAACAGAAAACATCACACATCAGTTTAAGCTTTCTAACAGTAGACATCACACATCAGCTCCAGTTTTCTAACAGAAAACATCACACATCAGTTTAAGCTTTCTAACAGTAGACATCACACATCAGTTTAAGCTTTCTAACAGTAGACATCACACATCAGCTCCAGTTTTCTAACAGAAAACATCACACATCAGTTTAAGCTTTCTAACAGTAGACATCACACATCAGCTCCAGTTTTCTAACAGAAAACATCACACATCAGTTTAAGCTTTCTAACAGTAGACATCACACATCAGTTTAAGCTTTCTAACAGTAGACATCACACATCAGCTCCAGTTTTCTAACAGAAAACATCACACATCAGCTCCAGTTTTCTAACAGAAAACATCACACATCAGCTCCAGTTTTCTAACAGAAAACATCACACATCAGTTTAAGCTTTCTAACAGTAGACATCACACATCAGTTTAAGCTTTCTAACAGTAGACATCACACATCAGTTTAAGCTTTCTAACAGTAGACATCACACATCAGTTTAAGCTTTCTAACAGTAGACATCACACATCAGCTCCAGTTTTCTAACAGAAAACATCACACATCAGTTTAAGCTTTCTAACAGTAGACATCACACATCAGTTTAAGCTTTCTAACAGTAGACATCACACATCAGTTTAAGCTTTCTAACAGTAGACATCACACATCAGTTTAAGCTTTCTAACAGTAGACATCACACATCAGTTTAAGCTTTCTAACAGTAGACATCACACATCAGCTCCAGTTTTCTAACAGAAAACATCACACATCAGTTTAAGCTTTCTAACAGTAGACATCACACATCAGTTTAAGCTTTCTAACAGTAGACATCACACATCAGTTTAAGCTTTCTAACAGTAGACATCACACATCAGTTTAAGCTTTCTAACAGTAGACATCACACATCAGTTTAAGCTTTCTAACAGTAGACATCACACATCAGTTTAAGCTTTCTAACAGTAGACATCACACATCAGCTCCAGTTTTCTAACAGAAAACATCACACATCAGTTTAAGCTTTCTAACAGTAGACATCACACATCAGCTCCAGTTTTCTAACAGAAAACATCACACATCAGCTCCAGTTTTCTAACAGAAAACATCACACATCAGTTTAAGCTTTCTAACAGTAGACATCACACATCAGTTTAAGCTTTCTAACAGTAGACATCACACATCAGTTTAAGCTTTCTAACAGTAGACATCACACATCAGTTTAAGCTTTCTAACAGTAGACATCACACATCAGTTTAAGCTTTCTAACAGTAGACATCACACATCAGTTTAAGCTTTCTAACAGTAGACATCACACATCAGTTTAAGCTTTCTAACAGTAGACATCACACATCAGTTTAAGCTTTCTAACAGTAGACATCACACATCAGTTTAAGCTTTCTAACAGTAGACATCACACATCAGTTTAAGCTTTCTAACAGTAGACATCACACATCAGTTTAAGCTTTCTAACAGTAGACATCACACATCAGTTTAAGCTTTCTAACAGTAGACATCACACATCAGTTTAAGCTTTCTAACAGTAGACATCACACATCAGTTTAAGCTTTCTAACAGTAGACATCACACATCAGTTTAAGCTTTCTAACAGTAGACATCACACATCAGTTTAAGCTTTCTAACAGTAGACATCACACATCAGTTTAAGCTTTCTAACAGTAGACATCACACATCAGTTTAAGCTTTCTAACAGTAGACATCACACATCAGCTCCAGTTTTCTAACAGAAAACATCACACATCAGTTTAAGCTTTCTAACAGTAGACATCACACATCAGTTTAAGCTTTCTAACAGTAGACATCACACATCAGCTCCAGTTTTCTAACAGAAAACATCACACATCAGTTTAAGCTTTCTAACAGTAGACATCACACATCAGTTTAAGCTTTCTAACAGTAGACATCACACATCAGCTCCAGTTTTCTAACAGAAAACATCACACATCAGTTTAAGCTTTCTAACAGTAGACATCACACATCAGTTTAAGCTTTCTAACAGTAGACATCACACATCAGTTTAAGCTTTCTAACAGTAGACATCACACATCAGTTTAAGCTTTCTAACAGTAGACATCACACATCAGTTTAAGCTTTCTAACAGTAGACATCACACATCAGTTTAAGCTTTCTAACAGTAGACATCACACATCAGTTTAAGCTTTCTAACAGTAGACATCACACATCAGTTTAAGCTTTCTAACAGTAGACATCACACATCAGTTTAAGCTTTCTAACAGTAGACATCACACATCAGTTTAAGCTTTCTAACAGTAGACATCACACATCAGTTTAAGCTTTCTAACAGTAGACATCACACATCAGTTTAAGCTTTCTAACAGTAGACATCACACATCAGTTTAAGCTTTCTAACAGTAGACATCACACATCAGTTTAAGCTTTCTAACAGTAGACATCACACATCAGCTCCAGTTTTCTAACAGAAAACATCACACATCAGTTTAAGCTTTCTAACAGTCATAGACTTCACCCACTAGGAAAGTGGGTTATTTGTGTTCTCTCCATCTATTATCATGATGGTCTTCAGTCCAAGACTTCACCCACCAGGGAAGTGGGTTATTTGTGTTCTCTCCATCTGTTGTCATGATGGTCTTCAGTCATAGACTTCACCCACTAGGAAAATGAGTTATTTGTGTTCTCTCCATCTGTTGTCATGATTGTCTTCAGTCATAGACTTCACCCACTAGGAAAATGGGTTATTTGTGTTCTCTCCATCTGTTGTCATGATTGTCTTCAGTCATAGACTTCACCCACTAGGAAAGTGGGTTATTTGTGTTCTCTCCATCTGTTGTCATGATGGTCTTCAGTCATAGACTTCACCCACTAGGAAAATGAGTTATTTGTGTTCTCTCCATCTGTTGTCATGATGGTCTTCAGTCATAGACTTCACTAGGAAAGTGGGTTATTTGTGTTCTCTCCATCTGTTGTCATGATTGTCTTCAGTCATAGACTTCACTAGGAAAGTGGGTTATTTGTGTTCTCTCCATCTGTTGTCATGATTGTCTTCAGTCATAGACTTCACTAGGAAAGTGGGTTATTTGTGTTCTCTCCATCTGTTGTCATGATTGTCTTCAGTCATAGACTTCACCCACTAGGAAAGTGGGTTATTTGTGTTCTCTCCATCTGTTGTCATGATGGTCTTCAGTCATAGACTTCACCCACTCGGAAAATGAGTTATTTGTGTTCTCTCCATCTGTTGTCATGATTGTCTTCAGTCATAGACTTCACCCACTAGGAAAATGGGTTATTTGTGTTCTCTCCATCTGTTGTCATGATTGTCTTCAGTCATAGACTTCACCCACTAGGAAAGTGGGTTATTTGTGTTCTCTCCATCTGTTGTCATGATGGTCTTCAGTCATAGACTTCACCCACTAGGAAAATGAGTTATTTGTGTTCTCTCCATCTGTTGTCATGATGGTCTTCAGTCATAGACTTCACCCACTAGGAAAATGGGTTATTTGTGTTCTCTCCATCTGTTGTCATGATGGTCTTCAGTCATAGAATTCACCCACCAGGGAAGTGGGTTATTTGTGTTCTCTCCATCTGTTGTCATGATGGTCTTCAGTCATAGACTTCACCCACTAGGAAAGTGGGTTATTTGTGTTCTCTCCATCTGTTATCATGATGGTCTTCAGTCATAGACTTCACCCACCAGGGAAGTGGGTTATTTGTGTTCTCTCCATCTGTTGTCATGATGGTCTTCAGTCCAAGACTTCACCCACTAGGAAAGTGGGTTATTTGTGTTCTCTCCATCTGTTGTCATGATTGTCTTCAGTCCAAGACTTCACCCACCA
Organism: Achatina immaculata; assembly: GCA_009760885.1. Classification (NCBI taxonomy): domain Eukaryota; kingdom Metazoa; phylum Mollusca; class Gastropoda; order Stylommatophora; family Achatinidae; genus Lissachatina; species Lissachatina immaculata. The sequence goes on from CM019693.1 coordinate 8,363,093, forward strand.
GGGAAGTGGGTTATTTGTGTTCTCTCCATCTGTTGTCATGATGGTCTTCAGTCATAGACTTCACTAGGAAAGTGGGTTATTTGTGTTCTCTCCATCTGTTGTCATGATGGTCTTCAGTCCAAGACTTCACCAGGGAAGCAGGTTATAGTGACAGAGACTTTTAAGTCCAGGAATGAGAATCAAAATGCAGACTTTACTGCCAGAGAGAGCACATTGTAGACCTTGTACCAAAACCAGCATGAGAAAGTAGACTGAGGTCAAGGCCAGATCTGGTTTGTCGGCCCTCATAAGTGTATCATCTTTCTTTTTTTTTTTGTCAGTGTCATTGTCAACATTAATTTTTTTCAAAGTAGTTATGTAAAGCATTAATGATGATCAAAGTTTGGAAGAACTAACTGTGACATGTGGATATGGAAAAACTAATGGTGACATCTAGGTATGGACAAACTAACTGGCACCTAGATATAGAAGAACTAATAGTGATATCTAGATATAGAAGAACTAATAGTGATATCTAGATATAGAAGAACTAGTAGTGATATCTAGATATAGAAGAACTAATAGTGATATCTAGATATAGAAGAACTAATAATGATATCTAGGTAAGGAAGAACTAATAATTTTAACTAGATGTAGAAGTTACATCTGTAAATGGAAAAACTAACTGTAACATCTTTACATGGAAGAGCTGACAATTATATCTAAATTTGGAACAGCTAACAGGTACATCTGTATATTGAAGAACTAACTATCACTTCTAGATAGAAAAGAATTAAAGTTACATATAGATGTCAAAGTACATCTAGATATAGAAGAATTAGATGTGGCAACACATTATGAAAGCACGAACAGTGATACATAGTTTTAGAAGAACTAATAGTTACATGTAAATAAGGAAGAATTAATAGTTACATGTAGATAAGGAAGAACTAATAGTTACATGTAGGTAAGGAAGAACTAACAGTTACATGTAGATAAGAAAGAACTAATAGTTACATGTAGATACAGAAGAACTAGCAGTTACATGTAGATAAGAAAGAACTAACAGTTACATGTAGATAAGAAAGAACTAATAGTTACATGTAGATAAGAAAGAACTAATAGTTACACCAAGATGCAGTAAAAGTCAGTAAGCGACCCATAGCTGATATGTCAGGGTTTGCGACCCATAGCTGACCAAGACCCTGTCCCACCTCTCCGTGGTACCCCTAGTAACAGGCCTAGCTTGGCTAACGGGGCAGGGATCGCCATGGTCCCCACGGTGGTGGAGTCCGCTAAAGAAGCATTACACACCCCCCTGCTTTTTAGCTGTACTCCGGGACTGAAAAATTACTGCCATAACCTGCTTCCACGCCGATACGATGCTGTGCCTCAACACCTCCACAGCATCGGCTGCAAAGAACACCAGCTCGCAGTTACAGGGAGTTCGTACAAGTACAACAAATACATCTGTAGAACTAAGAGTTATATCTACAGAAGGAAGAACATGTAGTGTTTTCCAGCTGAAATAAATACAGGAAGGGAATGAATCTTAACAGAATAAAAAAAAATTGGGAGATCTCTGTTTTCAAAACAACTGTTATGAATTAAAAAGTAAGTCCAGTATCACTCAAAGTTCAGTGTTAAAACATTCCCACATAACTAAAACATTGCTTGTTTTGAAGAGTTAAAGGTAAGCACGTAAATTATCTCAGACAGGTAATACTTCTAAAATTTTAATAACATCAAAATGTTCAGTTTTAACTCCTAAGTTATATGACATTTAGCCACAAAGTTATAACTCCTCTGTTATATGACGTTCAGTCACAAAGTTATAACCCCTCATTAAATGACGTTTAAACACAAAGTTATAACTCCTAAATACATGGATTTATCAACAAAGCTGTAGTTCATAGCTACAAAGTAGATGGAGAGTATGGTTCAGTTTTACAAAAAAGATAGAAAGATTGAAGAAAGTTGAAAAAGAAAATGACAGGAAGTGAGATGAACAACACAACAGATAAAAACATGAAAAATACAGACTTAGCGTCACAGTCATAATTTATCTTATCTCTAGTTCCATGCATTTATCCACAAAGTTATAATTCCTTAGCTACATGCATTTATCCACAAAGTTATAATTCCTTAGCTACATGCATTTATCCACAAAGTTATAATTCCTTAGCTACATGCATTTATCCACAAAGTTATAATTCCTTAGCTACATGCATTTATCCACAAAGTTATAATTCCTTAGCTACATGCATTTATCCACAAAGTTATAATTCCTTAGCTACATGCATTTATCCACAAAGTTATAATTCCTTAGCTACATGCATTTATCCACAAAGTTATAATTCCCTGGTTACATGCAGTTATCTACAAAGTCATAGCTCTCCAGTTACATACAAGGTCAGACAATTAAGTAATGAGACTGGTTTTATTGTGGCCAAGACAAAAATGCCGTTTATGAAGCAAAGAATGTAATCCAAAGAGGCAACCTTCATCTATGATCTGGTAACTTTTCATCGCTGAAGTTTTTGCTGCTGTTATACTCGATCTCCACCTTCTTTTGCACTAAAATGTAATCTATTTGATTCTTGGTTTTCCCATCACGTGATGTTCTTGTGTAAAGTCTTTTTGGATGTTGTTTAAAAAGTGTGTTAGCTCATTTTCCATGCAAAACGCCATTAGATTGTCACATGCCTCATTTCTTTGTCCTGTGCTAAATTTAACCACATATCCTTCGTCTTCTGCTCTTTCTGTGCCAATCTTTGCATTAAAATTCCACATTATTAATACAATATCATTTTCCGTACCTGGTCTATCGTCATTCGTGTTAGCGAAGCAAAGTTCTGCAAGGGACATGTAAATGACTGAACGAACGGATTTGTCAGTCTCCTCTGTGTTAATCACTATACTTCACATATTCAGCCACACTTTGTATCTTATATCCTTCCCGTGTCGTTAAACGTCACATAGGGTTCTCAAGGTAGTTCACCAATTTTTCCTGTCTTCGGCGAGTCTTTCAACCTCATCAAGGGATTTTATGCCTCTTAATTTGGCCTCTCTTAACAATGTCCTCTTCAGAGTTTCGCGCAGTCTGCCTCTTTTTCTTTGGCCTGCTGTGTTCCACTTGATAGCTTGTTTTGGGATTCTCTAATGGTTTCTTCTCATCACGTGACCAATATATATCCATCTCCTTTTCCTGATCACCCGTGAGACTAGTTGTTGTTCAGTCATCTATCTTACCTCTGCATTGTTCTTGAATTCGTTCCACTTGATGACGAATATTTTCCTTAGGTATTTGTTTTAAAAAGAGTCTAACTTCTTGTCTATTTCTTTAGTTGTTTTCCAGCTTTCGCGTGCATAAATGAGGGTGGATATTGTAACAGAATAGCCATTCTGTTCAGAGAGTTTTTGTGTATTGCTAATAATTGTGTTGCGTAGACTACGTCATTAGGAAAGTACGTGTGCAAAGAAGTCGTTAGAAAGGTCCGTGTGAAAAAGCCGGTCGTTAGGCAGTCTATGTGTGATCGTTGAACTGGATGGACGTGTTGGGCGAACGAGAATGGGGTAGAGCGAGTCTTGTTGTCAGAATTAGTTTAGTTTGTTTTTTTCTGTGTGGCTGCAGTCCTTGGTAAGCCTGTAAGTATGGTTTTTGGTATGAATAAATCATTGTAAGGTTTTCCTTGCCCATGTGGCGTAGATATTTCACGCCGGGCATTTGTTGCTGTGAATTTCTGTAATAAATGTGTGTTGTCTGATGATAAACTACAACAAATCGGCTTTGTGGAAATTCTCATTGTTGACCAGTTTGTTTTGGTCGGAAGACTGCCAAGTTATGTTCAAGTTGTTGTATTCGTACTAATTTTGTGGAGTGGAAAGCCTGGGTGTCTTGTTGTATTTTCTTAGTGTATAATACAGAAAATTAGGTGATGGTTAGAACACCAGCAACAAGAAGAAACTTATATAAGTTGAAACTGTACTCCACAAGAGGATTCAATCAATCCAGTAGTCTCCTTGTAAGGGGAATCCTGCTTTAGTGGCGCCGTGATTCTGCTTTAGTGGCGCCGTGATACTGTTTCAGTGGTGCCGTATCAGGCCACTTGTCACGTCCAGTGTGTTTGTTTACATGTTTAACAGTTCATGCACGTTTTTTCTAGCCCACAGTTGTGTGTTGCTAGTATGTTTCGTCAGTGGTTTTCAAGTTTTGGTTAGGGAATAGTATTTTTGTTAGTGTCAGAGACAGTTATCGTAGAAGTTATTCAAAGCGGCGATGATGTCCGGCCTACCCAAAAGAAAGTTTGTGTCACATCTAGTCCTGGGTCCTAGGCAGTGCAGCTACTGAGGCCTACCTGTGCCTGCAATCAAGTCCAGTGAGACTGAACCTGAACTACTATCCGGTGAGGAACCAGAGCAGTTGTTCCAAGCGACATTTACTTCTCAACCAGCTCCATCCAGACAGGGGAGGTAACATGTTGACAAAATTAACTGTTTTCCACAATTTCGGCAGATAGACAGGAGTGGACATTGATACATGGACAGTCGTTGTTTGTGCTTCTTTATGTGTGGTGTAGGATTTCAGACATTGTAGATTCACTTATATTTGGAATAGACATTGTAGGACATTCTTCTCCAGTGTTATTAGCGGGACTTTATTGAACATTGATTTTAGTGGTGATATTCGGAACAGTACATAGACTTCTTGTGGCTTTTCATTTAACTTAGGACTTCAGTGTAGTTAGTTAGTGCGTGGTATGGTATTTAATTGATTTTCTTTTCTATGTTTAATAGTTGGATGGCATTAGTGCATGATAATGAATAATTGATATGCCATTGTTTTGAATAATTGTTGACATTACTGTATATGGTGGCATTGTATTGATTCCAGTGATATATACTAACAATAAGTAGAGTGCACTACGGATAGACGCACAATGGCTTCAGCTCCATCCACGTCAGATTTGCTGGGGTTATTACAAGATACCCTGTCCCAAGTCAGCAATGACTTGAGGTTTTCCCACGTCATGTCAGCTGTAGCAAAGTTCGACGGGGACCCAGCAAAACTGAAACCATGGCTGGATGAGATTAATAAGATTATGGACATGCGGAATGCTGATGTGCCCAGTAAGAAGAACTTGGTGTATTTACGCACCACAGGTTCCCTGGCAGAGTTCGTCAAACAGCGACTCCAGATTCAAGAGACATGGGAGGAGTTCGTATCTGTTTTATTAGCACGATATGGGGTGCTGCAGACTCCTCAGGAGGCCTGGCATACGCTAGCCTCTACTCGACAGTCTCCTGGAGAGCCCATTCAAGCGCTGGCTGATCGCATCAGTGAGGCAGCCAGAGTTGCTTAATCTGAGGCGGAATTGGTAACTCCGCTGGCGCAGAGGCAAATGGTGCAGTCGTTTGTAGATGCACTACTTTCTCGCGCATTGAAATCAAAATTATTAAGAGATAAACCTGTTCTGTTTTCACAGGCGGTGGACTTAGCCTTACAAGAAAATGACCTCATGAAGTCGGTGAATCTTAGTTGTAGTTCCCGACAAGCTTTCATTGCAGGTTCTCGACCGTCCGGTGAGGTGACGACACACAGAGAGTCTCCTTGTGTGGATTCGCAGAGAGTACAGTTAGTCTCTCATCAGGAGAACTCTCGACGGACGTCTTCACACTTCGAAGCGGGTAGGATAGACCACCAGAGATCGAATACCAGGAAGGCTAAACCTGCGAGTACACTACCACAAGAAACTAGATCTTGTTATAACTGTGGAAGGAGAGGTCACATAGCCCGATTTTGTAAGCAGAGTGAAAGGAAGGATCGTGTACATTTAAACTGACAAGTCGGCGCATGAATAGCTCCCATGTGTCCGATCGTATCTTTACACCATCTAGATCTGCCAAACACTCTGTCTCATTTTCGCATGCGACACCACTACGCTCGGTGGCTGCGAATCCCCCGACTCCTACTTCGTCCTTGTTTCTGTTGATACTTTTAGAATTAGAGCATTGTTAGACACAGGAGCTAGTGTCTGTCTTATCAAGGATTCTGTATACAGATCCTTACGTTCTGCTCCTAAGCTCTTGCCCGCTAGAATTACTCTGCAGACTGTTACTGCAGCTTCCATGAGAGTAATTGGCAGAGTTTACTTACCTATTTCTATTGCTGGTGTCACTGTTTCTCATTGCTTTTATGTGGTTCGCAACATGAACCGTTCTGCCATTCTGGGGCGTGATTTTTTGTCTCGTTCTGGTGCTGTCATCGATTACAATTCTAATACACTAAACATACATAACAAGAAGATTCCTTTAGAGTTAGATGCACACATTGCTTCTATTCTTCGTGTCCAGCGTTCTTCTCTTCTTTCTCCACGTTCCGTCAATCTTATTCCTCTTAAACTGAAAGCCCAACCATATTTTCCATCTGGCAATTCTTATATGGTTCAGGGTATTGAGACACCATTCTTACTGTCCCAGCCGGAGATAGAGTTGGTAGACTCAGTATGTGAGCTCCACACTAATCGCTATCCCGTGTTGACAGTAATTAATCATTCTAGTAAACACATCGAGCTCAGACGTGGATGTGTTTTAGGAAAATTGACACCATTCACGGAGTCAGTTGACTCTATCCAGCAGGTTTCTGGTACTGAGGAGACAACACCTGACAGTCGTTCTGAGACTATCGTTCGACAGGTTCAGTGCCCTGAAGTGCACAAGGACATAATATCCAGGTTGTTGACACAGAACAAGGATGTCTTTGCCTTGACTGATTCCGAGATATCGCATACCTCGACAGTGCAGATGGAGATTGATACAGGCGATCATCCGCCAATCTCCAGGAAACCCTACCGCACTCCGTTGGCGAGTAGAGAGGTGATAGAGAGGGCCGTCGAGAATATGTTGCGTGACGGAATAATTTCTCGCACGATCTCAGAGTGGTCATCACCAGTTGTCTTGGTGACTAAGAAAGATGGTACCCATCGTTTCTGCTGCGACTACCGTGCACTCAATGCGGTGACCCGTTCATTGTCATATCCATTGCCACGCATTGAGGACATCCTGAGCACGATAGGCAAAGCCAAATTTTTCAGCACTTTGGATGCTCGTTGTGGCTTTTGGTGTATTCCCTTGTCCAAGGACGGTCAGCAGAAGTCAGCTTTTAGCTGTCATCTTGGTTCTTTCTGTTTTAATTACATGAGCTTTGGTTTAAAAGGGGCACCATCTACCTTTGTCGCACTCATGGACACAGTATTACAGGGCTTAGGCAAGTTTGCACAAGCCTATATTGACGATATACTGGTGTTCACTGATGGAACGATCGAAGACCATGCTCGCGATCTTCAGGCGGTATTCGACCGATTGCGTGAGCACCAGGTCAAGCTCAAACCATCCAAATGTCACTTTGCGGCCTCTGAGACAAAGTATCTCGGGTATGTCATCAGCCAGTCAGGCATATCTCCTGATCCTGAGAAGGTCAGAGCCATTGCCGACATGCCGTCTCCTTTGAATGTGAAGGAGGTGCGCTCTTTTTTGGGGACGTGCAGTTACTATCGACGTTTCATTCCCCACTTTTCGGAGATTGTGGCTCCCATAGTGGACCTCACCAAGAAGGGTCATAGGTTCAAATGGTCTCCAGTCTGTCAAATGGCGTTCGAGTCTTTGAAGGATCGCCTTGCGAAAGTACCGCTTCTCTCGCATCCTGACTTGCATAAGCCACTTACATTGTATACAGATGCTTCCAATGTTGCGGTTGGAGCCTGTTTGGTGCAGACAGCTTCCTCTTCTGATGGACTCTCAGTTGAAGAGCCCTTATATTTTCTTTCGCAGAAGCTGTCGCGCTCGCAGACTAAGTGGTCTACTTTCGAGAGAGAAGCGTATGCTGTCCATTACGCCACGCAGAAGTTGAGATATTTTCTGGCGAATAGACATTTCGCTGTGAAGACTGACCATAGACCCTTGGTGGACGCATTTATCAGCAAACAGGAGATGTCAGACGTCAAGTTGCAGAGGTGGTTTGCTAACCTCCGCACCCTGGACCTTCAGATGTTCTTTCATCCAGGTGCGCGGGAGACAACGTTGGCAAGTTTCGATCGTGCCACTTCTGTACCAGTACCAGTTCACGTTCTTGATGGGGACGTCCCTCAGTCACAAGGATCTGAGATATATGTCGTAAAGTCAGTGAGCGTTGTGGAGGCCTATTCACAGGCAGAGCCCCCGCTTGTAGTAGATTGCTCTGTGCAGACTGACTTGCCGTGTCCCTGTCAGCAGAAAGAGAGAGTAGAGAGGGCGACTAATACATCGTGTCCTATGGTTCAGGACGTCGCCATCAATGTATCGTTGCCTGGTGGGACCTTTCAGAGGCAGTATCAGCAAGATCGTTGTAGATCTTACCTGCCACGTCCCATTAGACAGAGATTTTCTCTTCCCCCGCCTCCTCGTTTTGTTCCCAGGCTCCCACCGTGGTACCTGAAGGAAACCCAGCAGAGAGTGGTCCCTAGAGCTCCTCCCTCAGACCACTATATGGAGGTGGATGCTTCCGCCTCAGCAGTTCCTATGTCGGTGGATGACTTGCGACCTCGGCATAGGCGGAAGAAACGGAAGAGAGCCGATATCTGCCATCAGTCTCAGAAGGAACACTGTCCTCACAGTGAAGATTATTTCCCTGAAGAGACCTCACCTAGTGCCGACTGCGATACGGAGATTGATCAGTTGTACGTCTCCGATCGTAAGCTCGTTGTGGCAATAGGGCAGATAATGGATACCGTGGACTTAGAAACGTTCACGATGAAAGATCTCCATAAAGCACTTATGGAAAAGTTCCCACTATTGGAACTAGATGGCAGGAAGCAGTTCATAGAACGTGTTGTGATCAACATATTAACTGCGATTCCTTCTACTGAATAGTTTGAAATCTATAGGGATTTCTAAAGAAAAGCACAATAGACACTAGTTGGGTAGTGTTCTTCGAAAAAGGAGTTCATCCTTTGCTTCTATCCTATTTCTATGGCAGTAGAAATAGATGGTGTAGTTCACAGAACTCAGTATTAAAAATGTTGTAAATATATGTATATTTATGTTTGCACCACAAATGTTTAACGTACTTAATTTGTACAAATTGTGGGTGCATGAAATTTTTTTTTGTAGCTGCATATTCAGCTTTAAATTCATTGTTATCGCTCACAGTTTGTGAGAGTTTTCTGTGCAAGTTCGCAATTTTTTTTGTTGTTTGGTTGGAGATATTTGATGGCCAAATATCTACCTTTAGGGGGTGGGGAGATATTCTGTAACAGAATAGCCATTCTGTTCAGAGAGTTTTTGTGTATTGCTAATAATTGTGTTGCGTAGACTACGTCATTAGGAAAGTACGTGTGCAAAGAAGTCGTTAGAAAGGTCCGTGTGAAAAAGCCGGTCGTTAGGCAGTCTATGTGTGATCGTTGAACTGGATGGACGTGTTGGGCGAACGAGAATGGGGTAGAGCGAGTCTTGTTGTCAGAATTAGTTTAGTTTGTTTTTTTCTGTGTGGCTGCAGTCCTTGGTAAGCCTGTAAGTATGGTTTTTGGTATGAATAAATCATTGTAAGGTTTTCCTTGCCCATGTGGCGTAGATATTTCACGCCGGGCATTTGTTGCTGTGAATTTCTGTAATAAATGTGTGTTGTCTGATGATAAACTACAACAAATCGGCTTTGTGGAAATTTTCATTGTTGACCAGTTTGTTTTGGTCGGAAGACTGCCAAGTTATGTTCAAGTTGTTGTATTCGTACTAATTTTGTGGAGTGGAAAGCCTGGGTGTCTTGTTGTATTTTCTTAGTGTATAATACAGAAAATTAGGTGATGGTTAGAACACCAGCAACAAGAAGAAACTTATATAAGTTGAAACTGTACTCCACAAGAGGATTCAATCAATCCAGTAGTCTCCTTGTAAGGGGAATCCTGCTTTAGTGGCGCCGTGATTCTGCTTTAGTGGCGCCGTGATACTGTTTCAATATTACATTTGAATTGAATAGTCTTAACTTGGTTTTTGTGCTTATAACTTTTGAATTCCATATGTTCTCAAGATTCTTGAAGAACGATGCTGCTTTTGAAAAATATAAAAAATATCAATATGTTTCAAAAGCCGAAGCGTGGTCTTTAAAGCAAATATTATGGTGGTTTTTATTTCATTTAAAATTTGTTTATTTGTAGAGAGTATTTAAAAAAAAGTCTCGCATGACTGAACGCGAATATGAATGCCACAACACCAGCTTAAACCAGCTCGTGTTATCAGTGTTGCGCTGTAGTTGTGTTCTAATTTAAGCAGATGTTGTAGTCTTACAGCAGAACATGGATGTCCCGAGAGGTTGTCTTTAGACAAAGGTTAGTGGAGAAAACAAATATTGACGGAAGTGAAGGGGAAACCACCGCCATTTTTTATGAACAAGATATAAAAAGACAAATAAAAATGGAGTGGATCTTTGCAACAGAAGACAGAAACAACGATGTATCACAGAGTTGGAATACCAGACTGATGTAACAGAATAGCCATTCTGTTCAGAGAGTTTTTGTGTATTGCTAATAATTGTGTTGCGTAGACTACGTCATTAGGAAAGTACGTGTGCAAAGAAGTCGTTAAAAAGGTCCGTGTGAAAAAGCCGGTCGTTAGGCAGTCTATGTGTGGAAGTTGAATTGGATGGACGTGTCGGGCGAACGAGAATGGGGTAGAGCGAGTCTTGTTGTCAGAATTAGTTTAGTTTGTTTTTTTCTGTGTGGCTGCAGTCCTTGGGTTATATTATGGGTGAGAGGTTATGGTATGGGTGAGAGATTATAGTATGGTGACATATTATAATGTGGGTGGCAGGTTATAGTGTTGATGGCAGGTTACAGTATGGGTGAGAGATTATAGTATAGGTGAATGATTATAGTATGGGTGAAAGGTTATAGTATTGGTGAGAGGTTATAATATGGGTGAGAGATTATAGTATGTGTGACAAGTTATTGTATGGGTGACAGGTTATAGTATGGGTGAGAGATTATAGTATGTGTGACAGGTTATAGTATGTGTGACAGGTTGTAGTAAGGGTGACAGATTATAGTATGGGTGACAGATTATAGTATGTGTGACAGATTATAGTATGGGTGACAGATTACAGTATGGGCGACAGATTATAGTATAGGTGACATATTATAGTATGCGTGGCAGATTACAGTATGTGTGACAGATTATAATATGGGTGAGAGATTATAGTATGGGTGACAGATTATAGTATGGACGAGAGATTATAGTATGGGCGACAGATTATAGTATAGGCGATGGATTATAATATGGGTGACAGAATATAGTATTGGTGACAGATTATAGTATGGGCGACAGATTATAATATGGGTGACATATTATAGTATGGGTGACAGATTATAGTATGGGTGACAGATTATAGTATGGGTGACAGATTATAGTATGGGTGACAGGTTATAGTATGGATGACAGATTATAGTATGGGTGACAGGTTATAGTATGGGTGATAGATTACAGTATGTGTGACAGGTTATACTATGGATGACAGATTACAGTATGTGTGACAGGTTATAGTATGGATGACAGATTATAGTATGTGTGACAGGTTACAGTATGTGTGACAGGGTATATTATGGATAGCAGATTATAGTATGTGTGACAGGTTATAGTATGGGTGACAGATTGCAGTATGTGTGACAGGTTATATTAGGGATGAAAGATTATAATATGTGTGACAGGTTATAGTATGGATGACAGATTATAGTATGTGTGACAGGTTATAGTATGTGTGACAGGTTACAGTATGTGTGACAGTTCATAGTATGTGTGACAGGTTATATTATGGATGACAGATTATAGTATGTGTCACAGGTTATAGTATGTATGACAGATTATAGTATGTGTGACAGGTTATAGTATGTGTGACAGGTTATAGTATGGGTGAGAGGCTGTACGGATGAGGATGAAGAATCTGCCAGATGTGGCAATCAGAGATCTGTGGCTAACAGCGTCAGGTCTGGTGGCGAACCATACCTCTCTTCTACTCTCTCTCTCTCTCTCTCTGTCTTTTCTTTCTCTTTCTCTTTACCTCTCTTCCACTCTCTCTTTCTCTCTCTCTGTCTCTCTCTCTTTTCTTTCTCTTTACCTCTCTTTCCTTCTCTCTCTTTCTCTCTCTCTCTGTCTCTCTCCTTTTTCTTTCTCTTTCTCTTTACCTCTCTTCCACTCTCTCTTTCTCTCTCTCTGTCTCTCTCTCTCTCTTTTCTTTCTCTTTCTCTTTACCTCTCTTCCACTCTCTCTTTCTCTCTCTCTGTCTCTCTCTCTGTCTCTCTCTCTTTTCTTTCTCTTTCTCTTTACCTCTCTTCCACTCTCTCTTTCTCTCTCTCTGTCTCTCTCTCTTTTCTTTCTCTTTCTCTTTACCTCTCTTTCCTTCTCTTTCTTCCTTCCTCTCTTTCTCTCTCGTTTTCTTTCTTGCTCTGTCTCTTTTTATCTCCCTCGCTTTTCTCTTTCTCCTCCCCCCTCTCTCTCTCGTTAAACTTTAAGTTAACGCGGTTTCTATGCTTGCTGTTTGTAAACCAAGTTAAGATTATCCAGTTCAAATGTAATATAAACCCTCATTTATACATGCGAAAGCTGGAAAAGAACTAAAGAAGCAGACAACAAATTGGACTCTTTTGAAAACAAATGCCTAAGAAAAATAGTCGGTATAAAATGGAAAGAATTCAACAACAACACAGAGATAAGACAGATGAGCAAATAACAACCTGTCTCATGGGTTATCAGATAAAAGAGATATATGTTGGCCACATGATGAGAAGAAACAACAAGAGAATCCCAAAACAAGCCATTAAGTGGAACATAATAGGCCGAAAAAAAGGTCGACAGCGTGAAACTCTAAGAGGACATTGTTAAGAAATGCCAAATTAGTAGGCAAAAAAAAAATCCCTTGATGAGGTTGAAAAGTTCGCAGAAAACAGGAAAACTTGGCTACCACGCGAGTACTATGTGACATTAAACGTCACGGGAAGGATGTAAGATGCTTGTAAATGTAGTAACACAATATCCTGACTACACTAATCCTTGTCACAGTTGTATCTGTAGACACACCTTTAGCCGGAACATTTCTGTACCACGAAGATATACATATATCATTTTCATATAGAAGAACACATTTTTATAAAGTTGCCACATGTTGTTCGTCCATCGTCTTCGATGATGATCACAGATTCATCTTAGTCAAAGTAAGGAGAGGTGTGTCCATGCGTGACCAACTAGTCCTATACGAGCTCTAAAAGTTTGGCCACACACGAAATATATGTCCAGGTTCAGTTGTGGGTGCTTGTGCTGCCTTGGCTTTTTTTTTTTTTTTTTCGCCAAATGTAGGAATTAAGAAAAGTCCAGGTCACTGACATAGGGCACGTTTCACACATGACATGTGGCCCAGATTACAAGAAATGGTAAGATGATATATTAGAGTTATGCTTCGTTTGCTGAAATATTTTCGCTGTTGCTCGAGAAAGAATGGGATGACCTGAAAAAATAGGAGCGTGACAGGATTTTGATTTTCTGGGAATAACTGCGACACTGGGGATGATTGTTTGTGGCTGAATAGAGTTGGGAGGAGGGGAGGGATAGATGACGTGCTATTCTAGCTGAATGAGACTGCTTGCGTCAGGATTGCCGAACCACAGCCGGCCAAGACCCTATTCTATATCGCACTGTACCCCTGGAAAGAGTCTGGCCAAGTGAACAGGGATCGCAGTGGGGAAGACGAGCCCAAGTCAGGTGTGCTGGGCCGAAAGACGCGCAACTCTGGGCATAAATCAGCTAACTCCCTTGTCAGGGCGGACGACAAGTCAGTCAACTCCCATGTCAGGGCGGACGACAAATCAGCCAACTCCTATGTCAGGGCGGATGACAAATCAGCCAACTCCCTTGTCAGGGGGGATGACAAATCAGCCAACTCCATTATCAGGGCGGACGACAAGTCAGCCAACTCCTATGTCAGAGCAGATGAAAAATCAGCCAACTCCATTATCAAAACGGAAGACAAGTCAGCCAACTCCTATGTTAGGGCGGATGACAAATCAGCCAACTCCTATGTCAGGGCGGATGACAAATCAGCCAACTCCATTATCAGGGCGGACGACAAGTCAGCCAACTCTCATGTCAGGACGGATGACAAATCAGTCAAATCCCTTGTCAGAACGGACGAAAATCAGCCAACTCTCATGTCAGGACAGATGACAAATCAGCCAACTCCATTATCAGAACGGACGACAAGTCAGCCAACTCCTATGTCAGGGCGGATGACAAATCAGCCAACTCCTATGTCAGGGCGGATGACAAATCAGCCAACTCTCATGTCAGGAGGGACGAAAAATCAGCCAACTCTCATGTCAGAACGGATGACAAATCAGCCAACTCCCTTGTCAGGACGGATGACAAATCAGCCAACTCCCATGTCAGGCAGTGAGGGCGAACGACGAAGACGAAGAACAAGAAATCTGCTGCTTCATAAGCGCATATTTCTTTACACAGACTTACTCTCCACATGACCCGATCATTCGCCAGTTCTTCCCAAACCTGGTGGCTGGTATAAAATCTCACACTGATGACTTACAAATATCTTTCCCAATCAGTTTAGGTCTTCTACGCCAGCTTCTTTTTCGCCGAAGTTCGCAGTACTTGCTTGATAATATGGCTGCTGTCCTTTCTTGTTATATCTCCCAGTCATCTCAGTCTTCTGCTATTTAGTGCTGTCATCACCGATAGAAGCT
>CM019693.1:8380342-8500342 GCA_009760885.1 Achatina immaculata
TCTCTCTGTCTGTCTCTGTCTGTCTCACTCTCTCTCTCAATCTCTCTCTAACTCTCTCTCACTCTCTCTCTGTCTCTGTCTGTCTCTGTCTGTCTCTCTGTCTCTCTCTGTGTGTAAGTAAGTGAGTGAGAGAGAGAGTGAGAGAGTGAATGAGAGAGAGAGTGAGAGAGAGTTAGAGAGAGACTGAGAAAGAGTGAGAGTGAGACAGAGTGAGAGAGAGTGTGTGAGAGAGAGTGAGAGAGAAAATGAGAGAGAAAGAGAGAGAGTGAGATAATGTTTATGAAGTAAACAGGCTTTTCGACAGTCTAGTGCACAGGGATGTGGTCCGTCGTGTGGTGGCATGGCAGCCCGCTGGGAGAGCATCATCCCATCTTAACATTTATGCCTCCAAAGAAAAGGAAAACCATCACCACCACCACCACCACCACCACCACCATCATCATCATCATCATCATCGGTCGAACAGAGGAGCAAAGATATGACCCCCTCCATACAATGAACCAGAACAATGTATGGAGTTTGACAGAAAGCAAAGACCAAATCTTGAAGAAGTATACGTGATAGTCTGTCCTGGGGATCACTATACGTGACAGTCTGTCCTGGGCATCACTATATGTGATGGTCTGTCCTGGGCATCACTATACGTGACAATCTGTTAGAAGATTACATCATAGTGTGTCTGACCGCTGTTAGTTGCAAGATTACATCATAGTGTGTCTGACCGTTGTTAGTTAGAAGATTACATCATAGTGTGTCTGATCGCTGTTAGTTAGAAGATTACATCATAGTGTGTCTGACCGTTGTTAGTTAGAAGATTACATCATAGTGTGTCTGACCGTTGTTAGTTAGAAGATTACATCATAGTGTGTCTGACCGTTGTTAGTTGCAAGATTACATCATAGTGTGTCTGACCGCTGTTAGTTAGAAGATTACATCATAGTGTGTCTGACCGTTGTTAGTTAGAAGATTACATCATAGTGTGTCTGACCGCTGTTAGTTAGAAGATTACATCATAGTGTGTCTGACCGTTGTTAGTTAGAAGATTACATCATAGTGTGTCTGACCGTTGTTAGTTAGAAGATTACATCATAGTGTGTCTGACCGTTGTTAGTTGGAAGATTACATCATAGTGTGTCTGACCGTTGTTAGTTGGAAGATTACATCATAGTGTGTCTGACCGTTGTTAGTTGGAAGATTACATCATAGTGTGTCTGACCGTTGTTAGTTGGAAGATTACATCATAGTGTGTCTGACCGTTGTTAGTTAGAAGATTACATCATAGTGTGTCTGACCGCTGTTAGTTAGAAGATTACATCATAGTGTGTCTGACCGTTGTTAGTTAGAAGATTACATCATAGTGTGTCTGACCGTTGTTAGTTAGAAGATTACATCATAGTGTGTCTGACCGTTGTTAGTTAGAAGATTACATCATAGTGTGTCTGACCGTTGTTAGTTAGAAGATTACATCATAGTGTGTCTGACCGCTGTTAGTTGCAAGATTACATCATAGTGTGTCTGACCGTTGTTAGTTAGAAGATTACATCATAGTGTGTCTGACCGTTGTTAGTTAGAAGATTACATCATAGTGTGTCTGACCGCTGTTAGTTAGAAGATTACATCATAGTGTGTCTGACCGTTGTTAGTTGGAAGATTACTCCAAAATATGTCGACCGCTACTATCTGGAAGATTACACCATGATGTGGCTGACCCTTGCTGGTTGGAAGATTACACCATGCTTTGCTGACCGTTGCAGAAAGTACTTGTAAGTACATGTTTAGTTAACAAAAACTGCGTGAGAGAAAAGCGGGTTACCCAGTAAGCTAAGCTTAGGGGCCCAGAAGGACAGGGGGCCCAGCGACAAGAAAATAAACTAAATTCTTCAGACTACTGATTCATGTGACAACCATCTATAATTATAGACATTCACCATGTGGCCCTTAAAGTGGTGGAGCCTGACGAGTAGGCTAATTTTTTGTGTCCGCTCTTCTAGTCAATGTTACCTAGTTCCTTTTCCGACGCTATGTTGTAGTAGTAGTAGTAGTAGTAGTAGTAGTAGTAGTAGTAGTAGTAGCAATAGTAGTAGCAGCAGCAATGGTAGTATTGGCAGCAGCAGTAGTAACAGCAGTATTAATAGTAATGGTAGTAATAAAGCAGTAGTAATAGTAGCAGTAATAGCAGTAGTAATAGGATTAGTAGTAACATTACCAGTAATTGCAATTGTAATAGTAGAAGAGGTAATAGTCGTTGTTGTAGCAGTATTATTATTATTATTATTATTATTATTATTATTATTATTATTAGTAGTAGTAGTAGTAGTAGTAGTATCATTAGAAGCAGCGTACAAGAAATATGTGTTGGTGTGAGCCTGGCTTTAGACCTGCTATAGACAAGAGCACGAGAAAGGAATGACTACGTGATTTAGACAGAAAAGCAGAGATGAGAACGTAGATAAATGATGTAAAAATGATAAGGGCAGGTATACTAGGCAAAACAAAAGAAGTGAGATAAAAGTAGATAAGTGAATTATAAAAAAGGAAAGAAGGAGAATAGATTGTGAAATATGAAATGAAAGAGGAAATTAGACAAGTGAAACAGAAAGAGAAGTGGGAATGTAAATATCGAAAACAGAAAGAGATGGAAAATTAAAGAAGCGAAACAAAAAAAAAAAAGGGGGGGGGGGGGAATTTACTGAAATAAGAAGTAAATATGAACGTGTGTGTTAACATTTTCTCTTGTGTGTCATCCGTTTGTTTCAGTGGTTCTTTACAGAACACGGATGTAATAATTTATAAACAAAGTCGAGAAGACAATGGATGATTTTCTTACTGTAACATTTGGTACAATGAGTGGAGCTCGCTAGCTGTTAAATATTAGGTACAGCGAATGACTGAATGACTAGACCTCGTTTGACGTTACATAATTACTAATTAGTTTTCATAACTAGCTGTTCCACAAAGAAATTTGAAATTAGTTCTTGGGGGGAAAACTTATTATGAAAACTGGCAATGCCTGTCTGTAGGGCGAAGCACACTTAATGCACAAATGGCTGTCAGCGTGTGAAGTGAAAAATTAAAACGTCATTTACACTAAGCCACTTCCGCAGAGTCTAAACAGGGAAACAGCATTTGCGTGTGTTTTACTAGAAAACATTCTCTCCAAAACGTTTCGGGAAAATTTGACTAAGAGTCCCACTTTCTTATTTTTTAACGTGTATACTCGTACATCTATATACATGCCACCACCTACATGCCACCACCTACATGCCACCACCTACATGCCACCACCTACATGCCACCACCTACATGTCATCTGACATGGCTGATAAGTGAAGTCAGCCAACGTGGTTGAATATGACAGCAAGAACAAGTATCAAAAGTTCAACATTTGAGGACATTATGAACATGTTCCCGTGCAACACAGCGAAACTAAAGCTTTGTACCTGATCATGTCGGAGAGTGAAAGAAAGAGAGAGTGAGAGAGGGTGAGAGAGAAGGAGAGAGTGAGAGAGAGTGAGAGAGAGTGAGAGAGAGAGTGAGAAAGAAGGAGAGAGAATGAGAGAGGGAGAGATAGAGAGAGAATGAGAGAGAGGGGTGAGAGAGAAAGAGAGAGAGTGAGAGAGAGGAAGAGAGAGTGAGAAAGAGTGAGAGAGAGTGAGAGATATAGGGAGAGAGAGTGAGAGAGAGTGAGAGAGATAGGGAGAGAGAGTGAGAGAGAGGATAGAGAGAGAGTAAGAGAGAGTGAGAGAGAGGGTGGGAGAGGGAGAGAGAGTGAGAGAGACAAGGAGAGTGAATGAGAGAGAAAGTGAGAGAGAGAGAGAGGGTGGGAGAGGGAGAGAGAGGGAGAGAGATTGTGAGAGAGGAAGAGAGAGTGAGAGAGAGGATGGGAGAGAGTGTGTGAGAGAGTGAGAGAGAGGGAGAGATAGAGTGAGAGAGAGAGAGAAGGAGGGGGGGGGGAACTCTTAAGTTTCACTGTACGAGGCTACAGCGAATTTAGTAAAGTTGTAGCCTAGAAAGTCAGGCAACTACGCAAGTGCCATTTAAACAACAAGTAAATTTTGAAGTAGAATTTTTAAAAAAAAACATGAACCAAAAACAAAGCAAAGCAAAAAAGACAACAGAGTTCTTTTACTTGATAGTGGAATGTGGTACAAGAAACTAGGACGAGTTTGAACAAATGAAATCAAATATCGGAATGGCGCAAGAGTCAGACAGTTAAAATATCAAGAAAACACATGGAAAACTAAAGCTGACGGAAACTTGAAGGGAAAAGCTGAGGAGGAAAAGCTGAGGGGAAAAGATCAAGGAATAACAATGACAACCACGTTCACGGATGAGTGAACAACATGAAGGGATGGGCAAGAATCATCTTGAATGCTAGAGCCAAAACAGACTGGAGCTCTCCTGTATCCAGTCTTCCTTGAGTAGATGTCATAGAATGATGAAGAGAATGTAATAATTCGTGTAACCCCCCCCCCCCAAAAAAAAAAACAAAACAACAACAGTAGAACATAGTCTGGCATTCACCACATCGCTAGCCACTAACATAACAAACACCAGACATTAGAGTCTGGCATTCACCACATCGCTAGCCACCAACATAACAAACACTAGACATTATAGTCTGGCATTCACCACATCACTAGCCACTAACATAACACACACTAGACATTAGAGTCTGGCATTCACCACATCACTAGCCACCATCGTAACAAACACTAGACATTAGAGTCTGTCATTCACCACATCACTAGCTACCATCATAACAAACACTAAACATTAGAGTCTGGCATTCACCACATCACTAGCCACTATCATAGCAAACACTAGACATTAGAGACTGGCATTCACCACATGGCTAGCCACCATCATAACAAACACTAGACATTAGAGTCTGGCATTCACCACATCACTACACACCATCATAACAAACACTAGACATTAGAGTCTGTCATTCACCACAGGAGAAGACCAAGGGAAAATTATGGGCAGTCTAAAATCAGCAAAGATTGAGATATATGAAGAAATATTAACGCCAACGTCTACATGCACCGGACCTAAAGAAGGTGGCGATGATAAAAAGCCACAAAAAGAAATTAAAATGTTGAGAGAAAATTTGAAAGAAAACAGCAAGGAACAAAATAACTGCAGACAGGGAAAGAAATAAGCAAATATTTGGCGGGTTCCTGCAGTAAAACTGTCCGAGGGCAGCTATGTCCGGAACTCTCGTTTTGTTTCCGTTATGTTAATGAGCAACATGGTAACTTCCTGACTCACTTCGTCTTAATTTAAAACGCGGTGTCGGCTTTCTGGGCCACGTCCGTGAGACACTTAAGTAAATCAGTAGACAACACGAGTCCGTGTATACATGTAGTTGTGTGAACTACCAAATGTCTGCAGGAAACAGCCAGCAGAGGAGCAACACAATCGCTCTTGGCCGTCATTTCTAAGCGTTTCAATGTTTTCAGAGCGCATCTTGCTTTCACCCGACTTAAAATGACATCAGCTGAACTGGGTCGCTTGCGAGAGGCTTTTCTCCGTGAGTGGGGGCACTATTTCCCCGGAGACCGAGCACCTGAACTGCCAAGGCTGTGGGGAGTGGGGGCAGGTGATGTCAGGCGCGGATCTGAAACACGAGGATATATGTCTGCTATACAGGAAAGTTTGAGAGCCACTGAAGATAACATAAACCGTCTGCAAGGAAGCCTACGACGAGAACTCGTGGTAAAGAAGTTTTTAGCTCGAGTGTTGGACAATTTAAATCTTAATAAAGGTTTGACTCTGCCACTGACAGATGTCTACAGCCGAAATCGTTTGTTAGCAGAGAGTGTTTTCTCAGAGCAGAGTTTGATCTTAACAGACCAGCACACAGACGATATGTGCGCACTAAGTCAGCAATGTTTGGATGTGTTACAGACGCAATATATGGAAGACAGTTTACCACCTGTTTTGACAGAAAATCATTCTATATCTTCTGATACTGTTTCATGTCAAAGTTCAGAACCTGTAAAAGAAGAAACTAATCGATTAAAAAATGTGACAAGAAAGGATGTCAGTGACAGGAAAAACGCCGAGCAGGTACCCAAACTTCAGGGAAGTATTTCGACTATTCATTTAACAAAAGTATTAACGGCAAACCCGGAACGGAAATTTGAAGTTGCCAAGTCAGAGCACAGTTCAAAACATATTTCTGAGAGTGAAGGTTTCTGTGCATTAAGACACCAGACAGCCAGGGACGTTCGTAGCAAAATGGAAATTTGGGAAGGTATTAATAGTTCTGGCGATAAGAATACACATTCGGCTCCACCTCAGCCCAGCGTAAGAAAGTTCGCAAATAAGGATGTGCAGCGTCCACCCGTAGCCAAAAAACCGGTAAGCATTGGGCGTGACAAAAAGTTGCAAGTACCCGTGGAGGCAGAACAAGCCTTACCTTCAGGTAATGAGAAAGTTGGACCAGCGTTCGACACACTTGACAATAATTGCCAGAATTCAAACCCATCATCGGCCCGTGCAACTTTTCTTTCTGATGTGAATAGATGTGCCTTGGATTGTAACATTTCACGTGTTCAAGGAATTAGCGGAGTGGATCGAAGTTACAAGGAAGGAAACAAAGTGTTAGCAGACACAAGCAACCTCACATCATATCTTTCACAGAGGCAAGAATTCGAGAGTAGGGAAAAAACAGACTCGGCTGATTTAGAAATCGCCGAACAACGCATCAGAAAGGTAGAAGATCGTCAAGAGATTAGCTCCAGGTCTGCGTCATCATCTACCTTGTTATCAAATACGGAAAAATTGTCTTCAGCACAGTTCACCGAAGTGCATGGGAGCTCCTCGGAGTTGGACAGAGGTTCCGATACAGAAATGAGCTGCTACACTCTCCCGAAGGATCTCAACACATTGAAGAAGAAGAAGAAGAAGAAGAATATAGAAGAGCTTCTAGAAGATACCGGATCCAGTCTCCTATCGATACGTAGAAAAAGTGATATGGATCGTTTGGAGACGGAGAATGAAGGTGTAACATCATCAAATGATGTTTTGGCTGCTTCTGAAGCCACAGACAAGACATTGCCAGGCAAGACACACGATATCCAGACCGCAGCAAGCGATCCAGATAGTGGTTCTAACTGCATCAGCAGCGACGCTCATAGGCGGATCAGTGATGAAAGCTCAGACAGTGCAGTTGATGGCGTGGATGATGATGCAGACAACTACAACCTTTATACAAACATTAAAGAAGTTTTTGGTTCTCTTATCAGTTGTCCAGCCGAGCCTCCACAGGAAGCCAGCGAGCCATCGCCCAGAACACCCAACTACGAAAACTGGACAATCAATCGGGCACTCACAACAAAAAATCGCATTTTTTACTCCTTCAGCGACGACGATGGCTTGGATGATGTATCCACTTCATCCACTGCATCCAGTCCATGTCTTTCCAAAGTTATGGAAGACTCTGGATTGTCTGACGCAACAGACGCATCTGGAATGCTTCATTCAAATGCCCATATTGACTCTGATATTGCCAGTGAAGGATCTCACAGTCCGAGAACTGTCAAGAAAGAGCAGATTAGCGTCCAAGATGAGCTGACATTTAGTGGCAGAATTTATAGGGAGACGGACCTGGGCGATGAGGGTGAGTACACTTTGTCAGTTTCCTATTTATGTAAGATGATGAGTTCACTTTGTCAGTTTCTTATTTATGTAAGATGGTGAGTACACTTTGTCAGTTTCCTATTTATGTAAGATGGTAAGTGCACGTTTGTCCTGTATTTAAGAGTTTATGTACGGCGTGTCTTACTATGCACGTTTAAATGTGCATGTAGACGGTGAACTCACACGCAGTCTCTATATAAAACTATCGGTGAACTCACATGCAGTCTCTATATAAAACTATCGGTGAACTCACACGCAGTCTCTATATAAAACTATCGGTGAACTCACACGCATTCTCTATATAAAACTATCTGTGAACTCACATGCAGTCTCTATATAAAACTATCGGTGAACTCACATGCAATCTCTATATAAAACTATCGGTGAACTCACATGCAGTCTCTATATAAAACTATCGGTGAACTCACATGCAGTCTCTATATAAAACTATCGGTGAACTCACATGCATTCTCTATATAAAACTATCTGTGAACTCACATGCAGTCTCTATATAAAACTATCGGTGAACTCACACGCAGTCTCTATATAAAACTATCGGTGAACTCACACGCATTCTCTATATAAAACTATCGGTGAACTCACATGCATTCTCTATATAAAACTATCTGTGAACTCACACGCATTCTCTATATAAAACTATCGGTGAACTCACATGCAATCTCTATATAAAACTATCGGTGAACTCACACGCAGTCTCTATATAAAACTGACCGATTTTTATGTATATAATTATTTTAGACCAATGATTAAATATTAGACCAATAATGTGAATAATTTTTTTTTCTGGTGACACCAGAAAGAAAGTTATAATTAGAATTGCACAAGCAACTGAGCTTCAAGAATCTTGAGAACATATGGCACTCAAAAGTTATAAGCACAAAAACCAGGCTAAGATTATTCAATTTAAATGTAATATCCATCCTCATTTAAGCACGAAAAAGCTGGAAAATAACGAATAGACAAGAAATTAGACTCTTGAAAATAAATGCCTAAGGAATATATTCGGTATAAAGTGGAACGAATCCAAGAACAAGGCAGAGATAAGACAGATGAGCGAACAACAACCTGTCTCATGGGTGATCAGGAGAAGAAGGACACATATCCGTCACTTGATGAGAAGAAACAGTCAGAATCCCAAAAACAAGCTATTAAGTGGAACATAACAGGCAGAAGAAAAAGAGGTCTACCACGTGAAACTCTAAAGGGGACATTGTTAAGAGAGGCCAGTTTAGTAGGCATAAAATCCCTTGATGCTTCAGCCGAATGGTATGATCACTTTACAACCATGATGGATGATGCTCTAACCTATGAATTCAAGGACATAATCATTCTAGGCGACTTCAGTATAGATCTCAATCATCCAGATCCTACATGGAAGAACATTTTAACATCCTACAACTTCTCCCAAATTGTTAACAAACCTACTAGGGTAACTGAATCAGCATCAACACTAATAGATCATATTTATGTAGCTCATCCAGGAGACATTACTGAATGTACTGTCCCTCATGTGTCGCTGAGCGATCACTACCCGGTCTGCTGTACGTGGTCACATCACGGGTATAAAATGCCTAAACACAAACATACCAGCATCAAATATAGAAACTTTAAAAACTTTAACTTGGAATTATTTTTAACTGATCTAAAAGCTTCGCCTCTTACGTACGTTTTCCAGTTAACAAATCCAGATGAGGCTGTCGAATACTGGATCAAGATATTGCGAAATATTTTTGACAAGCATGTCCCCATCAAAGAAATGAGAGTAAAACACGTAACAAAATCCCATTGGATAACTCCGGATATCTTGCAACTCATGAGGAAACGGGATGAAGCTCATAAAAGAGGAGATTTCAGTAGCTATCGTTCACTTAGGAATAATGTGCAGTATTTAATTAGGCAGGAAAAGAAAAATTACGTCAGAAATTTAATGAAAGACAAAACTGATAGTAAATCAGTTTGGAAAAGGATTAATTCTCCTGTAAATAAAAGGAAGCAATCTGATCCACAAACACTTAATGGTGAACATACTTGCACTAACTTCAGTGAACATTTTATGGAAGAAATTAGTATTCTAAAATCTTCATTACCGACCCCTAATTGCGACCTGAGCGTGTTGAAAACTTACAGTGGCAGTAAATGTGTAAAGCTAAAACAACTAAATATTCATTTCCTCACAGTCGGTGAGGTTATAACTACATCCGGTCTTTAAAAAAACACTCACTCACCAGGATGTGATGACATTAGTAACAAGATACTACGCTACGCTGCACCAGTTATCACAGACACACTAACATACTTATACAACTTGTGTATTGACAAAAAATATTTCCCTGACGCTTTTAAACTCGCCAAAGTTTTTCCTCTTTTTAAATCTGGAAAGACTAGTGACCTCTCAAACTATAGACCCATATCCATTCTGTCATCACTATCTAAACCTCTTGAAAAACATATACAAAAGTTAACTCTGCTCCACATGCAAGAAAACAATCTACTAATAGACAATCAGTCAGGTTTTAGACCAAATTACTCCTGCCACACAGCATTAACTAAAATGACAGAAAGCTGGCTGTCTAATATAAAAGATAACAAATTATGTGGTGCTGTCTTTCTTGATTTCAAGAAAGCCTTCGATATGATTGATCATGAAATTCTTGCACAAAAAACTGGAAGGTTATAGATTACACCATGACCTAATAAATTTTATTACATCATTTTTTTTTCACAGATAGAAAACAAGTAATTTGCTTTAGAAACAAAATATCTGACTTTTCTATGGTTGATACTAGTATTCCTCAAGGCTCCATTCTTCGTCCTCTTCTCTTTGCTATCTATATTAACGACTTACCACTACATTTAAAGCACTCTTCATGTGATCTTTTTGGTGATGGCTTTACTGTTTACAATAGTGACTGTGACATCAATAACCTACAGACAACTCTCCAAAATGATATAAATAGTTTGATTAAATGGAGTAATAAAAATGGTATATTGATAAACACTAACAAAACAAAATCCATGCTCATCACTACAAGACAGGAACTGTTGAATGCAACAAAAATTTCACTACATCTTTGTGCTGGGACTAAGGCAATAGAAAATGTTCATGAACATAAAACTCTAGGACTCATCATTGATCAGCATTTAACTTGGAATTCTCAGTACATAACCTAACAAGCTTGACTGCACAGAAAGTTTATCAACTAGTCAAAATTAAGCACTTTATCAACAAAGATACAAGAAAGATATATTACATATCACACATACAGACACACTTAGATTACTGTTCCATAATCTGGGATGGATGCTCAGTCTCAAACACAAAAAGGCTTCACTCACTTCACAAACGAGCATTAAATCTGATTTGTGACAAACACCCAGTACAGACTGTAGATCAGCACAAACAACTCAGAATTCTACCCCTCAAATATAGAGTAATTTTCAACAAAGTTAAGTTTGTTCACAGAATTCTGCCGCACAATGCTCCGCCTTACTTGTGGTCACTGTTTACGTATAACAATAAACATAGCCAAAGTTTAAAAAAAAACTGTCTTCTTCCTAAACCTAGGACTGATCTGTACAAGAAAAACCTTGCATACTCTGCAGTGCAGCCCTGGAACATCATTCCCTACCATTTAAAATCCATTAGTAATGTTTCATCTTTTAACTCAAGCTTGTTTCATTACTTACTTGCTTGTAATTATATGCCTCCATGGAATAACTAGCACTCTCTCAACCCATGACTCGCCAGCCATCTAATACTAAAATGACATAGTTCGAAAAGTAACTTGTTAGATATTGTTAGAAATTATTTTAATGTTTATTAAAAAAACATATGTTAGAAGATCTGTACTGACAATGTATTTTTGTTTATGTATATATCTGTGTGGGTGTCTGGGTGGCGAAGTGGTTAGTGCACTGGTCTCTCATGGCGAAGGTCGGGGTTCGAATCCGGCCGGCGGCACCCCAGTCACCCAGCTGTAGAAATGGGTACCCGACTTCTTCTGGAGTTGGGGAAGGAAAAGGCAGCCAGGCGTGATACTGACCATATCAGCCTCTAGTGTGCTGACAGGTCAAGGAAAATATGGGCACTAACACCATATCCCTATGTGCCTCTAAGGCATGACAGGATTACCTTTACTTTACTTTACTTTTTTTATATATCTGTGTGTGCACGTGTATGAGTGTGTGACTGGTAATTTATTAGGTTAGTTACTTCTTCTCTTGTACTTTGAATGTAATAATTTAATCTCACACCCTTTTCGTGTTTTTTTTTTTCCCTAATTTATTTGTATACTTGGATTAAAGCGAGTGTAGGAAGAATGAAAGATGGAGTGATGAAGGGCAGGATGTAAGACGTGCTCAATTCTTTACCCCTTAAAAATAAAGATTATTCATTCATTCACTGATGAGGTTGAAAAGTTCCCAGAAAACTGGAAAACTTGGCGAAAGCCCCATGTGACGTTTAACGGCAGGAAAGGATGTAAGATTTAAGTTTTTTTGTTTTTTTTCGAGTACGCTGTGTTTAGGCGTAAGGTACTCAGTCACAGACAGCGAAACAACCACACAACTCAACAGATCACCAGAGAATGTTAGAGGGACACGGGTAGAATGTTAGACGTACACGGGTAGAATGTTAGAGGGACACGGGTAGAATGTTAGAGGGACACGGGTAGAATGTTAGAGGGACACGGTAGAATGTTAGAGGGACACGGTAGAATGTTAGACGTACACGGTAGAATGTTAGAGGGACACGGGTAGAATGTTAGAGGGACACGGGTAGAATGTTAGACGTACACGGGTAGAATGTTAGAGGGACACGGGTAGAATGTTAGGGACACGGGTAGAATGTTAGACGTACACGGTAGAATGTTAGAGGGACACGGGTAGAATGTTAGAGGGACACGGGTAGAATGTTAGACGTACACGGGTAGAATGTTAGAGGGACACGGGTAGAATGTTAGACGTACACGGTAGAATGTTAGAGGACACGGGTAGAATGTTAGAGGGACAAGGGTAGAATGTTAGAGGGACACGGGTAGAATGTTAGAGGGACAAGGGTAGAATGTTAGAGGGACACGGGTAGAATATTAGAGGGACACGGGTAGAATGTTAGAGGGACACGGGTAGAATGTTAGACGTACACGGGTAGAATGTTAGGGACACGGGTAGAATGTTAGAGGGACACGGGTAGAATGTTAGACGTACGGGTAGAATGTTAGAGGACACGGGTAGAATGTTAGAGGGACACGGGTAGAATGTTAGACGTACACGGGTAGAATGTTAGAGGGACACGGGTAGAATGTTAGACGTACACGGGTAGAATGTTAGAGGGACACGGGTAGAATGTTAGAGGGACACGGGTAGAATGTTAGAGGGACACGGGTAGAATGTTAGAGGGACAAGGGTAGAATGTTAGAGGGACAAGGGTAGAATGTTAGAGGGACACGGGTAGAATGTTAGAGGGACACGGGTAGAATGTTAGAGGGACACGGGTAGAATGTTAGAGGGACAAGGGTAGAATGTTAGACGTACACGGGTAGAATGTTAGAGGGACACGGGTAGAATGTTAGAGGGACACGGGTAGAATGTTAGAGGGACACGGGTAGAATGTTAGAGGGACACGGGTAGAATATTAGAGGGACACGGGTAGAATGTTAGACGTACACGGGTAGAATGTTAGAGGGACACGGGTAGAATGTTAGACGTACACGGGTAGAATGTTAGAGGGACAAGGGTAGAATGTTAGAGGGACACGGGTAGAATGTTAGAGGGACACGCTTAGAATGTTAGAGGGACACGGGTAGAATGTTAGAGGGACACGGGTAGAATGTTAGAGGGACACGGGTAGAATATTAGAGGGACACGGGTAGAATGTTAGACGTACACGGGTAGAATGTTAGAGGGACACGGGTAGAATGTTAGAGGGACACGGGTAGAATGTTAGAGGGACACGGGTAGAATGTTAGAGGGACACGGGTAGAATGTTAGACGTACACGGGTAGAATGTTAGAGGGACACGGGTAGAATGTTAGACGTACACGGGTAGAATGTTAGAGGGACACGGGTAGAATGTTAGAGGGACACGGGTAGAATGTTAGAGGGACACGGGTAGAATGTTAGAGGGACACGGGTAGAATGTTAGAGGGACACAGGTAGAATGTTAAAAGGACACGGGTAGCCTGTTCTCGACCCTCTGAAAATAATGTTCGTTCTTTTTGTTATCTTTTCAGTCCTTTCTTTCTATTTCACTTGTTTACTGATATTTCAGGCTCTGAACTTTGTTGTTGTATGTTAGTTTCCATTCCATATGTGTATGTTAATTATTTAATTTGCAACATCTGTATGTTAGTTGCTTAATTTGCAATATACGAAGCATTATGTTGGCAGAAGCTGATTTTGCGCCATAAAAGAACTTCTGCTATTACAATGTTATCAAAGCAAATGTTTGATTATTACACAATTGGTGCAGGAATTGCAAGAGCCACTTTGACCAGACTGCGTATGGAGAACGACATCTGGGCTGAATGATAACAATCATATCAGGGGGATGATCGAATTGGGGGAGGAGAGGGGAAGTGGATGTTTTTTTCCGAACGGAGGAGATTAGCGCGCGTTACCCACAACCGGGGTGTGACTGGCTCCATCAGTAGACCCACACTTCGCTGGGCGTTGGAACGGAAAGCGGAGCACGTATGGGAATGCCCGGAGTACGAGGATGTCAATCTCAGATTATAGATTACAGATTACAGCAGGGAGTGTAAACTGTGACCACGTGAAGAAGATGTCAGTCACTGTGTATTTCGCTTAATGTCAGCTTGTTTCCTGTGTTCGTTATAAATGGCGGGTTGTGTTTTTTCTCGAGCACCCTGTCAGAACATTTGGAGATATTTGCTGGATATTGTGTTCTTTTTTTTTAAAAATAACATTTACATACAGTTTTGTTGAGGGATGTCTTTGTGGATGGCTTACAATGGTTGTTTGAAAATCCAGAGCGGAATCAAGAAACGAACATATCATGAAACTCCATCACCATGGAGACGATGGACAGTCCTATCAAATTAGCCAGGCTGTGAATGACACATTAGCCACTTACTAGGACCGCGATGAAGAATGTTTACTAGGGTGTTGATCAGTTCTGGTTCGTCTTGCCATCGCTAACATCTCCATCCCTCATGCCCGTGTTATCTTTCTGCACACGTCTTTGGTCCTGTTTGTGCTCTGTTGACTTTTATCTTTTATTTAGCCGAAGAATCACGTACCCGCGTGGCTGGCCAGCTCCGCTCCTGCTGCTCTTCTTGATCGCATTCCTTTGTGAAGACTGGGCTGGGTTTACGCTCTACAAATAGTGCAGAAAAAAACACATACATAAAGTCACGTGATAGTTACAGGTAGTAGGAGCAAGCTTTACTTAGTAACAAATCATATGTAATGTTTCGGCTTCCGCCTTCGTCAGGTAATACCAAAAAGATATCTCTCTCTCTTTCTGAACCTTAAGTGCCCATGGAACATGGGGCTTCCGCAAGGGTTTTCCACAAATGCCTACCCTTTGCCTTTTTTTTCTGCTCTTGCCCAGGTGAGCCCTCTATTGCTCAACATCCTGTCTGTTGTTCTTCTCCATGTCTCTTTTGGTCTACCCTTACTTCTGTTCTCCTGTGGTGTCCATCTTAGTGCTATTTTTGATAGTGAGTTGTTAGTCAGAGAGATATATACATTCCTTTTATTAAAACTATAATTTGGAAACTTATATAAGAGACGACTGACTGTATATTTTTATACACTATGAGGGAAACTTCAGTTGTTTATCCACACTGGAATCACATAAGAGGAATCATTTACTGTAGAACAGAAATTTTATTCCTTATAACGAGGTCTTTCAAGCACGTTGAAAGCGCTGACACTGGGTCTCTCTGTTTGAAAACCTCTCTTGTCCGCTTTTGCAAAGAAAAGTATTTCACAAAGTGGAAGTGGAGAAACACACCCCACTTCCAATTTGTGAAATACTTTTATTTTATCATGCATTGATCGTAGCCAACAGAAAGCTGACAGTTTCTGCTAACAGTTCTGTGTAGGATACATATTCCGCGACAGAGCGAAGCTTGAAACACAAAAGCAACAGTTTCTCTTGCCAGACCCAGTCGGTAAACTTGAACTGTTTTATCTTCCCAGTTCAGATTCTTAAAGAAGATCGGCAGGTCGTGGGGTCTCCGAGGAGATGAAGAGGGCAGACTTCGTCTGATTTTGTCCGAGTGGGTGTTTATAGTTGATAAGAGAAGTCATTTCATGCTTCAAGAACTTGAAAACACTTCTGCTATTACGTCAATCACCTGATGAAAGTGTCGGGGAGGAAAGACTTACTTGAATTTGAATATTTCTTAAAACAAAGACTGAAAGCCAAAGACGACTATGCTTACGGTGATGGTGAATTTGTTATGACAAAGCCAATCGACCGAATCTGACTGAGATCGAAACCCACAAATTTATAAATTTAGTGAGGGGCAAGAAAAATGTAAACGATGAAATACGTCAAGATAAAATCAAAGAGTTAAAGTCGGGGATTCTCAACTTTAAGGTGCCACCTGAAGGAGGGACTTCAAGTCTGAGGAAGATTTTTTTTTCCATAGGAGAAAAATATAGAATATTTTCTGGATGGTCAGTCAGCACATAGGGGAGGATTCACGGGCAGCCTGGGTTGACATGGGAGGACTGGTACCTGGGACGTTGTGAACTACTGATGTAAAATGATTTGTGTAGACAGGGTTGTCAGGTGGTATGAGTGCTGTATTACCGTATGGTGTGTAGACAGGGTTGTCAGGTGGTATGAGTGCTGTATTACCGTATGGTGTGTAGACAGGGTTGTAGGTGGTATGAGTGCTGTATTAGCGTATGGTGTGTAGACAGGGTTGTCAGGTGGTATGAGTGCTGTATTACCGTATGGTGTGTAGACAGGGTTGTAGGTGGTATGAGTGCTGTATTAGCGTATGGTGTGTAGACAGGGTTGTAGGTGGTATGAGTGCTGTATTACCGTATGGTGTGTAGACAGGGTTGTCAGGTGGTATGAGTGCTGTATTAGCGTATGGTGTGTAGAACATATAGAAACGAAGAAAAAAAAATGAAGGCGAAAACGATGGCAATAAAAGTGTGGATTTCGGAGAAATGATTGAAACGTTTGAAGTCATGAACAAAAGAGCAAGAGACCGACAACAGTTACTAGAAGATGGTCACCATCAAAAGATGGCTGGGGCACAACTTTTACATTTCTGTCATTACACAAAGCTGGAGATTCAGCACGGTTAGCTTTCATAGAATGATGATGATGATGATTTGTTTCTATAACTTTAATAAGAGTTATGAACCAAATGGACTCGAGCAAGATAACATTGTTAGCTTAGCTACAGAATAAGCGGTACAGGCTCTCTCTAAGACACGAGGCAGGTGGAAAGGACGGAGTTATCGATCGTTATAAAGGAGAAGTGTATGTTTGTACTTTCACACAAGTTTTCAGTGTATTAAAAAAAACCCATAATAATAAAGCACTTCACGGATTTGCTCCACCCAGTTTCATATCAGTAATCCAAACCCACGCCCCGCCATAAGTGCATTTCTCGCACAGGAAAACAAAATTAATCACAGGAAACTCCGTAGTCAGTTTTGTGTTTAAAAAAATCATATCAGCTTCCTTGTTAGCTTTGTAGTGTCGAAGTAAGTGGGAGCATTGTCTGCCAATGTTACTGTGTGCCAGTGTTACTGCCTGTCAGTGTTACTGTCTGCCAATGTTACTGCCTGCCAATGTTACTGTCTGCCAATGTTATTGCCTGCCAATGTTACTGCCTGCAAATATGTTGTCAATGTCTGAGACAATCAAATATGTTGTTTGTGACTGAGACAATGAAATGTGTTGTTTGTGATTGAGACAATGAAATGTATTGTCTGTGACCGAGGTAGTGAAATATGTTGTCTGTGACCGAGGTAATGAAATGTCATGTTGTCTGTGACCGAGGTAGCGAAATGTCATGTTGTCTGTGACCGAGGTAGCGAAATGCCATGTTGTCTGCTACCGAGGTAGCGAAATGTCATGTTGTCTGTGACCGAGGTAATGAAATGTCATGTTGTCTGCGACCGAGGTAGCGAAATGTCATGTTGTCTGCGACCGAGGTAGCGAAATGTCATGTTGTCTGTGACCGAGGTAGCGAAATGTCATGTTGTCTGTGACCGAGGTAGCGAAATGTCATGTTGTCTGTGACCGAGGTAGCGAAATGTCATGTTGTCTGTGACCGAGGTAATGAAATGTCATGTTGTCTGTGACCGAGGTAGCGAAATGTCATGTTGTCTGTGACCGAGGTAATGAAATGTCATGTTGTCTGTGACCGAGGTAGCGAAATGTCATGTTGTCTGTGACCGAGGTAGCGAAATGCCATCTAGTATGCCGACAGGACAGAGAAAATACGGCCACAAAACCATATCCTCCAAGCATGGGCGTCTTAACAGCATCGGGGCCCCCTGAACAAATCTGGGCCCCCAGCGTTCCTCTCTGAGCTGTGCAAGTAATGTTAGGAATTGAAGTACACATATTACAATTAAGCATATTTTTATTAGTACTTTCAATAAAATTAACTTTCACTGGTGAGAAAACGTGCTGTAAAGTAAAGATTAATCGAACGCATATGTAGAACTTATTATATTATAAGAAAAAGTAGCACATGGAAAAGAACTGCATGATATCTCCATTGACTTTAAAAAAACTTATGACAGCATAGATATGAGCAACTTATGGAAAATTATGAAAGAATCTGAGATTATTAATGAAACTAATTAGCATAAATATCTAAGTAGTGCAGTAAGTTTTAAAGAACAACAATTTCATCCTATATATCATTGTGCTATATATAAATAAGAATTACGCAAGAGAAGATTCTACATTCATATACATAGATTTCCATGGGCTGGCTGGGCCCCCATACACTTGGTGGGCCCATGTGTTAAGTCGGCACTGGTTCGAAGTGTCAGAGTGGCAGGAAGAGACAAGCTTTACCTTGCTTTGTGAGGCGCAGAGAAAAGTTCACGAAGAAGGAAGGTTCGAATCCTTGACCTTGTCATCACGTGACAGACCCGTGCTTTGTCAGTTTTTGAAGGCTCCATCTTTTATATTAAACTTTAGTCTTGTGCGCCAGAAGGAAGCCAAACTTGGATTTGCTGTAATACTTCACGTTCTGACCCCCGTGCAGTGAGACATTTTGTGACAGACATAATGAACATAACAGGATGTCCATGAATGTGTTAGGAATGCAGGGAAATTCCCGCGTGCACGCATTCTTTCTGTCGCGAGAGAAAGCTTTCGTTGCTCGAGTTTGTTAAATTATCGACACACTGCTGATAAAAGTTAAGATAAATATTATCATCAAAAGTTAAGATAATCATTAAACTATTGACAAATTCATTGTTGGAGCAATCTTCTGGTCAGTAGATGATTCAGAAGGCAGAAACTAACAACAGATGCTCTGTTCAGTTTGGCAGTTCTTCTCCCTCCCTCGGCCTCACACTGCTGTCCCTCGGCCTCACACTGCTGTCACTCGGCCTCACACTGCTGTCCCTCGGTCTCACACTGCTGTCCCTCGGCCTCGCACTGCTGTCCCTCGGCCTCACACTGCTGTCCCTCGGCCTCACACTGCTGCTCTTCGGCCTCACACTGCTGCTACTCGGCCTCACACTGCTGCTCCTCGGCCTCACACTGGTTCTCCTCGGCGTCACACTGCTGCTCCTCGGCCTCACACTGCTGCTCCTCGGCCTCACACTGGTTCTCTTCGGCGTCACACTGCTGCTCCTCGGTGTCACACTGCTGCTCCTCGGCCTCACACTGCTGCTCCTCGGCCTCACACTGCTGCTCCTCGGCCTCACACTGGTTCTCCTCGGCGTCACACTGCTGCTCCTCGGCCTCACACTGGTTCTCCTCGGCGTCACACTGCTGCTCCTCGGCGTCACACTGCTCCTCCTCGGCCTCACACTGCTGCTCCTCGACCTCACACTGCTGCTCCTCGACCTCACACTGCTGCTCCTCGGCGTCACACTGCTGCTCCTCGGCGTCACACTGCTCCTCCTCGGCCTCACACTGCTGCTCCTCGACCTCACACTGCTGCTCCTCGGCCTCACACTGCTGCTCCTCGGCGTCACACTGGTTCTCATCAGCGTCACACTGGTTCTCCTCGGCGTCACACTGGTTCTCCTCGGCGTCACACTGCTGCTCCTCGGCGTCACACTGGTTCTCCTCGACCTCACACTGCTGCTAATCGGCCTCACACTGCTGCTACTCGGCCTCACACTGGTTCTCCTCGGCCTCACACTGCTGCTCCTCGGCCTCACACTGCTGCTCCTCGACCTCACACTGCTGCTCCTCGGCGTCACACTGCTGCTCCTCGGCGTCACACTGGTTCTCATCAGCGTCACACTGGTTCTCCTCGGCGTCACACTGGTTCTCCTCGGCGTCACACTGCTGCTCCTCGGCGTCACACTGGTTCTCCTCGACCTCACACTGCTGCTAATCGGCCTCACACTGCTGCTACTCGGCCTCACACTGGTTCTCCTCGGCCTCACACTGCTGCTCCTCGGCCTCACACTGCTGCTCCTCGACCTCACACTGCTGCTCCTCGGCGTCACACTGCTGCTCCTCGGCCTCACACATTCTTTTACTTTCAACTCAGCCATGGCAGCCAGAGATGCTACGTCACGTGTGTGTCAACAACTTTTCTCCTACCTGCTCCTCGAGGGTGATAAATATGTCTACCTGATCTAGCAACCGTCCAGATGGTTCTGTACGTGCAGACAGACCTAGCAACCCGTCATTTCCAGGAGCGCCTGCATGTCCCGGGGAAGATATGAAAGTGATTTTACAGGCTGTCAGATTCTTGGTTGACTCAGACCATAAGATCTATATTAATGCTGGGATCTTCTTTAATTGATCCATTTTCTGAAATCTAAAAAATAATGACAGAAGATGTTTTTTTTAAATAAAAATACTAAGCTACTAGGTGTCTCTTTTGTTAGCTACACTAACATGAAACACTGAAGCCAAGTAGTGATGATTAGATGGAGAAATTTGGAGGATTTTGTGGTGTAAATAGTGTATATGTTAGAGAGAAAATATGACTGAATTAATAATATCGTCTATTATTAATGATATCATCATAGACATGATACCATATATAGACATGGAATGACTGAAGTAGTAATATCGTCTGGTACTAGACATGGAATGACTGAAATAGTAATACCGTCTTGTACTAGACATGGAATGACTGAAGTAGTAATATCGTCTGGTACTAGACATGGAATGACTGAAATAGTAATACCGTCTTGTACTAGACATGGAATGACTGAAGTAGTAATATCGTCTGGTACTAGACATGGAATGACTGAAGTAGTAATACCGTCTTGTACTAGACATGGAATGACTGAAGTAGTAATATCGTCTGGTACTAGACATAGAATGACTGAAATAGTAATATCGTCTTGTACTAGACATGGAATGACTGAAGTAGTAATATCGTCTGGTACTAGACAATGAATGACTGAAATAGTAACATCGTCTTGTACTAGACATGGAATGACTGAAGTAGTAATATTGTCTGGTACTAGACATGGAATGACTGAAGTAGTAATATCGTCTGGTACTAGACATGGAATGACTGAAGTAGTAATATCGTCTGGTACTAGATATGGGATGATTGAAGTAGTAATATCGTCTGGTACTAGACATGGAATGATTGAAGTAGTAATATCGTCTGGTACTAGACATAGAATGACTGGAGATAAAGGTAGACAGACGTGTATGGTTCAATTTGATAGAAAAGATAGAAAGAGTGAGGAAAATGGGCAGGAAGAAATATTTTTAGAGTTTGTATTCTGTTGTGTTGTTTTTTGGTGATCCTTAAGAAATGCTTTTGCCGAAATATTGGATTGTTGTATGTTCTTCATTTAAACATGCTCATCTTCCTTTCTGCTGTTCTTGTTCATCCCAACTTTCTCCATTCTTTCTATCTTTTTTTTTGTTGTAAAACTGAATCAAACGTCTCTGTCCACTTTTATTACTATTATCACCTTTACCATAGTCGTCATTTCTTTTATCTATCTGATTCTAGAGACAGAATGATTGAAGTAGTTATTTTGTCTACACGAAAGAGAAGAGAGATTGTTCAGCTAGCTTGATCTGCTTGATATTCGTGCCAGTAGATAAGCAACATGATGTCTTGAAATGTCTTCTCTATGTGTGTGATAGTGCGAGACTGTGCAAGAGATTGCACACAAGCAGTTAGTCACGCTTGGCTGGTGCTAAAGCTGAGAAGATCAAAAATAGTTTTTGTTTTGTTTATGTTTTTGTACATTCATTGACAAGAAAACTTGAAAACTTTTAGTAATGTAGGAAAGGGGGGGGGGGGGGGTTAATGGAATGTAAATCTTAATTTCTGTAAGATCTTTTCTTGAATCTCAACATGAGAGGAAAAGGAGGGGGGGGGGGGGGGTGTGGCGCAATCTCTGTCTTGGAACACTATTTATAGATCTTTCGTACAGCTGCACTTGTCATGTACGTGTGTGCTTCTGTATACACACAAGTATGTGTGCTATGGAAAGAGAGAGATACACAGAGAGACAGAGAGAGAGAGAGACAGGGAGAGACAGAGAGAATTCTAGCAGACTGGAACATATTGATTTGGGTTTCGATGTAGACCTTGAAGGATAATAATTTTTGTCCCACACGCGACAAGAAAATGGGAAAGAACATGGTTCTAGAAGACACGGTCACATAATTCAGATGAAAGCACACACCACAAGAAAAGTACGGCAGACAACATATTATGTAAGGCTTCATTTTCCCTCAATCCCGAAAATCCTACTTCTGTGTACACATCCTGATATCAGCATGGATATTTTCAGTGAAATTAACTGCCCGGTGTCATATCTTTGATCTGGACAACAAAGTCCTCGTCACATCTTTGAATTTTCGGTAGTAATGTTATCAATTGTGTGCCTTTTGTTGTTAGTCAGGTTGTTGATTTGGTCAAGCTATTGGTGTTGTTCTCGAGGGAGGGTAAAGTTTGACGGCAAGCATACTTTAATTCCTTCTACCGTCATTATTTGAGGGATTCCAGCTTGTAATGTGAAGAAGTCTGATGGCCTACGTTGACAATGGGCGCTTGACGTTTCGCGTGTTGTCAGTACTGTTTTTTTTCCTAATATAAATCATTACATGAGTCTTATAAATGTTTGAATCTATTTATAATAGTTTATGGCATTTTTGGGACATATTTCTATCTATTATTTGCCAGTATCTGAATTTCTTCGGTTTAGCCAGAGTGACTTTAAAAGCTCCGTCATTTAAAACAAAGATGAAGGTATTGTGCTTTCACTGAACCTACATGAACTCTAAAGGGCAGAATGTGAGACGGGCCTGCGTGCCCAATTCTTAACCCTTTTGAAATAAAGATCAATCAATCAATCAACCAGTGGAGTTTTACTGCTGAAGTTTTGCTGCTGAAGTTTTACTGCTGAAATTTTGCTGTTGAAATTTTACTGCTGAAGTAAGTAACTTCCTTTATATCTCAAATGTTTGACTTCCGCTTTTTTCCAGTTTGGAATGATTATTTCAATCAATTTTCTTTAACTTAATAAATGATCTTGCTCTAACAATCAGGACGATTCACATTTAAACATTTCCCAACTTCTGAATGAGATTTATTCATCAAAAACTAATTGTTTACAAAATGTAACCCCACAGTTGGAGGTGACCTGTCGGTAGTACACGAGACCTCTCTGAGAAGGACGAAACGAGACAGTTACAAGAGGTCAGGGGACAGACTGAGTGTTCTGAGTATAGAGAGATTTTCAGCTCCAAGCGACGGGGATGATGATACCTGCACACCAATAGACTCTTCTTATGACGAGGTGAGCAGAGAGTTACACTTGCACGAATACCTACGGAGATATGTCAGATTTACTGGATGATGGATAGGTCAGATGTCAGTAAATGTTAGATAAATCATATTTCACTAATGTTAGATAGATCAAATGCCACTAAATGTTGGATAAATCAAGTACCACTAAATGTTAGATAGATCAGATGTCACTAATGTTAGATAGATCAAATGTCACTAAATGTTTATAAGTCAGATGTCATTAAATGTTGATATATCAGATATCATTAAATGATGACAGATCAGATGTCACTAACTGTTAATAGATGAGATGCCATTAATGTTAGATTAGATTAGATGCAACTAAATGTTGGACAGACCAGATATCACTTATTGCTGGATAGATCAGATGTCACTTAATGCTGGATAGACCATATGTTACTTAATGCTAGATAGATCATATGATGCTTAATGTGGATAGATCAGATATTACTTAATGCTAGATAGATCAGATGTTACTTAATGCTAGATAGATCAGATGTATCACAGCTTTAATGCAGTGCTTCGTGTATAGCTGTATACTTATACACTAATTATCAGATGTTACTTAATGATGGATAGATTAGATGTTATCGATTGCTGCCATCTTTCGCCACTTCTCTTTGAGCTGTCAGTGTTTCATAGAAATTAGCTTTATCACAATATGTAGGTTTCATGTCCTAGTTTTTGCATTTAGTGAAAAACAATATTTGCATATATGCGCGTACAAGTGTATGTGACTGTGCGTCACTGAGAGGGAGAGAAAGAGAGAGAGAGAAGGGAGAGAGAGAGAGAGAACTACTGTACACATATACTAGCATTAAAACGTTCAAGAAAATTGCACGCTATAATGTTACAGTCATGAACAATCCTGCATCTTTAAAATAAATAACCCGATTATAAAGAGATGTATGTAGTTTATGGTAAAGTAGATAACGACTGCGGTAAAACTGGTTCTAGTAATACATTACATAATACATAACCAGCATAGTTTTCTCCCTTTCATCGCCGCTAACATCTGATTGGTTCGATTTGTTTTCCTTTGTGGTCTCCCAGCCTTGTCTTTAGGCCGCATTCTGTTGTATTGTGTACAAGAAGGGATGCCACAAAGCTAAGTTCTTCATTTTCATTTTTTTTCTT
This sequence comes from Achatina immaculata, assembly GCA_009760885.1. Classification (NCBI taxonomy): domain Eukaryota; kingdom Metazoa; phylum Mollusca; class Gastropoda; order Stylommatophora; family Achatinidae; genus Lissachatina; species Lissachatina immaculata. Next base: position 8,405,092 of record CM019693.1, read on the forward strand.
TTATTTTGTGTTTGTTTTTGTATGTAATCCTTGAAAAAAAAAGAGCTCGCGTTGAAATATTGGATGTTGTATGTTTTTCACTTTTTTGTGTTTTTTTTCTCACTTTTCTCACTCCCTCTATCGCTTTGTAAAACTGTACCATACACCTCTATCTACCTGTATGTAACTTATGAATTATTTGTTGCTATATATGTTATTTATAAAATCACCCTCCTATCTTTTGCTGCTTTAGTTTCTGCCATCATTTGATCATATTTCTCACTTTATCAAAATTGTATCAATCTTTCACCAGCTTCTTGCTTGTCTCAGATGATGTTCATCCCTGTTTCTCTCCCCTGTTTCTCCAAAGCCAAAATGTGACCAATAGCACTTTCCTTTAAATGCACTTCCTACGTGCCTGAACTTACGTTATGGAATTTAAATTTGTTCCTGAAGGTAGAAAACTTTGACTTGCTGGTTGATGTTCAGGTTTTCTGGGTCAACAAAACATATCTGATGTCTGGCAGATTGTCCAGGTCTGGCAGCCGCTTTTGTCTGACCTATTTCATTGTTTTCAATAGTCACAAATAATAGTGGCTTGTATGTCATTCATGCAAATGAATGAATGTATGTCACAAATGATAATGTTTTTATGTCACAAGTAATATTGGCTGTTATGTCACAAATCCGACTTACCAGCCCCACAGCTAAATGTCAACCTAGATGAAATTACAGTGCATGAAATTGAAACAGCAGTGAATTTAATGGCTAACAACAAAGCTGCAGTTGAAGATGAAATAACACCGGAAATGTTAAAAGCTATCAATAGTGACAACATAAGACAACTATAGAGAATGTTTAATAAGATTTAGAAAGAAGAAAAGGTCCCTTCTAAATGGAAAAAAGGAATCTTTGTTAAAATACCACAAAAGGCAAACTTAGTGACTGTAACAATTGCCGAGGAGTATCCTTAATATCATTTATGTCAAAAGTATTTTGCAAAGTCATTTTGAACAGACTTAAAGATATAGTGAATACAGCAATGAGAGAAGAACAAGCAGGATTTCGAAAAGGGAGAAGCTGTCTCGACCAGATCTTTACTCTAAGAATAATACTTGAAGAACATATTGAAAAACAGAAACCATTAATACTTAACTTCATAGATTTTAAAAAGGCATTTGATAGCATACACAGAGATTCATTGTGGTGAATTTTAAGTCTATAAGGAATACCATCTAAAATTGTCAACATCATTAAGGACTTCTACAATGGATATGTTTGTGCAGTCAAGACAGAAGAAGGAATGAGTGAATGGTTCCAGATTGAAACAGGTGTGAAACAAGGATGTATACTGTCTCCTTTACTTTTTGGAATTACAATAGACTTCATAATGAAAAAATGCTGCACAGGTAACACAGGTACTGACTGGGTACATGGGACCCAACTAGAAGATCTTGATTTTGCTGATAACATAACTCTTATCAGTAACAATGTGAATTCCATGCAAGAAAAACAGATAGCCTGTCTTCACTGGCTAGCAAAATAGAACTTGAAATTAACAAGGACAAAACAAAAGTAATGAAAATTCCCATTAATCAAAATGGAAAAATACACATAGAAGGGACAGATATTGAAGAAGTCAATCAATTTGCATACCTTGGCAGCTACATAGACCAGGATGGTGACACTAGAAAGGAAGTTAGGATAAGAATTGCAAAAGCAGCATTAATCTTCAAGAATCTTGAGAACATATGGAATTCAAAAGTTATAAGCACAAAAACCAAGTTAAGACTATTCAATTCAAATGTAATATTCACCCTCATTTATGCATGCGAAAGCTGGAAAACAACTAAAGAAATAGACAAGAAATTAGACTCTTTTGAAAACAAATGCCTAAGGAAAATACTCGGCATCAAGTAGAACGAATTCAAGAACAAATCAGAGATAAGACAGATGAACAAACAACAACCAGTCTCATGGGTGATCAGGAAAAGGAGATGGACATATGTTGGTCATGTGATGAGAAGAAATGATCAGAGAATCCCAAAACAAGCTATCAAGTGGAACACAACAGGCCAAAGAAAAAGAGGCAGACCGCGTGAAACTCTGAAGAGGACATTGTTAAGAGAGGCCAAATTAACAGGCATAAAATCCCTTGATGAGGTTGAAAGACTCGCCGAAGACAGGAAAAATTGGTGAACTACCTTGCGAGCTCTATGCGACGTTTAACGGCACGGGAAGGATATAAGATATGTCAGAAATGAAAGTGGTCTTTATGTCACAAATAATAGTGGTTTTTATGGCACAGTTAATGGTGACTTTTATGTTACAACTGGTTATAACTTATGTCACAATTAATAATATTATAATACTGATATTTCTGAACACTTCTACAACAGGCGAGCAAGTAAACTCTGTCAGCATAGCTCTTAACTCAATCACTGTTTTTGTCAACACTACACACACACACACACACACACACACGCACACACCCTCGCAAGCAAATACAAACAGGCAGTTCTCTGTTGTATCTGCAGGTCTTCTTCTTATATCTCTCTGCCTTTCTATCTATCTGTCTCTCTGTTTTCATCTGTCTGTCTCTCACCCTCTCCCCATCTCTCTGCCTGCTTCCTTCTCTGTCTGTAGGTCTGTCTGTCTCTGCTTTTCTATCTGTCTAGCTGTTTTTCTCTCGCTATGTCTGTCTGTTTGTCTGTCTGTCTGTCTGTCTGTCTGTCTGTCTGTCTCTGCCTTATCCGTCTAGCTGTTTTTCTCTTTCTATGTCTGTCTATCTGTCTGTCTGTCTCTGCCTGTCTATCTGTCTAGCTGGTTTTTCTCTCTCTATGTCTGTCTGTTTATCTGTCTGTCTGTCTGTCTCTGCCTTTCTATCTGTCTAGCTGTTTTTCTCTCTCTATGTCTGTCTGTTTATCTGTCTGTTTGTCTCTGCCTTTCTATCTGTCTAGCTGCTTTTCTATCTCTATGTCTGTTTGCCTGTCTCTCTCTCTGCCTTTCTATCTGTCTAGCTGTTTTTCTCTCTCTATGTCTGTCTGTTTATCTGTCTGTTTGTCTCTGCCTTTCTATCTGTCTAGCTGTTTTTCTATCTCTATGTCTGTTTGCCTGTCTCTCTCTCTGCCTTTCTATCTGTCTAGCTGTTTTTCTCTCTCTATGTCTGTCTGTTTATCTGTCTGTCTGTCTCTGCCTTTCTATCTGTCTAGCTGTTTTTCTCTCTCTATGTCTGTCTGTTTATCTGTCTGTTTGTCTCTGCCTTTCTATCTGTCTAGCTGTTTTTCTCTCTCTATGTCTGTCTGTTTATCTGTCTGTTTGTCTCTGCCTTTCTATCTGTCTAGCTGCTTTTCTATCTCTATGTCTGTTTGCCTGTCTCTCTCTCTGCCTTTCTATCTGTCTAGCTGTTTTTCTCTCTCTATGTCTGTCTGTTTATCTGTCTGTCTGTCTCTGCCTTTCTATCTGTCTAGCTGTTTTTCTCTCTCTATGTCTGTCTGTTTATCTGTCTGTTTGTCTCTGCCTTTCTATCTGTCTAGCTGCTTTTCTATCTCTATGTCTGTTTGCCTGTCTCTCTCTCTACCTTTCTATCTGTCTAGCTGTTTTTCTCTCTCTATGTCTGTCTGTTTGTCTGTCTATCTGTCTCTCTCTCTGCCTTTCTATCTGTCTAGCTGTTTTTCTCTCTCTATGTATGTCTGTTTGTCTGTCTCTCTCTCTGCCTTTCTATCTGTCTAGCTGTTTTTCTCTCTCCGTGTCTGTCTGTTTGTCTGTCTGTCTGTCTCTCTCTCTGCCTTTCTATCTGTCTAGCTGTTTTTCTCTCTATGTCTGTCTGTCTGTCTGTCTCTCTGTGTCTTTCACCATATCTTATATAACGATCCCCATGTCTAAATAAAAGCAGATTTGTATAACAAAGAAAAAGAAAAGCAAAGAAAACAAAATATTTCGACTTCCGTCTTCATCAAAGAAAACAGACTAACATTTAAATTCTTAACACGAGCAACAACGAGACTGCTATATAGACATCAGGTACCGTGCCGACTGGCGTTGGCTATTAGGCTTCTCCAGAGTACACGATCGTTCATGCAGGCCATCAGCTCAGTTGGTGATCTCCTCTCACACCATCCCGTCAGACTGTCCAGTATCAATTCTCTTGGTCTTCCCCTGGCTCTTCTTCCTTCTATTTTTCCTGTTGTTTCAGTGCTACCTCTTCTCATTGCTTGTCCTATAAAAGTACATTCTCTCTCTCTCTCTCTCTCTCTCTCTCTCTCTCTCTCTCTCTCTCTCTTATATTTTTGCCAAGGTTTTTTTTGTATCTCTAGCTCTTCTTATACATTCTTCATTAATTATTTTTGCTGTCCTGGGGATTCGCAACATTCTTCTAATAAACCACATTTCTGCTGCTTCCAATGATTTTTGTGCAGACTTGCCTATTGTCCATGATTCACTTCCATATAACAAGATAGGTTCAATATAGCATTTTAGGACTCCTTTTCTAACATTCATTGATAAAGATGTGTTGGATAATATGTTTCTAATTCTCAGAAATGAAGTCTTTGCTTGGCCTATTCTGTTCCTAATTTCTGTTCTGCATTTCCCATCTGAAGTTATTACTGCTCCAAGGTATTTGAATGTCTGCACCTGCTTTAGAATAGTTCCGTTTAATTTAATACTGCATGTTGGTGGATTCTGTTTCTTAGATGTAACCATAGTCTCTGTCTTTTTGATGTTCAAAGTAAGGCCTTTCTGTTCACTTTCTTTGGCCACTTAATCCAAGAGATTTTGCAGGTCTTGTTGGTTTTCAGTTATCAATACTGTGTCGTCAGCATACCGAAGGTTGTTAATATTATATCCTCCTACTTTTATACTTGGTTCTGTGATGATTGTTCTTAGAATATTCTCACTGTACAGAGAAAAAAGATCTGGAGATAGTACCCATCCTTGTCGCACTCCCCGTTTTATAGGTTCATATTTTCCAGGTTTATTGTCAACTCGAATCACTGCTTCCTGCTGCTGGTATAAATGTTTTACAGTCCTCATGTCTTTGCCGTCTATGATTATGTCTTCAAGCATTTTAATAATATCATCATGTTTCACCCTGTCGAATGCCTTGGTATAATCAATGAAGCATAAGTAGAGATCTTTCTGTGCTTCTAAAGCTCTTTCTGTTCATTCATTCATTTACATGTCCCTTGCTGAACTTTGCCTCCCTAACAGCACTACTGTAGGCCTCTCGGTTGTGAGCAAGATGGCCTGCTGCTGATGCATCCATTTGCAGATCATCAACGATGTCTTGCAGCCATCTTCGCCTTGGTCTTCCTCTCTTTCTTTTTCCCATTATGTACCCTTTCAAGAAGGTCTTTTCTAGATTATCATGACTTTTAATGTGTCCAAAACATTTAAGTTTTATCTCTTTAATCCTCTTTACTAGCCAGCCTTCTTCAATATTAAGTTCTTATAGTATGGATATATTTGTTCCTTTCTGTGTCCATGATATTTGAAGAACTCTTTCTGTTAGTGTTCATAAAGCTTAAATGGCATTGTGTGCTCCCTTTTCTTCAACAAATCCAAACTGTTCATCTATTTCCATTTTTATCTTTTCCCTTGTTCTTCTCATAATAATTCTCAGAAGTAGCTTTGTTATGTGACATGAGAAGCTGATAGTCCAGTGGTCCTCACATTCCTTTGCACCTGGTGTCTTTGGTAGTGTTATAAACGTGGGTTACTGGGCATACAACTACCGTTGTAAATGTCATTCAGTAACTTGGTTATTACTTTTATTCCTATCTCCTCTAGCGCCTCTATTTCTTCTATTGTTATATTATCAGGCCCAGTCGCATTTCCTTTCTTCATGTGTTTGATGGCGTCTATGATTTCATCTTCAAGTATTGGTGGTCCATCACAGTTTTCAGTATCTGGTGTTATTTGTGTTTTTTTTCCTCCATATAGATATATCTTCATAAAGATAACATATTATACAGTATTAACAACAGTAAGAAATGGAACAGGAAAAGCAAGGAAAAAAAAACCACTGACTTGTAGTAAATACCATAAGGATAAAGAGAAAGTAATACAAATTGTTACTGCAACAACAAAAACAACACTCTAATGAACAGCTTCAAGCAATGCCTAATGAAGAATTTCAGTGCCTAATGAACAGCTTCATGCAGTTTCTAATTAAGAGCTTCAGTGTCTAATGAACAGCTTCATACAGCTTCATGCAGTTTCGGTTAACTCTTTGTGTTGGATTTTCAGACCGATTCAGCGCGGGAAGGCATACTCAAGATGAGGGAACTCTTGGTCAAAGGTGTCTTAGACAGCGAGAAGAGTTATCTGGCCATTTTGTCTGTTCTTATAAATGTAAGTACTTGTATGTTTCGTTATTTAGATGCAAGTACTTGTATGTTTCGTTGTTTAGATGTAAGTACTTGTATGTTTCGTTGTTTAGATATAAGTATTTATATGTTTCGTTGTTTAGATGTATTTATATGTTTCGTTGTTCAGATGTAAGTACTGTATGTCTCGTTGTTTAGATGTAAGTACTTGTATGTTTCGTTGTTTAGATGTAAGTACTTGAGCGTTTCGTTGTTTAGATGTAAGTACTGATATGTTTTATTGTTTATATGTAAGTACTTATATGTTTTGTTGTTTATATGTAGCTATTTCTATGTTTTGTTGTTTAGATATAAGTACTTGTATGTTTTGTTCTTTAGATATAAGTACGTGTATATTTTGTTGTAAATACTTGTATGTTTTGTTGAACAAATGATAAAGAATGTAGCAAAAGGAATGGCTCACTTTTGGAGACCATCAGACTAGAGCTAGTCAATATCCTATCCTCCATCTCCTGTGATGCTCCAAGCTACAAGACGTTGTACTTGTCCAGCTTGACAAACAGGACAAGAGTCGAGGGTGATTGTAAGATAAAGACGAGAAATATAGGACGGCATGATAGCTTCCAGTACACGCTAAATCTTTCATTTTACATGTAACACTTTTGTACAAATTATTGTCTCCGTGACCTAGTTGTCATGTTCTGTACACAGACACTTGCGTGCCTGATCCGAGTTTCGTATTATTGTGAGAAGAATACACTGTACAGCCTAAGTAGTGTTTGGCTAGCAGATACTGTGTGCTGTTTTTGAAACAAAATGTCTCACTCGTGGAAACAGTCGACTTTAATAGTTAAATATAAAGCATTATCTCATCTGCCCCGTTCTCGTGTTTTACTCATACTTTGTATAGTCATCCATGCTGTCTCCAGCACGTACATGTACATTCTGTACAGGTCAAGGTACACAGTGAAAAAGAAGTAGCTACGAGGGCAACAAAGAGATGGAAACATTCAGAAAACAACATAATGGAGGCGAGACCTAGAAAATTAAAAAGCACATAAACATGGCGTGATGAAAGAATGAAAATAAGGGGATGGTAGCCCAAACGCTCTCTCTCTCTCTCTCTCTCTCTCTCTCTCTCTCTCTCTCTCTCTCTCTCTCTCTCTCTCTCTCTAGTAGAAGACAAACAGCCGTATAGTCAGATTTTCTTCCTGTGTTTGCTCTTTGTTGAATTTTGTATACCATATTGTTCTGCTGTATATTAAAGCTTTATGCTGGAGAACTTGGTCTTGTAAGAACAAATTAAAGTTCTTAACCCAAGATGAACAATGAAAACAATCATTACGGCCTTTTCACCACATCCCTTGTCCCACCAGCTGAATAGAATTCTTCGCTCCACAGTTTCAAGTATTGAAAGACTGGAACACACGAAATACAATTCACTTGACGTCCCGTATACAAAAGGCAATAATTAGTGTATGAGTATATAACTATACACGGAGCCACTGCAGTAAAGCTGTGATACCAAAATGTTTAAACTAGGGAAACGAAAAGTAGGAACAGCTTTATTACTTAGCGAGTACACAGGATGCCCAACAGCATGACAGCCACGTGCAGAAAGTCACGTAGAGGTCCTTGTAAAAACTAAAACAGATTTCCGTCAAATTGATGTCAAAATGTCTTACAACGTACCCTCTTGGGGAAAACCCATTTCCTGTATTGGTGGGAGGGTGGGTAGTTGTTCGTCTGATATAGATACTTGTACGACCTCCCTATAACTGCGAGCTGTTGCTCTTCACAGCCGATGCTGTAGAGATGTTGAGGCACAGCATCGTATCGGCGTGGGAGCGGGTTATGGCGGCTACTTTTTCAGTCCCGGAGTACAGCTAACAACCAGGGGGTGTGCAATGCTTCTTTAGCAGACTCCACCACCATGGGGACTATGGCGATCACTGCCCCATTAGCCAGGCTAGGCCTGTTACTGGGGGTACCACGGAGAGGTGGGACAGGGTCTTGGTCAGCTATGGTTCGCTAACCCTGACGCTGGCATATCAGCTACGGGTCGGTGATTACCTCATCGGACAAGCGACTTGAGTCACTTTAAAGACTCGACTTGGATTCGACCTGAGAATGAATAATAGCAACTTCGACTTGACTATCCACTTGACATTTTATAAAGTCAGTCGACTCGACGGCCACATCTACTTTCTACGCTGGTGCAAAGTCCATTTTAGTAAAGTGAAAGATTTGTATGCCCAACCATGGACACTTCAGAAGCATTGGTCGTGCAAGGATCTGATAAAGTGAGATAGTCTGATCTGATAAAGTGAGATAGTCTGATCTGATAAAGTGAGATAGTCTGATCTTATAAAGTGAGATAGTCTGATCTGATAAAGTGAGATAATCTGATCTTATAAAGTGAGATAGTCTGATCTGATAAAGTGAGATAGTCTGATCTGATAAAGTGAGATAGTCTGATCTGATAAAGTGAGATAGTCTGATCTGATAAAGTGAGATAGTCTGATCTGATAAAGTGAGATAATCTGATCTGATAAAGTGAGATAATCTGATCTGATAAAGTGAGATAGTCTGATCTGATAAAGTGAGATAGTCTGATCTGATAAAGTGAGATAGTCTGATCTAATAAAGTGAGATAGTCTGATCTGATAAAGTGAGATAGTCTGATCTGATAAAATGAGATAGTCTGATCTGATAAAGTGAGATAGTCTGATCTGAGATTTGTAATTAGTTTTAACTTATAAGAGAAAAAAAAGAGGGGGGGGGGGATATCCACGGCTTCTGTCCTTACAAATGGAAGGAATTGACAACAAAGAAACTAAGAGACTAAAAACTGGTCCAACTGGAGCGGATGTTTTTCCGAAGATTAATATTGCATTCCTAATAGATTTTAACATAAAATGAGTAAATGACCGCCCAGATATTTGATAAAGTGAAGAATGAAATATATAAATATATATGGTGTCAGTTTTATTTGCTTTCACAAGTTCCAAAGTCTTGACATGCTGAAGTAATCACAGGAAACTACCTCCAGCCACTCTGAGTTTTTACTTATAGACTTCACTTGAGGCTTGACTGAGACTTGACATGAAGCTGCTTCTAAGAACTTGAGACTTGACTTGAGTCTTGATTTGAGACTTGAATATTGTGACTTGAGACTTGACATGAGTCTTGATTTGAAACTTGAAGATTGTGACTTGAGACTTGACTTGAGACTTGCCACGAAGAGTTTGAATGCATCTCTGCCTAGAAGCACGAAACTTGCATGTTATTCCATAAATTCACCTGAAGTTCCACACACTTGACGCATCATTTCTCAAGTTTCTTTAACCCTTTCACCCCGCTGAAATCTAGTCATAGAAATACTCCTCGTATATTACAAATTACAATCAGCCATTACTCTTGCAACTAATAATATTTAATACATGCTGGTGAACGTAGACTTGACCTCACTGATAAGATTCTTTTTATCTGATAAGATTGTATTACATTCTTCCTTTAGTCTGGCGGAGGTACGTGTTTTGCTTATGACATGTATTTCATTTAATACTTCGACCTGGATATGACATTCTTCATTTAGTACTTCGACCTGGATATCACATTCTTCACACATCAAAAATGCAACAGTGTCCACAACTTTATCCGAATGTAAACACATCGAGTGCCATGTACTCATACAGTCAGGAAAAAAAATGTCACGTCGACATATCAGTGTGTTCTCATTGTGTCTTATGTTGCCGCCATTCTAAGTCTAAGCTTTATGATATTTGATGCAGCATTCATACGATGAAATATTACTTTTATGTTGTTTCTTTCTTACGTTCTGCACTTTTCATGTTGATAGGATGTATTGATAGGATGTGTTTATAGGATGTGTTGATACTATGGGGTCCCTGTTTGCATGTCTGTTATTATGTGTTTACGTGTGTAAAGAACAAAGGAGAATATGTAATATAGGAAGAGAGGACGTATTAACGAAAATAAATATATAAAGAAAGAAGTATGCAGACAGGAAAAAAGAAGGAGAAATGAGAGGAAAGAAAAAGCGAGTATATTAGATAGGAAAGCGGGCGTATTCTCGATCTCGCACAAACAATTCTTACAAACTTCTGTCCGAATCCTCCATACTTGTACCTTGTTTTTCGTTTGCGTTCTAGTTAAAAAAAAAAAAACAAAAAAAAACAACATTTGATTAATGGATGTGTTGCAGCATACACATCGTTTGTTAAATTGTGCGTAATTTCTCTCCTGGCTGGCCCCAACATCGTACGACCTCTCTCGTCAGCTGCATACATTTTGCTATAATAAAGAGCACAGAGTGTGAAGGCCCTCTATAAAGAGCGTTGTTCCCAAGATAATATTAGCACAGAAGTAAAGTTCCTCTCTCTCTGTAAGTGTTTTGTGTATCCCCCACCCTCGAACTGTATTATCGGGGAGCGTGAAGTTTGGGCTGATATATTTTTTACTTCCTCGTCTTCAAACTTAGAATCTTACTCTATGATCAGATACAAATAATGAACAATAAGAGCTTGATATAATAGATGTAGACATGGATATAGACAGGGACAGTGTGTGATAGTTTTACTGCAGGGTAATTCTATACAGGGACAATTTGATAGTTTTATTGCAGGGTAATTCTATACAAGGACAGCTTGATAGTTTAATTGTAGGGTAATTCTATACAGGGACAACTTGATAGTTCTATTGTAGAGTAATTCTATACAGGGACAACTTGATAGTTCTATTGTAGGGTAATTCTAAACAGGAACAACTTGATAGTTTTATTGTAGTGTAATTCTATACAGGGTCAACTTGATGCAACCTTATTGTAGGGTAATTCTATACGCATATGTAACAGCCACTTATTGTAACACATATTCTGCTGATCTTAGCTATAATGAAGAATTGATGATAATGCGGGAGAATGAATGAATGAATGAATGAATAATCTTTATTTTTCAAGGGTAAAGAATTGGGCACGCAGGCCCGTCTTACATTCTGCCCTTCATCACTCCATCTTTCATTCTTCCCACACACTTGATTTAGTAAAAAATACAAATTAAATTAGGAAAAACATATCAAAAGAGTGTAAGATTTAACTACTACATTCAAGGTAAAAGAGAAGAAGTCATTAACCTAATAAAATAACACTCACGCACACATACACACGCAGACATATACATAAATAAAATACATTGTAAATCATCTTCTAACATATGTTTTTTTTTAACAAACATTAAAATAATTTCTAACAATATCTAACAAGTTGCTTTTCTAACTATGTCATTAAAGTACTTGATGGTTTACGAGCCATGTGTTGAGAGAGAGAGAGAGAGAGAGAAAGAGAGAGAGAAAGAGAGAGAGAGAGAGAGCTCGAATAAACATTTGGCAGTAACAGCATCTTAAACACTTGGCGTCTAATTTCTTTAGTCACATTCTCTGCTCGCCTACGCGAATCACTTTATGGTCAGATTGAAAACAACTATATAATGACTACATTCAAGATGTTTCGAACTACATGTAGTCATGTTTTGTTTCAAACATCAGATGTTGTATTTTCTCATAAACGAAAGCTCATTATTTGGTCTTTCTTTCACATGACTGAAGGAGCAGTTAGGCATAAAACAGGCATTTTAGATGTGAGGAGAAGGAAAAATATAACAAAGAACAGGCATTTTAGATGTGAGGAGAAGGAAAAATATAACAAAGAACAAGCATTTTAGATGTGAGGAGAAGGAAAAATATAACAAAGAACAAGCATTTTAGATTTGAGAGAAAGATAAATATAACAAATAACAAGCATTTTAGATTTGAGAGAAGGAAAAATATAACAAAAGATTATGAACAGAAACCACCGACTTCGATACTAAGAAAAGGAGTCGAGGAAAACTCCGACAGAAACATGGGAACAAAATAATTGTTAAAAAAAAGATATGACTGGAATTAAAAAGGAATGTACGAAGTAGAGGAGTTTGATGGTTCACGCTTTCCATCACGACAATTGTTGATGACAAAAATAAATTAAGAGGGAAAAATGTCCCACTTAAAACAGATCAGTTAAACCATTTTAAAAAAAACGGCTATATGATCATTACACCTCCTTAGTCTCCGCCTCTGATGTCGGTCGATATCATTTAAGCTAGCACAATCTAACGGACACTTCAAACTAATTACAATAAGGAAATGGCAACGTTTCTCGCTTACAGATGAATGGAATGTAAAAAGATTCTGATGTAAACCATTGATGTATGGAAGTAAATCAATGGCTATTGCTATGGATTATGGATGAAAGGCGTGTTTGAGTTCTGGTGCGGAAATTTGAATCATCTGTTACGGGAATATAGCGTGAAAAATGCACGCATTCACCTCTCTACTTGTTTGTGTGGTCAGTCAGGGCTCACGTTCTTGTGGTGGGTGGGGGAGGGATATCATTTTTCCATCTTCAACCTGTCATGTTTTGTTTCCACAGAAACCACACCCGAATTTTCATTTTATATTTCATGGGGTTTGGCAAATTATTATTGTTGTCGGCCTGGCTGGCTGAGTGGTTAGGCGCTAGATTTACTAATCTGGTTGTGTCGGGTTCAGTCCAGTTTGGAATTTTTTTTTCTGGTACACACCAAATGAACGACATTTACAACAGTGGTTATATTCCCAGTGACCTGATTAAATCCACGTTTATAGCACTACCAAAGAAACCAGGTGCAAAGGAATGTGACGACCACCGGACTATCAGCCTCTCATGTCACATAACGAAGCTACTTCTGAGAATAATTATGAGAAGAACAAGGAAAAAGATGAAAATGGAAATAGCAGATGAACAGTTTGGATTTGTTGAAGGAAAGGGAACACACAATGCCATTTATGCTTTACGAACACTAACAAAAAGAGCTTTAGAAGTACAGAAAGATCTCTACTTATGCTTCATTGATTACATCAAGGCATTTGACAAAGTGAAACATAATGAAATTATTAAAATGCTTGAAGACATCAATATAGACGGCAAAGACCTGAGGATTGTAAAACATCTATACTGGCAGCAAGAAGCAGCAGTTCGAGTTGAAAATAGAATTGGAAAATATCAACCGATAAAATAAGAGGTGCGACAAGGATGTGTACTATCTCCAGACCTTTTTTTCTCTGTATAGCGAGAATATTCTAAGAACAATCATCACAGAACCAGGCATAAAAATTGGAGGATACAATATTAACAACCTTCGGTATGCTGACGACGCAGTACTGATAGCTGAGAACCAACAAGACCTGCAAAATCTCTTGTATAAAGTCGCCAAAGAAAGTGAACAGAAAGGCCTTACTTTGAACATCAAAAAGACAGAGACTACGGTTATATCTAAGAAACAGAATCCACCAGCATGCAGTATTAAATTAAACGGAACTATTCTAAAGCAAGTGCAGAAATTCAAATACCTTGGAGCAGTAATAACTTCAGATGGGAAATGCAGAACAGAAATTAAGAACAGAATAGGCCAAGCAAAGACTTCATTTCTGAGAATTAGAAACATATTAGCTAACACATCTTTATCAATGAATGTTAGAAAAGGAGTCCTAAAATGCTATATTGAACCTATCTTGTTATATAGAAGTGGATCATGGACAATAGGCAAGTCTGCACAAAAATCATTGGAAGCAGCAGAAATGTGGTTTATTAGAAGAATGTTGCGAATCCCATGGACAGCAAAAATAACTAATGAAGAATGTATGAGAAGAGCTGGAGAGACAAAAAATCTTGTCAGAAAGATAAGAGAGAGACAAAGTACTTTCATAGGGCAAGCAATGAGAAGAGGGGGCATTAAAAATATTATAACAACAGGAAAAATAGAAGGAAGAAGATGAAGAGGAAGACCAAGAGAAATGATACTGGACAGTCTGACGGGATGGTGTGAGAGGAGATCACCAACTGAGCTGATGGCCTGCATGAAGGATCGGGTACTCTGTCGGCACGGCACCTGATGATGATGATGACACACCAAAAAGGTCCCGGTGTTCACCCACCCTTTAAAAATGAGTACCAGAGAAATCTGGGAAGGTAAAGCGGCCAGGCATGATACTGACCACATCACACTCTCATGTGCCGAAGGTCAGGGAAAATACGGGCCTAACACTACGTTCTCCATAAGCCCTAATGGCAGGGAAATGGGAATTTTACCTCCAGCAAAGCTAAGTTTTTGATAATGTTGAAGATGAAAATCTTAATGAGTCTTACAATTCTTAACTAAATATGTATGTTACCCCAAATATGTAATGAAAAGACCATAAAAGATGCAGTAATAGAATATCTCATACCGTACACGGAAGACTATCCACAGACACATGGACCACGTGGAGAATTCTGCTCTATGTACACTGCAGAGACGATTGTCATCAAGAAGACCTTGAACAAAATCTGGAATAGTCTTAAGAGTGTAATGGCCGAGTCGCAGGATGTTGTAGTTTTTTTCAGACTTCCATTCAGCCACAGCAGTCATCAACAGTCATCAACAGTCATCAACAGTCATGAACAAGTGAGAATCCAACTGACCAGGTGAAGCAAAATTAGTCATGAAACTTGTGCAAAGAATATGGAATATCAGTCACACTGCAGTGGATACCAGGTCACTATGGAACTCCTGCTAAAGAGAAGGTAGACAACCAAACAAAGAAGTATCCTACCACACAGTCCAGCATATCCTTCACGACATCACCAAAGAAGAATGGCTGAACTAGAGGGCAAGACGGAATGCTGGGTGGAGTCCCGTACAAACACATGAACAAATCTGACCCACGTGACAGATTACAGAAACTGTACAGACAAAACAATAGCACCATTTTCAGACAATGAACAAACCATAAACAAAGACCTAAACAAAATAAAGCCCAAACTGTGGACACTGTCATAATAGGGAGGAAACAGCTTACTGAAATGCCTCAGACTAGATGAACTATGAGTACAACTGCACCTGCAGTACAAAACTGTCTGTACATCCAAGACTAAACAACTACAAAGCCAAAGTATTCTCTAGGTCATAGCAGTAGGGAGGACCACCACCACCACCACCACCACCACTACTACCACAGACACCACCACCACCACTACCACCACCACCACCACCAACACCATAGCCACCACTACCACCAACACCACAGCCACCACCACCACCACCAACACCACAGCCATCATCAACACCACCACCACCACTACCACTACCACCACCACCACCACCACCACCACAGCCACCACAGCCACCACCCAACACCACCACCACTACCACTACCACAGAAGATCATTTCTATTTATCACCATGGATTCAGAACAAAGATGCTTGATGACTGACTGGTTAGTCTACTGTTCAACATGGTTAATTTTTAAATACATTTTAAACTTCTCATCTCTTCAGTTTCACAACTTGTGTAGGCTCAAAGTTTCCTCATCTTGTGTAGGTTCAAAGTTTCCTCATCTTGTGCAGGTTCAAAGTTTCCTCATCTTGTGTAGCCTCAGAGTTTCCTCATCTTGTGCAGGTTCAAAGTTTCCTCATCTTGTGCAGGTTCAAAGTTTCCTCATCTTGTGCAGGTTCAGAGTTTCCTCATCTTGTGCAGGTTCAGAGTTTCCTCATCTTGTGTACCATACATTAACAACAGCATTTCTGTGCTGCTCCACAGTATAAACGTTTGCTGGAAGCCTGTAGCTCGTCCTCACAGCCTGTAATCTCCAAAGAAGATATCCAAACAATCTTCTCTAACATTGAGACTGTGAATGACATACACACGGAGTTCGTCAAGTCTCTGGAGCCAAAAGTGAAAAACTGGGTCCATGGGGAGAAAATTGGGGAGATCTTTGAAATGATGGTAAGTTTTTGTTGTTATTACTTCTTCCTCCTCCTCCTCTTCCTCTTCCTCCTCCTCCTTCTTCTTCTTCTACTTCTCTAGCTCCTTCTACTTCTCTAGCTTCATCTACTTCTCTAGCTTCTCCTAGTTCTCTAGCTTCTTCTACTTCTCCTCAAAGTGCTAGGTCATGCTGACCTCTTTCACCAAGTTAAAAATTCATGTACTCTTCCATGTTCTTACAGTAGCTCCAGAACTTCTGTCCTCAGACCTACCTTCTACCAGGTGATTGTGCAGGTCTGCAGACAATCATGGACCTGTCATTTATTTTGTGACATCCTGAGTCATTTAAGCTGACCTAGTACCATGCGGTGACCATTCATTCATTCATTTGCATGTCCCTTGCGGAACTTTGCCTCCCTAACAGCACTCCTGTAGGCCTCTCGGTTGTGAGCATCCATTTGCAGATCCTCAATGATGTCTTGCAGCCACCTTCTCCTTGGTCTTCCTCTCTTTCTTTTTTTCCATTATGTATCCTTCCAAGACAGTCTTCTCTAGATTATCATGACATTTAATGTGTCCAGAGCATTTAAGTTTTCTCTGTTTAATCCTCTTTACTAGCCAGCCTTCTTCAATATTAAGTTCTTGTAGTATGGATATATTTGTTCTTTTTTGTGTCCATGGTATTTGAAGAACTCTTCTGTGGCATTTACATTCAAAGGCATTTATGTGTTTCTCAGCTGTTTTGTTAAGTGTCCAGGTCTCATGGGCATATGTTGCCATGGGAAAGATGCATGTCCTTAAAATTCTTATTTTTGTAGTTCTGTCTGCTCCTCTCCACAGATTCTTTATTTGTTTTACTTTCTGAAGAGCGATAGATGTCCTCCGTTTAATTTCCCTCATTGTATCTCCATTATTAGTTAGTAGTGATCCAAGATATTCAAAACTCTCCACTTCTTCCAGTTTTTCCTCATTGATACATATTTCAGCTGCCTTGTTTGTTTTGTCAGTTGTCATCAGTTTAGTTTTCTTTGCATTAAGATAGAGGACTGACATAATTAGTTTTTCCATTCCTTTTTGTGTTGTGGACAGTAATAGTGTGTCATCAGCATATCTAATCTCTGGTATTTCATAACCTCCAGTTGTTATGACATCGTAATATTCTTTGTCTACATCTTCTCTAACATTCCTCATTATATTTTCAGCATACAAGTTAAATAAGTAAGGTGACAATATGCACCCCTGACGGAGCCCTTGTCAAACCAAGTTGTTGTTTCACCAGTGGTGACCAGTGAAAGAAAAAAGACTACGGCTCTGATTTTGCATGTCATGTAATTACTGGTGAACTTGTGTTTTGATGGATCTTTTTGCAACTTAAAACTTGAGCTCTTTGTAGTCAAAGGCTATGGGTCGCACAGTCTTCTTCCAGTAGATCATGGTTTATGTTGGGAGTTTCCAGAGTTGGCCTTACAAAAGAGCTTCATGCCAGGCTCAACAAGTTGGAATGAGAATGATGTCAGTCAGACTGTAGACATACAACAGCCTGTTTTAAGGAGCACCAGAAAGTGAGAGAGAGGTTCTTGGCCAACATTTTGTTTCCCTGGACATTAATTACATGTGCTCTTTCAGACAGAGTCATCTTTGTTTCAGGTTCCTGTAACTGATGGTAGAAATTTTTGCTTTGCTAATAAAGATAAATAACATTATTTGATCATTTATTTTTAGTAAAACATAACCTTTGGATCTTGAGTTAAAATTTAGAAACAATATTTAGACTTTGATTTCAATTTCTTTACAACATTAACTCCAATGTTTTTCTGCTATATAAATAGTTCTACAACTTGGATCCTGACAAATAATGAGTTCAGATTTTTATTTTAAAGTATACTAATTTTCCAAAGTTAAAATTTGCCTTCAGTACTGAGAATAGATATTTTCTTCTATTTTAATGATTCTTCATTCTCTTTTACAGTATCTACCTTCTCTCTGTTACAGTACCTATCTTTTCTCTGTTACAGTACCTATCTTCTCTCTGTTACACTATCTTCTCTCTGTTATCGTATCTATCTTTTCTGTGTTATAGTAGCTATCTTTTCTCTGTTACACTACCTATCTTCTCTCTGTTATAGTACCTATCTTTTCTCTGTTACACTATCTTTTATCTGTTATCATATCTATCTTTTCTCTATTATAGTACCTATCTTTTCTGTTACACTACCTATCTTCTCTCTGTTACACTATCTTTTCTCTGTTATAGTACCTATCTTTTCTCTGTTACACTATCTTTTCTCTGTTATCATATCTATCTTTTCTCTATTATAGTACCTATCTTTTCTCTGTTACACTACCTATCTTCTCTCTGTTACACTATCTTTTCTCTGTTATAGTACCTATCTTTTCTCTGTTACACTACCTATCTTCTGTCTCATACAGTACCTATCTTCAGTTTAGGCTGTTGAAATCAGAAGGTGCTAATGCAGAGAAAAAGTTCACATCCAAAAGTCAAATTCCATAAAGCAGAAGATGACTGGATAGTACTGATTAATCCGAAAGAAGTGAGAATAGACAGCACAATGTGTAGAATAGACAGCACAGTGTATAGAATAGATGGCACAATGAATAGTGTAGGTGGCATAGTGTATAGAATAGATGGCGCAGTGAATAATGTAGGTGGCATAGTGTATAGAATAGACAGCACAGTATATAGAATAAATGGCAAAATATACAGAATGGATGGCACAGTGTATAGAATAGATGGCAAAGTGTGTAGAATAGATGGCACAGTGTATAGAATAGAATGTATAAAATAGGAAAAAAGTAGGAGCAGCTTTATTACTTAACGATTACAAAGTTGTGACCTTTCGGCGTGAGCCTTAATTATACAAAAACATACAGGACGAAGAAATAGAAAGAGGAGATAAAGTATAGATTCACATGAATAAAAAAAAAATTTTTTAAAACAGTATTTAGCTGTAAATTGCAAGGTGTGGCTTGTCTGGCGGTGTGTGTCAGGAATGGATCTGGTAGGACGTGGAAATTGTTTAAATAGAGACCTGTGACATGTGGTCGGTGGGTTGTAACTGGGGGTGGTGGATGGGGAACCAGGGAGGAGAAAGAGTGACGCAATACCGACCTAGCTAGGTCGGTATTGCGTCACTCTCTCTTCCCTCCCCGGTTTTGCGTCACTCTCTCTCCCCTCCCCGGTTCCCCATCCACCACCCCCAGTTACAACCCACTGACCACATGTCACAGGTCTCTATTTAAACAATTTCCACGTCCTACCAGATCCATTCCTGACACACACCGCCGGACAAGCCACACCTTGCAATTTACAGCTAAATACTCTTAAAAAAAATTTTTTTTTATTCATGTGAATCTATACTTTATCTCCTCTCTCTATTTCTTCGTCCTGTATGTTTTTGTATGATTAAGGCTCACGCCGAAACGTCACAACTTGGTAATCGTTAAGTAATAAAGCTGCTCCTACTTTTTTCCGATTTTATACATTCTGGTATCACAGCTTTACTGCAGTGCTTCGTGTATAGTTGTATACTTATACACTAATTATTGTGTATAGAACAGAAAGCACAGTGTATAGAATAGATGGCACAGTGTATAGAATAGATGGCACAGTGTACAGAACAGACAGCACAGTGTATAGAATAGATGGCACAGTGTACAGAATAGACAACACAGTGTATAGAATGGAATAGGACTGAGATGGGAACAGAAAACTTTGTTTAAAAAATGAGAATAAGGGAAAAAATAAGGAGAAACAGAACACAAAGTTTTATTTCCATTCTTGTCTCCATGACTATCATCTAGAGCAGTGATTCTCAGTGAACAGAGAGGTGGTTCCCTTGATACTAGGTAAATTGTCTGCTTGTCAGTGACTACCACCATAAAAGAACATATAATAGTTTCCAGGGACACTCTGGGCTGGAAGGGGAGGAGTGAGACATGAAATGTTGAGAGTCACTGATCCAGACGAATGATCTATTCATAATTCATTCCTTCATGTTGTCATTCATCTCTCTGTTCCAGATTTCCAAACTTCCTTCATGTTGTCATTCATCTCTCTGTTCCAGATTTCCAAACTAACAGATTTTGGTAACTACCTCAACAACTACCAGGTGGCAGTCAGCACCGTACACAAGTGTTGTCAGGAGAGTGAGCAGTTCGCAGAACTTGCTATGGTAAATTAACATTGAGAACTGGGATAGACTTACGACATATGAATGGTGTCATGTGACTGTATGTTGGAGGGACTTATGAAATATAAATAGTAAGATATCTTGTTGTGCTTGTCCTCATTCTTTCTCCCTGGAATCAAGGCCAGAATGTAAGACTGGCCTGCGTGCCCAATTCTTTACCCTTTAAAAAGTAAAGATAATTCATTCCCTGGAATTGTTCTTTGTGACATATTTGGTGACAGTGTTTAAGAATCTCTTTGTGACAGATTTGGTGACAGTGTTTAAGAATCTCTTTGTGACAGATATGGTGACAGTGTTTAAGAATCTCTTTGCGACAGATTTGGTGACAGTGTTTAAGAATCTCTTTGCGACAGATTTGGTGACAGTGTTTAAGAATCTCTTTGTGACAGATTTGGTGACAGTGTTTAAGAATCTTTTTGTGACAGATTTGGTGACAGTGTTTAAGAATCAGCATCAAGCTGAAGGGGGACTGGATTGTAGTGACTTCACCAGCATGGGGAACACAATGATCACTGCCCTGCAGTCCAGGCTGAACCTGAAGCACCAAAAGAAATGTAGGACATGACCTTGACCTGACCTCTTGTGCACATTGTTATGAGATTAAAATTTTGTTTTGGCAGCAACAAATAAATTCAAGTATGGTAGAGTTGGGCAGTTTATTTATGGTAAAACATTTTATTTTAGGATCATGATACACTGAGTGTGAGGTGAATCTATCTTCCTCTCATGATACACATGGTGTGAGGTGAATCTATCTTCCTCTCATGATACACATGGTGTGAGGTGAATCTATCTTCCTCTCATGATACACATGGTGTGAGGTGAATCTATCTTCCTCTCATGATACACATGGTTTGAGGTGAATCTATCTTCCTCTCATGATACACATGGTGTGAGATGAATCTATCCTCCTCTCATGATACACATGGTGTGAGGTGAATCTATCTTCCTCTCATGATACACTGGGCGTGAGGTGAATCTATCCTCCTCTCATGATACACTGGGTGTGAGGTGAATCTATCCTCCTCTCATGATACACATGGTGTGAGGTGAATCTATCTTCCTCTCATGATACACTGGGTGTGAGATGAATCTATCCTCCTCTCATGATACACTGGGTGTGAGGTGAATCTATCCTCCTCTCATGATACACATGGTGTGAGGTGAATCTGTCCTCCTCTCATGATACACATGGTGTGAGGTGAATCTATCCTCCTCTCATGATACACATGGTGTGAGGTGAATCTATCCTCCTCTCATGATACACATGGTGTGAGGTGAATCTATCCTTCTCTCATGATACACTGATGGTTGATAGAAGGGAGAGAAGTCAGTGCAAAACTCTCTCTCTCTCTGAACCTTAAGTGCCCAGGGCACATGGGGCTTCCGCAAGGGTTTTCCACAAATGCCTGTCCTTTGCCTTTTTTTCTGCTCTTGCCCAGGTGAGCCCTCTATTGCTCAACATCCTTTCTCTTGCAAAAGTGGTCACATATTATTCTTTTCGAGTGTGAGATACTGATCAGCCAACTGACCTTTCCAAGCAGAAAGTTGGGAATCACATTTCTGAAATATAATTTTGGTATTTAAATAAAACTTTATAGTATATTTTTGCTAAGATAATGTGCTAAGACTATGCTTTCAGAAGTGAGGATACTTGAAGTGACATGATACTAGCTAGGATTAAGTGACATAGGCTGATGTTAAGTGACTGAAACTAGCTAGGATTAAGTGACATAGGCTGATGTTAAGTGACTGAAACTCTTGTTGTTTTGACTTTCATGCTGTCTTGTCTAACTGCAATCTATATATAGTTTTATTTAATGTGACAAATATTAAAATCTTTATATGAAAAGTCTGTATATGAAATTTCTTTATTTGAAATCTTTTTATTTGAAATCTCATAAAGTGAAAAACCTTTGTAGAAAAAATGTTTATGTGAGAATTTTTCAGATCAGTTTATCAGAAGAATTTTGTATGTCGGGCAAGAATGTTGTAGTGATAAAAACAACAGTGACATTTTGTTCATTGTTTTACACTTGACCACAATGCAGAGATTTTATTTTGATGAACATAACTGCTGTCATCATCATCATCATCATCATCATCATCATCATCATCATCACCACCACCACCACCAGCACCACCACCAGCACCACCACCACCACCACCACCACCACCACCACCATCATCATCATCATCATCGCCTTTCACTCCCTTGAGAGCATAGGTCACGGATAAAGGCTCTCCTGCCATCCCTGTTCTTGGAGTTATTCTCTGCTTCGTTTCATGTTTATCTCTTGTCTCTGAGCACTGTCATGATTTCTCTTCTCCAAGTAAGTCTAGGTCTTCCTGCTGTGTTCCAGGAAAAATGTGAATGGAGGTTGTAGACTTTTAGATTTCTGTTTTATTTTGGATTTTGTTTTTTGTCGTGTTTTCCAGGAGATCACTGTTAGTTCCGCAACAAAAGAAAAGACAAGTTTAGAAGGTGAGAGTGTTTGAATCTTTGTTGGGTGCTGTTTAGTGGCGGAGTAGCAGTGTCTGAGTGACGAAGTGGTTAGTGCACTGGTCTCTCAAGGCGAAGGTCAGGGGTTTGAATCTGGCTGGTGGCACCCCAGTCACCCAGCTGTAGAAATGGGTACCCGACTTCTTCTGGAGTTGGGGAAGGAAAGGAAGCCAGGCACGGTACTGACCATATCACCCTCTAGTGTGCTGACAGGTCAAGGAAAATATGGGCACTAACACCATATCCCTATGTGCCTCTAAGGCATGACAGGGTTACCTTTACTTTACTTTTTTTTTTTTTTTAACCTATTTTTGTGTATATTTATATATTTTGTTTTATATATACTTATACCTAAAAACTTTTCATGTGTTACTTAACATTAACTTGTGCTTTGTCTGGGAGTCATTATTCCACAACAGGCAAGAAAAATACAAGGAAACAGACAACGAAGAAGACCTGGACATACCTGGAGAAGAGAAATCATGACAGTGCTCAGAGACAAGGGATACATATGGAAGGAAGCAGAGAATAACTCCAAGAACAGGGATGGCTGGAGAGCCTTTATCCGTGGCCCATGCTCTCAGGGAGTGAAAGGCGATGATGATGATGATGATGATGATGATGATGAAGAAAAAGACAAGAAGAGTGATAAATGACAAGAAGAGTGATAAATGACAAGATAGTATTGATTTGTTTAAGTGGAAGTGATAATATGAGTTCACAAAGCTGGAAGCAAAGATGTCTGTAATAGATAAGTGTAGTTACCAAAAGAGACAAATCAGAGTTGTGCAAGACTCCTACATACTCCTTCATGATAATTTTAGTGACAACCTCATGCCCTCCTCCAACCTGGCTAAAGAGGCAAAAGGTAACATTCGCATCTCCATGCCATTAAGGCATATTGGGAATACGGTGTTAGGCCCATATTTCCACTACCTTCAGCACAAGAAAGTCTGATGTGGTCATTAACATGTCTAGCCATATTTACCTTCCCAGATTTCTCTGGTACCCATTTTTAGAGGCTGGGTGGACTGTGGGGCCTTTCTGGTGTATACCAGAAAAAAAATCCCACTGCTGGGACTTGAAGCCAGTACCACCAACTTGGCTAAAGTGGTAGTAGTAATTGTGGTCCCTGTGGTATACAAGCATCAGCTTGTTGCCCTCCTCCAGGGTGGCTAAGCAGCTAGGGTTCAGTATGATCCCTCTGGTGAAGGAATTTTCAAAGAAACCACCTTCTTTAATCCTTCTTTAATCCTCCTTCTTTAATCCTTCTTTAAACCTTCTTTAATCCTTCTTTAATGTTTTTTTTTTTCACTGTGCTCATCATTTATCGAACATTTTACCTGAGTGTGGGGCTACAGGAAAAAATTATGAAGTGTTGAACCTGGCAAACTGAGAGCTACACTAGATATAAAGATATTCATCTGTTCCAGAGTTGTTCTCTTACCATGTGTTCTTACCATGAATAGTTATTTTCAATCTCATTAATTAATTAATATTTTCATTTTCCATGTTGCAAACTGAGATTTTGAGTTGCTATCAGAAATGTTTTCCAAGCTATAATTAAAGCTGTGATTTTGTGTTATAATCAGAACTGTTTTCCAGTCTGCAATTAACCCTAAGATTTTATGTTGTCAACAGATGCGCTCTTCAAACCAGTTCAGAGAGTGCAGAGAAACACACTAGTCCTGCATGTAAGTGTAGCTTTTCTGTGTTAGGGGGCTTGATAAATGAGATTTCTGAAACTGTTGCATAATTAGTTTTGACATAAATGAGGTAACTGCAGTAAAACTGGTTTTAGTAAAAAATTAAGAACATACAACAATCAGATATTCTGAAATACTGTGTTGTTGTATGTTCTTCATTTATATGTACTCATGCCATTCCTGTTTCTGCCCATTTCCTCACTCTTTCTATCTTGTTGTAAAACTGAACCATACACCTCCATCTATTTTTCATAATTAGTTTTTGGATAATATCTTCTAGCACCACAAGAATACATGGTCAACATGGCTGTTTTTTTTTTTATTAATGAAAAATAGATATACATTTGTTTAAAAAAATGAATTTTAGATATAAATGACTAAATGTGAAATCATACTAGAGAATTATTAATAGTTTTAATTAATATATCTTATTAGTAAGTAACCATAAGTGTACTGTGTACATTCTCACCTCAGTGAGAATATTGTAATGATAGGTTACTGCTCTAATAATTTATTTTAATACTTCATAATAATTTTGAAGGTAATATTGTCATTTTTATTTGAAAATAAACAAAAGAAAAACAGAACACCCTCTAGACTGACTCTCAGTGAGTTCCAGTTCCAGCATACCCTCTAGGCTGACTCTTAGTGAGTTCCGGTTCCAACATGCTCTCTGGGCTGACTCTTAGTGAGTTCCAGTCCCAACATGCCCTCTAGGCTGACTCTTAGTGAGTTCCAGTCCTAGCATGCCTTCTAGGCTGACTTTTAGTGAGTTCCAGTCCCAGCATGTCCTCTAGGCTGACTCTTAGTGAGTCCCAATCCCAACATGCCCTCTAGACTGACTCTCAGTGAGTTCCAGTCCCAACATGCCCTTTAGGCTGACTCTTAGTGAGTTCCAGTCAGCCTAGATACATAAAAAAATAATTGGTTACTCATTGCACTGCACTGGGTTGGATATAGTACCTGAATTATTTACTTTTTATGCTCCGCCTCTGGAATCAGAAAACAATATTTGAAGATCACTGGATCCAAGAAATAGCTTTTATGTTCAGTGAGACAGTTGCTCTACAGCGTTGAGGTCTAGGGAACAAAAAATCATGACTGCAAGAGGTCATCTTACCCTTAGAAGCTGACCTTTAAGATGTTAAAGCAGCAGCACTTTTCTACTCTTCAGAACTAAATGCATTAACCCTTATGTCTTTTAGAAGCTAATATTTCTGGAGAGAGTAATTCCTGTGATCTGAAAGTTCATTTTACTTTTGGACATTAGACATGTATTTTGCTGGCTCATAAAGTTTAAAGAAAATAATGTATGTTCATGTCATACTCTTATTCTTTGTTTGAAAAACATTTTTGTATTTACTGCCTCTGTACTATTTAATTTTAATTTTCTTGCCAATGTCAAGGACCTGATCAAGTACACTCCAGAAGATCATCCCGACTATAAAGTCCTGCAGAATACTCTCAAGTTATCTCAGCAGATTATCGAAAAGTTTGCCACTCAAATACCACAGATCAAAACAGTAAGCATCAGCAATAGTAGTAAATATAATTCTAATGATAATGATTCTGCTAGTGTATTTTGTCTTAGAAGATGATTTTGAAGCAGGTTAATATTGCGTGTTTGTGGTAGCAGTTTCTCTCCAGGCTTTATTTTAGGAAATGTTACTGGCAGTTAGCCACAGCAGCTGCGACGTGTGTTTGTGTTCAAAGGTCCAGTTCATTCAGGCATATCATTGAAACAAAAGACAGCTGTCCATGCATATCATCTTGTCCAGATGTTTCATTATGATAAGCAGCAGATATCACTGCAGGATGATGATGATAATATGAAACTGTTAATTGCTGTACTGAGTGTACATTACCAATAGTTGTACAGTGAACATATCTGGTAGTATATTTAATAATGAAGAACATTTATGTAAAATGACCATGCCATTGTCTCGTTGTCTGCACAGACCCAAGAAAACAGACGTCTTGTCAAGAGCAGTTTCCTGGTTGAGCTTGTAGGGAGTGCCAGAAAACTGAGATACATGTTTCTGTTCAGTGACATTCTTGTCTGTACCAAACGAGAGAAAGGCAGGTCAGAGTTACAGCTCTTTGGTGTTCATAGTGACCTTTTTTTTTTTTTTTCGCTGTTTTATTGCAAATGTCAGTCACTTGCTTGTGGGAATGTTGCTCTCCATGTCATTATTATCACGTTGGTGAACATCAGAAGTGTGGAAGAGATAGTGAAATGTTTAAAGAAATGAAGACATTTTATACGTTGTTATATTTTATATGTTGGTCCAGATACAAAACAGCTGAGAAACTCTTAAATGCCTTTGAATGTAAATGCTACAGAAGAGTTCTTCAAATATCATGGACACAAAAAAGAACAAATATATCCATACTACAAGAGCTTAATATTGAAGAAGGTTGGCTAGTAAAGAAGATTAAAGAGAGAAAACTTAAATATTTTGGACACATTAAATGTCATGATAATCTAAAGAAGACCGTCTTGGAAGGGTACATAATGGGAAAAAGAAAGAGAGGAAGACCAAGGTGAATATGGCTGCAAGACATGTTGAGGATCTGCAAATGGATGCTTCAGCAGCAGGCCATCTTGCTAACAACCAAGAGGTCTACAGGAGTGCTGTTACGGAGGCAAAGTTCCGCAAGGGACATGCAAATGAATGAATGAATGGGTGACTGGGCATGTCACAAAGGGACAGATTATCTGAAGGAAGATACTTTCAAACAGCTGATGATGAAATATTTTACCTGTTATCTTCTGCAGTCTCATATGATTGTATTCAGTTTCCTTTGTTGGACCTCTTCTTTTTTCCGCAAGCAGATTAATGAAGTTGAGAGTGGGTTATTGGAATATATGGAAGATGTTTTCAGCACATTATTTTCTTAAATAAAATAGGAAACTCATCCCACCACATTCAGCACTGTCTGTCAAAAAAATTTGGAGGTCACACATAGAGTCTGCGCTGTCCACTGTGCAAAGAAGAGCATCATTACTGGTTTCCAGCTGGTGTTTGGTGTACATTTTTTATATTAGAATGATTTATTTTTGGGGACAGTGCGGGAACAGTTGATATGTAAGAAACTAACATGTTATATTGTGGGTATGACATGGATTAAAAATGAGAGGTACGTATGAATGAAAACAGAAGTAGTCATGGATGTAATGTTTAAAATATACATAAAATTCATAGTACCACCAAGCAGCTGTTTGTCATAGATGCCCTCTAGTCATGAGAAAAGAGACAAACTAAAAAAAAATAGGAAGAATAGAGTGATAGAGTGAACAAATGTTTTTTGAAAGCACTAAAATGGACACTTTGTTAAAAGAAGCCAGTTTAGCAAGCATAACATCCCTTGATGAAATTGAAAGACTCGCCAAGAACAAGAAAACTTGGCAAACAGCTATGCGAGCCCTATGTGACATTTAATGGCATGTAAGATGTAAGAAAATGGACATATAAAGAAACCTGATGAAAACTTTCAAAAAGGATACTTTTATATGAGAGGTGAGATGAAGGTCAGAGATGATACTGACATGTAGTCAGGTCAAGATCCTGTTCTGTCTGCATATAGCACTTCTTATAACAGGCTGATGTACCACAACATCTGCAACTGGGTTAGGGATTGATATGCTTCCTCCATAACTGGAGCCTGTTTCTAATGTCTGCTCAAGGAATTAACAAAAGAAATATTACACATTTCTCATGTAACCTGATACAAGATTTCTAGTATGGTATAATTTCCAGAGAACTTACAGATCATAAACTACAATACGATTTTACAATAGTGATTCACTATTGGCGTGATTCTTTGGTTGCTGTGCGTGGGCTGAAACTCCTCCAGGCCAATGAAGATAAATGCAATTAGGGTTGCTGTGCGGCGCCACCGTGGAAAAGGTGATAGAAAGGCTTAAATGAAGTTAAATAGGTATGGCCAGTAGTCTCGCAGTGAGCATATCCATATCACGGCACCTCTGCTCTAGAGGCCGGACACATCTTGTGTACACCAAAACTGGTATAATATGCCTAAACCAGCTTAATCCAGGGGTGAAACTCAATATTGGCGAGGATTCGTCCTCCTCGATAGAAGCTCCGTCCTGGTTACACCAGGAAGGGTAGCAGCCACAACCACAAAACACTGAAGTCAGAGACACTGGACCAGTGCAGTCCAGATGGACAACCTCCTCTCACCCAGCGGGGATATATCCATATCCTAACCATGTCGAGGTTTTCCAGTGGGAAAGTCAACTCGAGGCTGAACTGGTGCAACAAAAACCACAGTGTCATGCAATGGCATGTCTGTGACCCACCGAGAATATAGGCCCAAGCCCCACGATGCTCTGAGCCTCCATCCTAAATGAGACTTGCTAGAACCACAGGAGTAAATTCAGTAGGTTCACGGGACAATCTTGGTGGTAGAAGCGAACAAAGAAGAAGAAGAAGACAATAGTGATTTACATGCAGCCTGATTGTGATATCACCACTGCAGATATTTTTGTAAAAATAAATATAAATTCTCATTATTTAAGTTCAGCAAAATCAGAGTGACATGTGTCAGATATTTTTTAAACTTAAATGTCAATTTATGTTTTTCCAGAAACAGTAAAACCAGTTTTGACATTAAATGGTTTGCTCATCTCAGTGGTATAAGCATCGATACACAGATTGTCTACACAGGTGAGAATCTTCATTTTTACTCAGAACTCATTCCACACAGGTGAGATTCTTCAGTTTTACTCAGAAATGACTCCTGACAGGTGAGAATCCTAGGTTTTACTCAAAACTTACTCCTGACAGGTAAGAATCTTAGGTTTTACTCAAAACTTACTCCTGACAGGTGAGAATCTTAGGTTTTACTCAAAACTTACTCCTGACAGGTGAGAATCTTAGGTTTTACTCAAAACTTACTCCTGACAGGTGAGAATCTTAGGTTTTACTCAAAACTTACTCCTGACAGGTGAGAATCTTAGGTTTTACTCAAAACTTACTCCTGACAGGTGAGAATCTTAGGTTTTACTCAGAAATCACTCCTGACAGGTGAGAATCTTCATGTTTACTCACACCTAGGTCTCTACAGGCAAAAATCTTCAGTTTCATGAGTGAGAACTCATTTTTGACAGGTGAGAATATTGATTTTGACTTACAGATTAATTGCAGTCATAATATTCTGTAATTTGTTCAGTTGTTTTTGCTGTTAAAGTGTCTTTTCAATTGATGCATTTTGTGTCATATCAGTAGGCATTGATCATTATGTCTTTTCATTTAGAATATCAATTAGTGTTTCTAATCAGATTGGCTTTTTTCTGTTTTACTTAGTCAGTCCATTACTTTCTTTTTCCTCTTCAGCTTTCCTGTGATTATTAGGTTCTGTAAAGTCTGTTTTCTCATGACATATTCTTTGTCTTTTTGATAGAGCTTGTAACCATTTTTTACTGTTCTGCAAATTTGAGCTTATTCATTTGCTGTATTTTTTTGTTTTGTTTTGTTGACTGTCCAGGTATATTATGCATCTTATTCTAAAACTACATTTCTAATGCTTCCAATTTCTGTTTCATCTGTTTGTTTATTGCAGACGACTCACAGATATAGATTAGCTTCTATGCAGGAGGAGGATAGATTTGGCAAGATAACAAATGAAGCAGTTTTAAAACTTAAGTTGGTTAAATTTTTTTCTTTTAAAAATACGTGTAAATAATGTTCTTACATCTTACATCCTTCTTGTGCTGTTAAATGTCACATAGGGCTCATATGGTAGTTCACCAAGTTTTCCTATTATTGGTGAGCTTTTCAACCTCATCAAGGGATTTTATGCCCACTAAACTGGCTTTTCTTAACAATGTCCTCTTTAGGGTTTCACGTGGTCAACCTCTTTATCTTACTTCATGTTGACATCCATGATACGTCACCAATTATGTTAGCCTCACTAGAACAGTAATTTTTTTTTTAATATGTCTGTAAACACTCATTCAGATTATGAGTTCTTCAGAGAAGAAGAAATTATAAACCTTTAGAAATTCCACTGGCATAAAGTTTAAAAAGCATTTGGACAAAGTTATCTATTTTATTTGACAAATTTTTTAGATAAGTTTTGTCATTTACACAAAAAATTCTGGTGAGAAGTACTCAGGAGAAGTATTCAAGTATTTTTACTTTCAAAAACAGTGTAGAATGCTGGGCCTTCTTATTTTGATCACAATCAAGTTTTAGTATCGTACTTTGTTTGTAATCTATGTTTTCTTATTGCACTGTTCTTGTTCTAGATGAAGCTAAGTCATCAAAGAAGGATGATGTTGAAGAACTCAAGAAGAAACTCCATCAACAGAAGAAAGAGCTGAAAGCTGAGATGAGAAAATCAGATGATAAAGATGTAAGTCTGTGTTTTAGAATGATGCAAAGCTATTTTCTATTTTTTTTTTTTTTGGTCTTTGGAATCTGATGAAACTTTAGTTAGACAAGACCACATCTCATATTCTAATCTTTGAAAACAGGCTGTATCTGTACTGTCTTATAAGACAGCAACTACTACATGATTTTAAAATAAATCTAAGTGAAACTAGCGAATATATTTTTGTGATGCTGCATGCTTACATACATAATAATATCTAGATCTTTATTAAATGTTTAGCTATCTTGACACCCTGTGAAATCAATGAAACAGAAAAATCCAAGTGTGACAGACTTTCATTGAAATAATTATACTAAGACTATAGGCTTCAAAACTGAAATTGTAATCTGAAATTCTCATGCGTTCGATTAAGACTTTTATTTTGCGCAACCTGAAATAATAAGGAAATTGTTTTAGTAAGTAACAGTACTGATTTCTGCACTTCAGAAACATCGGACTCTGGTCAGTTTGGGAGGTGGAGCAGCTCGGAGCATGGAGAAGTTCAAGAAGAAAGTGCACCAAACAGTGAGTACCTTCACTGGCTATGTAACCACCACTATCACATTTACAATTGTGATAAAAATCCTTGTGACATGACTAAAATATATGAATTTTATGTCAAGCTGAGAGCTGGCATATTACAAGAACTTTGTGTAAGAAAAACTCTTGGCTATTTTTTTCTTCCTTGGATAAAAGCAACTTGAACTGAAAACTGTTCATCTCTTTCTGAGCATATTCTGTCATCTACCTGTGAGAATTTTTGTATTTATAATTTGTTTATAAACTTGTTATATTCATATTCATATTCTTGGTTCTTCCTTTTAGTTTGTATTGTTTCTGTTATTTATGTATGTTTCTGTATGATGGTCTCTTCTATAAAATACACTTTTTAACATCAACATTCACATAATTTAGGACATTAAAGAAGCACTGTCATGATAATGCTGAAAACGCTTGTATTTATTTCAGAAGTGTTCAAATTCACTCTTGTTATATTTGCTCAGTTTTGTTACTTAGAGGAACAACATCAAATAATTTATTTCTGTCAAGGAAGCTCAGCTGATCTTGGCCTACCCTAATCTGCCATTCAAAGTTCTGATTGAAGGTGGAAAATCATACACGTTGCTAATGTCGACTGACTATGAACGTGAGGAGTGGAGAGAGACCATTGTTTCACTGCAAAAAAAATGTAAGAAAATTGTATTTCATGGAAAATAATGCAAAAATCTCATCTTTCACACAGAGGTACTATTCCAACCAGAGACATCCAGTCACCAAATCTGCAGAAATGGGTACCTGACTCCTTCTGGAGATGGAGGAAAAAAGGTGGCAATGTATAATGCTGCCCACATTGTCCTGGTGTACTGTCAGGTGAAGGAAAATATGGCACTAATACTTCATCCATACAAGCCAGATTGTCATGAATTGACTACAGTTTTTTTTTTAAATGTTACAAATTTATAATTTCTTCTTTTTAACTCTTCCTTACCCTTTGTTTGGAAGGTTTCTGAGGCAAACTAATTTTGGCATTGCAATCTTTTGTTAAAAAAAAATGTTCATATGCAAGCAATTCAGATAAAAAAAAATATTATCAAAACTATACTGAAACAGTCTTTCACTCAGGCTTTAAATTTACCACGGAGGAAGAGTTGGGGGAACTGAAAAGATCTGCTGGTAAAGATGAGGATCTGTGAAGACCCATGCTTCAAATAACATGTTACTGTTACTGAATTTATCTTTGATGAAAAGGTTGCTCCTACTGAAATATTTTTTAGGACTGCCGATGTTTTAGGGGTATGAACATGTTGATATGAGGACTATGAGATGTTTTAGGGGTATGAACATGTTGATATGAGGACTATGAGATGTTTTAGGGGTATGAACATGTTGATATGAGGACTATGAGATGTTTTAGGGGTATGAACATGTTGACATGAGGACTGCAGATGTTAAATAATGAAATGTACAAATTCAGAAGTGAGAAAAATAAATCTGTGTGACAAACTTCAGTTATGAAGGCCACGACTGAACATCTTGACAGATTGTCATTTTGACTTAAGGCGTGACAAGTTTTAGGTTCTCCTCATCCACGTGGTGAAAGGTAGGCCTCATGCACTTACCTAGAACTAGTATTACTTGGATATATAGTGGATATATCCTCCAAGAATATTCTTTAGGAGTCAGAACTTCATCCCACCTTCATAGTTCATTTTTTAAATCATTTCCTTTGAAAATTTACATATATAACAAAAATGAACATAGAAATAGAACAAAAGAAATAAATTTTAAATAAAATGATCTAATTAACCAATGTAGAGATGAACTAGATTCTGCAATAGGCCAGCACTATTTACAAACAGATAGGAGAACAGTATGACATTAACACTAAAACAAGAAAACAGAAAATAAAGTTTTGTAATCTGACGAATGCATCAGCAGCAGGCCATCTTGCTCACAGCCGAGAGCCCTACAGGAGTGCTGTTAGGGAGGTAAAGTTCCGCAAGGGACATGCAAATAAATGAATGAATGAATGAATTTGTTAAAACTATGGCTTGTAATTTATGTCACTTTTAACCGCTAATAAAAAGTTCTAAAATTTTGAGTAAAATAGTGAATAGTTATATACATTTATTACTCATAGCTTGAAAAGCACCAAGAAGTAACAGGAAGTGTCTTATTACTTTGGAGTGTAAAATACTTCCCAACGAGCTTTGTCATAGCTGTAAACACTTTAGAATGTTTTCTCAGATGACTCATGTGACCGATTTTTTTTTTTAAACATCCTGAAGTGTGTGCTCATCCCGGTACATATCATTATCTTTGTCATTAATTCTTACTGCAATTGTAGGCACATCTATCCATCTAGTCTGGTCCTGGCCCTCTTCTTCTAATTACTATCTTGTTTTACCTGCACATTTAGAGTTCTGTCAGAAAGGTCAGTCTCCAAGCTTGTTTGCCAGGAAATTCATTTCTTCAATATGCCATCATATGCAAATACATTACTTTCTTCAACATATCATTAGTTACAAGGACATCAAACTCACATATACTAGGAGATCCAGTGGAAAGAAAGAAATGTGGAAAGAAAAGCTTCAATTAAATTTTGTAAAATTGAACATAACAAATATGAGACTTGTATGAACAGAAACAATTTAATTTACAAAATATAAAAAAGTTCTAATGTGGGTAACAGGTCACATAAAACTGCAGAAAAATGTAAACTTAATCTCTTTTTTTTTTTTTTTTCAGTTTCAAAAACAGATCAGTCTTTGCGGTTTCTGAGCTCAATTCAGGTTCAAGAGTTAGTTAACAGTGTCAAGGAAGTATGTGTGAAATTTTGTAACTGCTACTACAACCCCATTTTCCTTCATTTTTGTTTATTAAAATTATTATTTATTTCTTTTTCTTTAAGGACCATCCTAGTTACATAATATGTGAAATAAGGTGCAGTCTTTATTTTCTCATTTCAAATGTATTTATGTAACAAACATAATGTTTCTTTGTTCTTCAACATTTTTTATTTATAATCCTTGTAGCATTCATTTCTATATTCAAGCGATTAATTTGCTTCATGCACAGATTTTTAAAATATATATACAACATTCATCTCATTCTGAAGGTTGCATTCATTTGCAAAATATTCTTATACTCATTTGTGTGTCACTAGTTAAAATATAACTTGTCATGTGTTAATTTATGATATTCATAAATTCTGTCCCATTAATCCACAACAAATGCTGTTTTATTAATAT
Source organism: Achatina immaculata (assembly GCA_009760885.1). Classification (NCBI taxonomy): domain Eukaryota; kingdom Metazoa; phylum Mollusca; class Gastropoda; order Stylommatophora; family Achatinidae; genus Lissachatina; species Lissachatina immaculata. Next base: position 8,439,811 of record CM019693.1, read on the forward strand.
GTGACAGTATATGCCAAACTGGCATGAGATATGTTAAACAGTTTTTATATGACCAGCCTATACTTATTTATCTCAGACCCCGCAGGTGAACAAGATTGGCAGTGTCTTGTTACAGAAAGGTAAAGAAATGTCAAAATAATAATTTTATGCTTATATCATGATGTTATCATCATGTGCTTGTGTTATAACACTATCATCATGTGGTTGTATCATGTCTCACAGTTCAAACAGCCTTCTCACTGCTGTCACATTTTGATAATTATTTCACATTTATGTATTTAGAGTTGTTTTTTTTTAAAAGTAAAATAAAAATGCAACTTGCAATGTTTGGCCATGTATTATAGTAATATTTGATATAGTAAATTTCTATATACATCATTGTGCATGTTGCTAACATTTCAAAATTTTTATTACAATGCCCTGCTTTCTTCCACTGCTCACTAGTTTAATCAGAGAGACAAAGTGTGCCATCACCCAGATCTCATTTCTTTCCTATGCAGATGAGGACATTTTGACAGGACTTCTGAATGTAACAATCCATAAAGTGAATGGTCTAACAGAGGTTTGTGGTAAGTGATATCCAGTGATATTTTTAGTACATCCTAGTCTTTCATGTAAATTTGTAGTTCTAAGATTGTGGCACTAATTCTTTGAATGGTTGATTCTATCAAATATGGACTGACATCTTGGAAGATGAATTGCTTATATTTAGTAGTCTGCCCATTCTGTTTAGTTTTATTACTTTCATTTTCTTTATCCACTTTCTTATCTTATGTTTTTCTTTTATCTGTATTTTTCTTCTTTCATTCTATTTCTTATCTTACATTTTTCTTTTATATGTATTTTCTTCTTTCATTCTGTTTCTTATTTTATATTTTTCTTTTATCTGTATGTTTCTTCTTTCATTCTATTTCTTATATTACATTTTTCTTTTATCTTTATTTTTCTTCTTTCATTCTATTTCTTATTTTACATTTTTATTCATTCATTCTCTTTCTTGTCTTATATTTTCTTTTTTCACTGTCTTTTTTATCATAGATTTTTCTTCTTCTACTTCCACTCTTTTCTTATATTTTTATTCTTTTGCTGTCTTTTTCATCTTACATTTTTTTTTTTTCTGTCTTTATCATGCTGTCAGTTTAGTAGCTTGTACACTGTGCTACTAACAAATTATGACAAAGACTAAATATTCCACAGACACATACTGTAACATAGAGATGGATAGCTTTGGCCACTTCTTCTTTAAGGCAAAGACCACTGTATGCAGTGGCACAAGAGATCCTGCCTGGAATGAAGACTTTGACCTGGAACTGGAAGGCTCTCAGACACTGAGGGTTCTCTGCTTCAGGAAAGTTCCTGGAAATCAAGGGGACAAGTTACTGGGGAGGGGAGCACTGGAGGTGGGTCCGTGATGTTACTGGTGTGTATTTAATGCTGTGCTGCTCGGCTACTTTGTGTTTCAGTACAAGCATTTTTGTTTCCATTGTCATTTCTTTTATAACTGATGAAAGAAGAACATAAATGATTCATCTTTGATGATTGCCAAGGATGAATCATTGAGTCCTATTGATATTACACATCATCTGACTTAAAACCTACTTACATTAAATTTCAGGTAATAATAATAATAATGTGGAGTCAGGTATGGTCCTTTACAAACAAGATTACTGGGCCATAAATAACAATTACCTGCAATTAACAAAATGTACAGCTAACAGTATAACAATCTGTTGCACAAGTACCAAATTAAAATAATAAAACTTTATAAAAGATGTATAATTTATACAGTTCAAAACAACAACAGTATTCTTATGCATGTATTGACTGAACTGTGAGTCTCTCACTGACTTGCAATAAAATGCAAGCAGAGTAATGAAGAGTAGCATGTTTAAAACTTTTTTAAAAATCTTAACTGCATTTGGAGTAAGATGGCTGAGGAAGAGACAGCAGTTAAATGTACCAGTGGATCAGGAGTAAGATGGCTGGGGAAGAGACAGCAGTTAAATGTACCAGTGAATCAGAATTGATGAAGACTGTTCTACCACTACTCCTTGAAATATGTTGTTATGTTGTGTCATCATAACCAACAGAGATCTGTATGTTCTATGTGGTGGTGGATTCCATGAAGAAGTTAAGATCTTTGATTCAGTTTGAAAATGAAAGAAAGCCATGTAGCTGACGTCTAACTCTGGGCTTGATTTTCAAAATCTTTGTGTTAGCATTGCTAGAAAGACTTTTTGTTATAACAGGAACATCAGGCAATCAAATTAGCTTGTTTTATTCCATAAGAAGTGATGTAAACAACATTTTATGGGACTAGTATTTCTTTGACTGTAATGGTAAAAAAGGGCCTAGCTCTGTTGCTGATCCTGGGAAGTGGCTTCATTACACTCGGGGCGTGCCGTTATGTGTTCAGCCTTTGACGTCAGGATTTCCTTCAGTGTTTTTAGAGAAATGATTCCAGTGCTTTGCCAGTTGTGTGTTGCCTGTATTTCCTTTAATAATTTTATAGCACTTACATTTTCTTTCATTATCTTAAAATACTTACATTTTCTTTCATTATCTTAAAACACTTATATTTTCTTTCGTTATTTTATAGCACTTACTTATTCCTTAATGTACCAAATCTGCACCAACTTGTAATGTGTATATTTTACTATGTCTAGCTGGGAAAGCATTGGCTGAAGGGCTCCTTCCAAGAAAAGACTCTGTCAATGAATGAGATTTCATTGGTTATTTCCTTACGACACACACCTGTTGATAAGACAATGCAGCGTACACCTTCTCGTACTAATTCTGCTGTTTTTGGTGTGAGCATATCTGTTTGTGCAAAACGTGAAGGAAAGACGGTACCAACGATTGTTACAGCGTGTGTTCAAGAAGTGGAAAAGAGAGGTAGGCATTGCATTGAGAATTCACATTCACATTTTTGCTAGACTGTAAAAAGAACTGTGAAATATTCATTGTGAAGCCAAGACAAAAACAGACCACTTATAAGCATTAAAAACTATGTGTAATCAGTCTGCAATAACTGAAAACTGTGTCATACTGTCTGTTAGTGTGAATATTAACAGTCTGAATTTTGACAAGTTATACCATGAGGCATAAACTGAAACAGAAAAACAATTATTTACAAGCAATAATTTATAACTTTTTGTAATTAGTATATGACAATCTACAATGTTTATCGCATAATTAAGCTCTACAAGATTATTGTGGCTATTTTAGGCTATCGAAAATTAATTTAATTTATCTGTGAATTTTTAAAAGATCTTTAACTATGGTAATTGGACATTTATCTAATTAAAATTACATGTTGTTTATCATGATTTATAGTTTTTATCAATATAAATTAATTACTGTTTGTATCAATACAACTATTTGTTAAAGTAAAGTTATATATTGAACTGTGCGTAAATATTGGAGATGACTAAAGCTGCTATGTGTGAGGAAATGAGAATCATGTTGGGAATATAATGAAAAATTTAACATATAACATTATTGCATAAATTTATAAATTTATAAACCAGTTACACTTATCCAGAAATCATCAATTAATCCTTTCATTTCCACATTCCTGCAAATAGCAAAATAAGCAGACCAGCCACATTCTCTGCTAGTGAAGTCTTGCCTCTCTTGGATCTGCAGTGCAGATCACTTCAGTTAACAGTCATGTCTAAATTAATCAATAAACTATTTGTGCTGTATTTAAGATGGTCATAAGTTCAGTCCTTCAGGGTTAGTGTTTGATATGAGTGTTGCTTTCCTTGCTTCCATCCATCATGAACTGTAGGGTATAATGAGACATTTCAGTGTTCAGAACTGCACTGCACATAATGTAACAGTTTTTAAAGTGTCTAGAATTACATTGCATGTGATGTAACAATTTCTCAGTGTCTTGCCTTGCATGCCATGTAACAGTTTTGCAGAATAAATAAGTGCAAAATTAGTGTGACCACTGGTAACTGGAATATCAAAAATTGTGTTGCATAAATTAGCCCTGTCTCTCACATGCAAAGCTTGATGTGAATATTGATACCTCATTCATTCATTCATTTGCATGTCCCTTACGGAAATTCACCTCCCTAACAGCACTCCTGTAGGCCTCTCATTGTGAGCAAGATGGCCTGCTGCTGATGCATCCATTTGCAGATCATCAACAATGTCTTGCAGTCATCTTCGCTTTGGTCTTCCTCTCTTTCTTTTTTCCCATTATGTACCCTTCCAAGACAGTTTTCTCTAGATTATCATGACATTTAATGTGTCCAAAATATTTAAGTTTTCTTTGTTTAATCCTGTTTGCTAGCCAACCTTCTTCAATATTAAATTCTTGTAGTATGGATATATTTGTTCTTTTTTGTGTCCATGTCTTCTGTAGCATTTACATTCAAAGGTATTTATGTGTTTCTCAGCTGTTTTGTTAAGTGTCCAGGTCTCACAGGTATATGTTGCGATGGGAAAGATGCATGCCCTTAAAAATCTTATTTTTGTAGTTCTGTCTGTTCCTCTCCATAGATTCTTTAGTTGTTTTACTTTCTGAAGAATGATAGATGTCCTCCTTTTAATTTCCCTCATTGTATCTCCATTATTAGTTAGTAGTGATCCTAGATAATCAAAACTCTCAACTGCTTCCAATTTTTCCCCATTGATACATATTTCAGCTGCCTTGTTTGTTTTGTCAGTTGTCATTACTTTAGTTTTCTTTGCATTAAGATAGAGGTTTTGCTCTTCGCTGTTCTTACGAACTGACATAATTAGTTTTTCCATTCATATTGCTAACTAGAATATAAAAATTGTGCCATGTAAATCACACGCAGGTCTTAATGAGGTTGGAATCTACCGTGTATCAGGAGTGTCATCTGAACTCCAAAATATTAAAAACCTGGTGGACAAAAGTGAGCTTTTGTTTGTTATCGTAAAAGAGAAACTTTAAGATATGGTTTGTATGTAGTATTTCCAATTTCCAATATTTGATGTTATATTTATATTTTAAAATCTTGTTATAATTACTACTTCTGTTTTTCTATCTTTCCAAGGAGGATATTTATATCTATTTTATATCATTTTGCTGTGGTGATTACATTTGTGCATTCTTTAAGTATTCTTTTTTTCTTCATAGCATCAGCTGAATTTGGTACTTTAGATAGTGGCTTGTTTTGAATATGGAGTAGAGATTTTGCACTAAAGAAGTTTCTGTTGTTTCTTCATTTAGTTGTTGAAAGTTGTTGAAAAACTTTTGCAAAAACTGCTTCAGTATTGTTTTTTGCATTGCTATATAATTTAATTTTTCTTATTCAATAATCACAGATTTAGATGAAGGGTAAAAGGTGGTCTGGAGAGTTTAGTAGATAAATATCTTCCTGTTGAATAAAGGATTATGGGTTTGAGTCTAACCAGGGGGTCAGATTTTTCCAATAATGAAAGTTTTACCGCAGGCATAATTTCTCTTATCTCTCAGATTTTTCCAAAAGTTTTAGATCTTATGCCCTCCTCTATCCTCCAAGTTAAGGAGATGAAGTGCCAGCTTTTGAAAATATAGAAAATCTGCCTACAATCCTAGACATAATAGAGTGGCACATGACTGTTAGTATGTTAATTGACAGCGTAATAATCTCTTTGGTGGTCAAAGGCCTCCTGTAAAGAAAGAAGAGATATGATCATCAGCGAAGTAAGGAACTCAGATGGACATTGTAATGTGGTCCATAGCAAAACAGGAAGTAATAATGATTGAGCTTACAGTTCTATATGAAACAAGAATAGAGGAGCAACATCTGTTCAAATATGAGAAGTACAATGACTTGATCAAGCAACTGAGGCAGGGGGCAGGAATCAGGGCAAAAGTGATAGCTGTAGAAGTGGGAGCAAGAGGATTCGTAGCAACATCAGCATATGACCTATGTAAGCAACTGGGCATAAAGGGACAAGCAAGAGTAAGGGCACTGTAAACCCTTTTAGAAACAGCAGAAAAGGCCTCATGCTGGCTGTGGATTATGCGAAACAAGCTTTGAAAACTTAAATATTTCATTTGACTCAACCAATACTGATCCTCCTTAGCTAAATCACTAAGATGCACTTCGAAATGCAGTGCCAGTTGGAAAATCACAGGTTCAGTTCCAGGATGGGATAAAAAAAAAAGGAACAACTCACAAGACCTCTGGGAGTCATGACCCCTCCCTCCCCCCACAGTGTCAGGAGTTTAATAGGGCTGAAACACTTGTCTGAGGGGGATACTTCCTCTGATGATCTGAAGGAGTGTGTTGTTATTCTACTCTCTGCAATAGAGAGTTTCCCGCATATGAAATCTATATATAAACTTAGACTAGCCCTAGTTAAAAGTAGGTAAAAGTTAAAGAAAAATAAATGAATAAGATGTAGCTTATGTGAGCATTTGATTTTGGTCATGTCTGATATTTTGTCTCTAACACATTCAGATGTAAAAAGTGTAATTATGCTGTTACAAGATGTGGACATCCATGCTGTGACAGGGGTTCTGAAGCTGTACCTCAGGGAGCTGCCAGAACCACTTTTCACTGAGGCCTGTTACCATCGTTTTATTGACACTCTCAGTAAGCATTTTGATTTGGTTAGATTATCTCCCCCTGGGTATGAAATTTGGTTTCTTGGCAGTCAATACCATGATGAAAATCTTGAAAATAGTATCAGAATAGATTAGGAGTGTGCCATTACTGCTGTCTTTAACTAAGAGTGGATAGAAGAAGCAAACTTCTTAATATGCTCCACATCTGTTAAGACAGTACAAGTCCCTGCCTGTCATTCTGGACTGACATAACAGAACAGCTGATTTTCTAGAACTTATGTGTGTGCGTGTGTGTGCATGCACCAAGGAGATTGCAGTATTTGCCTCAAAATTGTAAAAAGCCTGATATAAAGTTCTTTCTTTCTTTATGCCTCAAGATTGAACACAGAGTGTAAAATGACAAAAATGGAATGCAAAAGACTGCACTGATTGCTCGAATGCCACAAGGAGAAGATATACATCATGAAAATAATGTCAGTTACCCTTTGGGTATCCCATATTCCAGAACTTGATTCATGTCATCAGTTACCCTTTGTGAATCACATTTTCCAGAACTAGACTCATATCATTTACCCTTTATGAGTCACAGCTACTAGAACTAGACTCATGTCATTATTTACCCTTTATGAGTCACATCTACTAGAACATGGCTCATGTCATGTCTCAGTAAAAAAAAAGAATTGTGAATGAGACATCTGATAGGTACTGGATATAGAAAAATACAACAAAGAAACATGCTGTAAGCACCACTAATCAGATGCCTTAATATTTACATGATTTAAGTTAAGAGGTTTTTACACCTTAGAAGCTATGTTACATAGGTCTCACATGGTAGTTTGTCAAGTTTTCCTGGTTTCGATGAGCTTTTCAACCTCATCAAGGGATGCTATGCCCACTAAACTGGCCTCTTAACAATGTCCTCTTTAGAATTTTAACGTGGTCGACCTCTTTTTCTTCGGCCTGTTGTGTTCCATTTGATAGCTTGTTTGGGATTCTCTGACTGTTTCTTCTCATTACATGACCGACATGTCCATCTTCTTTTTCTGATCACCCATGAGACAGGTTGTTGTTTGCTCATCTGTCTTATCTCTGCATTGTTCTTGAATTCATTTCACTTTATACAGAGTATTTTCCTTAGACATTTGTTTTCGAAAGAGTCTAATTTCTTGTCTATTTCTTTAGTTGTTTTCCAGCTTTCACATGCATAAGTGAGGGTGGATATTACACTTGAACTGAATAATCTTAACTTGGTTTTTGTGCTTATAACTTTTGAATGCCATATGTTCTCAAGATTCTTGAAGGTTAATGCTGCTTTTGCAATATGAATTCTAACTTCCTTTTTGGTGTCACCATCCTGGTCTATGTAGTATCTGAGGCATGCAAATTGGTTTACTTCTTCAACAGTTGTTCCTTCTACGTATATTTTTTCTTCATTGTTAATGAGAAGTTTCATTATTTTTGTTTTATCCTTGTTCATTTCAAGTCCTATTTTACTAGCCATTGAAGACAGGATATGATTCTTCTTGCATTGATATCACATTGTCACTGATAAGAGTTTGTCATCTGCAAAATCAAGATCTTCTAGCTGGGTCCCATGCAGCATTTTTTTATTATGAAGTCTATGGCAATTCCAAAAAGCAAGGGAGATAGTATACATCCTTGTTTCATGCCTGTTTCAGTCTGGAACCATTTGCTCATTCCTTCTTCTGTCTTGACTGCACAAACATATCCATTGAAGAGATCCTTAATGAAGTTGACAATTTTAGATGGTATTCCAATTATTCTTAAAATTCTCCACAATAAATTTCTGTGTATGCTATAAATACCTTTTTAAAGTCTATGAAGTTCAGGATTAATGGTTTTTACTTTTCAATATGTTCTTCAAGTATTATTCTTAGAGTGAAGATCTGGTCAAGACAGCTTCTCCTTTTTCGAAATCCTGCTTGTTCTTCTCTCATTGCAGTATTCACTATATCTTTAAGTCTATTCAAAATGACCTTACAAAATACTTTCGACACAACTGATACTAAGGTTACTCCACTCCAGTTGTTACAGTTGGTAATGTTGCCTTTTTTTTTTTTGCATTTTAACAATGATTCCTTTTTTCCTTTAGAAGGGACCTTTTCTTCTTTCCAAATTTTATTAAACATTCTCTGTAGCTGGCTCACATTGTCACTGTTAATAGCTTTTAACATTTCAGCTATTATTTCATTTTCACCTGCAGCTTTGTTGTTACCCATCAGATTAATTGCTGTTTCAGTTTCATTCAGTGAAACTTCATATAGGTTGACATTTAGTTGTGGGATTGGTAAATCGATTTCAAGATTTATTAATTCATTTGGGTGTGGTCGATTACATGTTTCTTAGAAGTGTTTGGCCCATCTTTGGTTTTGGTCTTTACTTGATGTTAATAGGGTGCTAGTTTTGCTGAAGACTCGTCTTTCTTTGGATGCACTTGTACCTGTTAGTCACTTTTGTAATAAAGAGTTTTGCTGTCTCCTGTTTTTGGTGCCCTTTGCTTCTTTCGGGATATTGTCCATGTATTCTCTTTTATCCCTTCTAGCTGAACTTTTTACTTTATTGTCTAGTTCTTTGTATGGTGGTTTTGCCAAAACTTTTCCAAGTTCTGTCTTTATGTTCATCATGGCTTATTGGCTGCTTGTCTTTCATGTATGGATTTCCATGTGTTATCTGATATCCATGCTTTTCTATTCACTTTTTTCAGTCAAGCACTCATTTTTGCTGTTGTGATTATGGCTGTGCTGTAAGAATTCCACAATTCATCTATATCTGTCTCCTCAACCTTATTTATACCACTTATATATTTTTAAATGGTGCAAGATACCAAGATTTTTGCATGATATAATCAATGTTGCTGTGAATTAAATAAGATATGAATACTTTTCCACTATATAAGCTATTTTTCCGTGATATAAGATACAGATACTGAAGCTGTAATGGAAAGATTTTGGGAAAATGAAGAGCGGGATTAGAGGAACAAAGTAAATGTGGTGGAATTTCTGGAGGAAGGACAAACTAAGGGCCTGGTAGGAAATCTGAACTGAGTAGCAGAAAACACATCGTAAAGAACCAACACTTGATGGGAATTGTTAGCAAGCATGCTCTTGGATGGATGCTGTGGCATGCGGTGGAGCATATCTGGGGCTGTCCTGAATGCAGTGATGCCAGAATCTGATTTTGAAACTTTAGATACAGACATTATTGTGCCGCACAATGCTTACGTTCAGTGCTTACGTTCTCCAGGACTGTCTGATGAGGAAGCAAAAACTCAGTGTATGTTGGCACTGCTACACGGTTTGCCAGACACCAACTACTACACGGCTGTTTACCTGCTGGAGCATCTCATTAAGTAAGTCTGTTTCCTGCTTGTCTTGCTTGTTATTACTATCAGGATTTCTCTTTCTATTCTTAATAATTTTCTTTCTTATCTTTTTTCTTTTTATGTTTTATAATATTTATTGTTTTCCTGTGTTTAATCATGAATGCTTTGGCAAGCAATGGAGCATATATGTATGGGGCAGTCCTGAATGTAATGATGCCAGAATCTGGTTTTGAACTTCTGTGTTTAATCTTTACTCGTACTTTTTTTGTTCTATTTATATTGTTTACTTTGTTTTTGGTTTTTTTGTTCTATTTATATTGTTTACTTTTTTTTTGTCTTGTTGAGCTGAAACAAACTGTTTTTTTTTTTTTTGTTTTTCTAAATTCCAGAGTTGCTAGAAATGTTGGAGAAAACAGAATGTCAATTCACAATTTGGCAACCATATTTGGGCTAACACTTCTAGCCCCCGCTTCCAAGCAGACGTCAACAGATCCCCTGGAGATAATGTTCAAGGGTGCTGAGCAAGCGCTGCTGCAGTCCAGCGTGATCAGCTTCTTCCTGGGTTTGGCTATCAGTGGGAAAAATTTGAGGAGATCAGCTCAATGAAATAAACTTTTACTCAGGGTGGCCTGAGGAGATGAAGTAGTGTGTTAGTGGGAGAGTTTGAGGAGATAAAGTAGTTTGTTAGTGGGAGAGTTTGAGGAAATAAAGAGTGTGTTAGTGGGAGCGTTTGAGGAGATAAAGTAGTGTGTTAGTGGGAGAGTTTGAGGAAATAAAGTAATGTGTTAGTGGGAGAAGTGTGAGGAGATGAAGTAAGGTGTTAGTGGGAGAAGTGTGAGGAGATGAAGTAAGGTGTTAGTGGGAGAAGTTTGAGGAGATAAAGTAATGTGTTAGTGGAAAATACATTTGAGATCAGCTCAGTGAAATGAATTATTATTTTTGGTGACCTGAAGAGATAAATCAGCATGTGGTTTTGTTTGTCATGCGGTTTTGTTTGTCATGTGGTTTTGTTTGTGTCTATGAAGTGATAAATCATCATGTGGTTTTGTTTGTGTCTCTGAAGAGATAAATCATCATGTGGTTTTGTTTGTGTCTCTGAAGAGATAAATCATCATGTGGTTTTGTTTGTGTCTATGAAGTGAAGAATTCTGAGATATAAGTTTGTATAAATCTCAAAGCTCTACTTATAAACAACTTGAATGATGTTGCTGTGTTAAAGAAATATTTCTCTCGTGCTTTGGTGGAAGACCGAAACGAAGATGGCTGCAAGACATCGTTGATGATCTGGAAATGGATGCAGCAGCAGCAGGCCATCTTGCTCACAACCGAGAGGCCTACAGGAGTGCTGTTTGGGAGGCAAAGTTCCGCAAGGGACATGCAAAGGAATGAATGAATGAATGCTTTGGTGTAATAGAGAATTGTGAGGAACTTATTATACTTTGTCAATGCATTCCTTTCCTTCTCTTTAGTCTTTTTGTTGAGCAAAAGACACAAACTTTCTCCATTTAGACCAGTCCTTGGCCAGACGTTTTAGTTCATTCCAGATCTTTCTGAATTTCTTCTTCTCTATTTTGATCAGCTTTGAAGAACAGGACTCAGTTTTTTTAGTTTTGATCTGTTCCTCGAAAGATGATTGTGTCTCGTATTTCTTTAGTAACAGTGTATGTGTGTGTGCATGCATAATGTTGCATTTGTGCATCAGTCTATTTGACTGTTTGTTACTATATTTGGATCAGTGGCACTGACTTGAGAGATTCTTGAGACTGTTGGAATGGATTTTTTTTAACATGTCAGAGAGAAAAATAAATCAGCCGTGACAGTTCATTAGGTGTGGCATTGAGAGAATCAATCAACCAAATGGAAGGTCAGTCATTTGCATGTCCCTTGCAGAACTTTGCCTCCCTAACAGCTCTCGTGTAGGCCTCTCAGTTGTAAGCAAGATGCTCTGCTGCTGATGCATCCATATGCAGATTATCAACAATGTCTTGTAGCCATCTTCGCCTTGATCCTCCTTTCTTTCCTTTTCTCATTATGTATCATTCTAAGAAGGTCTTCTCTAAATTCTCATGATGTTTAATGTGTCCAAAATATTTGTTTTCTCTGTTTAATCCTCTTTACTAGCCAACCTTCTTCAATGTTAAGTTTTTGTAGCATGGATATATTTGTTCATTTCTGTGTCCATGATATCTGAAGTACTCTTCTGTAGCATTTACATTCAAAGGCATTCATGTGTTTCTCAGCTGTTTTGTTAAGTGTCCAGGTCTCACAGGCATATTTTGTGATAGGAAAGATGTTTTCCCTTAAAAATCTTATTTTTATAGATCAGTCTGTTTCTCTCCACAGCTCCTTTAGTTGTTTTACTTTCTAAAGAGCAATAGATGTCCTCCTTTTAAGTGGAAGGATGAATATAAAAAAATAATCATTCATCTTTAGATGTCTTGTGCTGGCTTGTACATTCTAAGAATGCTTCTGTGTGTGAGAAAGGGAATCAGTTATTTTGAAGCTGTTGAGTTCATATGAATATGAGAACAAAAGAGAATTAATACTCATGATGATTTAATGAAGGATGTGCATTATAAATTGTCAGTATTTCTAATGATGATTATGAACATGTGTGACCTGTATTCTAATTAGGTGTCATCTCCAGGGTGACAGGGTAATGATGTGATAGCTGACATTATCAAGCTCCTTCTTGTTCTGTCTCCTGCCAGAAATGTATCACATAAAAGTTTTTTTGTTTTTTTTCAAAATGTCTCTTTTGATTCACCGTTTAAATTTTACATGAACACATGGTGTTTGCTGTGTCCTGTGCATTGTTCAAACTTTTGTCATTTTGGCATTTCAACTTATGATTCTATTTTAGTTTGCGATGTTTATTTGTGTTGCAAGATTTTCTAAGTCTTGATGCTTTTCTGCCTTTGTTACTGTAGCACATGCATATCTGAAGCTGTTATTTGTACTTTTGTTGATGATTAGTGATTTCATTTAAAATGTTAAGGTGTTTTAACCCCACTATTGCTGGACAATGGACATATTTTTTTACGACTTATCAAGAGATGAGAGATGTAAGAGAAAGCATACATTTTACTATATAACTCCATGTGAGTAATCATTCCTTTTCTCTTTTGTTCTCACAGTGAAGACTGTTTGAAAAACTTATGATTGTAATGATTATATGTTAATGATGTACATATATTTTGTTGTACTTATTCTAAGGCAGCATATTATGATTCCATGTTGGGGTTTGTTTTTTTCTGAGACATTGTTGCTCTCCTTGCATGATGCTCCATGACAGAGGCTGCTGTTTACAGCAAAGAGTGTGTTCTGTGGCAATATTTTTTTATGTGCATAATGACACTCTTCTATGACAATTTATCTTTATTCTATAATGCTGAAGTACATCATTGATGTACAATGAGACATTTTTTTAATACATTCAAAATTCTTACAGGAATTATGTTGACATGTTCCTGTGCAGTTAATATGAGTTTGCTTCAGAAAATCATCAAAAATAGTATTATTGTTGTTTGCAGTTAAATATTTAATTATGTGAGTGAGTCAAATAAAAACCTTAAATTTTTTTTTCATTATGTACTGAAGCAAATATGTCATAGAACTGTATCATTTGTCTACATAGTCCCCCATTATTTTAGATGAAAGTCCTCCAGTGCTTACAAAGTGCATGGATTCCTGTATAAAAATAAAAATCTCTTGGTCTAGTGCACAGCCACTCATGCATGGTCTGTTGCACCTTTTCATGTGACTTGAAAATCTTTTCTCTCATCGCCTCTTTGAATGGTTAAAAAATGTTGTAATCATTCAGGGTGAGGTCTGGCAAATATGGCGGATGTGGAAGCGCATGTCTATGATGGTTTCAACTATTGCACACTCAGTATGGGGTCAAGAATTGTCATTTTTGCTGCAACAAAAACCTGTACTCAGAAGTTCATGACATTTGAATTTCATTGCAGATTGAAAATGGTTTTTGAGAAGATTTGAATATATTGTACTTGTGATGATGTTCCCCTAGGGCATGTAGTCCTTCAAAATGACATCTTGTTAATCCCAAAAGAAAGTCACCATCATTTTCCCTGGAGACTTCTGCCTGCAAAACCTCTTCAGTTTTGATGACAAGGAGTGGTGCCATTCTTTGCTTACTCTTGGTTCTGGACTGATGCTGGTGACCCAAGATTCATCTCAACAGCAAGTCTGATCTCAGTAGCAAGTCTGATCTCAGCAGCAAGTCTGATCTCTGTAGCAAGTCTGATCTCAGTAGCAAGTCTGATCTCAGTAATAAGACACTCCTTGAGCTATTGCAATGATTCTGTCAACTTGCACGGCATTTGGACGGTGCTTAGAATTTGCGTCACAGTTTGAAGACTCTTATTTGACAGTGGGACAGTTCTTAGAATTTGTGTCACAGTTTGAAGACTCTTATGTGACAGTGGGACAGTGCTTAGAATTTGTGTCACAGTTTGAAGGCTCTTATGTGAGCGTGGGACAGTTCTTAGAATTTGCATCACAGTTTGAAGGCTTTTATTTGACTCATCTTTGTATAATTGAATATCCATTGTTTATTGTAATCCATTAAAAGAAATCTAAGAATCAGAATAATAATGTAAAAAAAAAATGTGAAAAAGATGGATGTCTTTTCTGTGAATGTAAGTTCAATCACTTGTAGTGTTTTGTTGTCATGTTGTTTGTTTTCTTGCTGTGTTGAAACAGTGCACTTCAAACATTACGAGACAAATTTCTTTTTTCATATTCATTTTTTTCTTTCCTTTTCTAGTGAATATGTACCCATTTGCTATTTTAAAATACCGGAATGAGTATGTACGTTACTTGTGGAAATGTGTTCTCATAAAAATTCAGATTCCCAGTCATTTGCATGTCCCTTGCGGAACTTTGCCTCCCTAACAGCTCTCATGTAGGCCTCTTGGTTGTAAGCAAGATGCCCTGCTTCTCATGCATCCATTTGCAGATCATCAATGATGTCTTGCAGCCATCTTCGCCTTGGTCTTCCTCTCTTTCTTTTTCCCATTATGTACCCTTCCAAGACGGTTTTCTCTAGATTATCATGACGTTTAATGTGTCCAAAATATTTAAGTTTTCTCTGTTTAATCCTGTTTACTAGCCAGCCTTCTTCAGTATTAAACTCTTGTAGTATGGACATATTATCCATATTCAGATTCTGAGATAAACAAATTTAACCTAGGCTGACTAAAATATTAATTTGGCGTTAGTGTTCAGAAGTCCAGAAGAAATGTTTGTCCAAGTGTTTGAATTTTACTTTCAATTTTATCGTGAGTATTTTTCATAATTCAGCTGAATGCATATTTTATTTTAGTATGTAGTACATTTCTAGCACAAAAGAAGATAAGTCTAATTTTCCCTTGAAGATGAGGCTAATTTTTACAGGAAAATTTGAGTACATTTTTAATATAAATAGATATTATATACTGAATATATGTCTCACCCAGAAATATAGGCTCAAGCTATTTAGCAACTCATCTTGGACTTGATTTGAAGGTGTAGAACTATGACTCAAATCTGACTTATGACTTGATATTTTCAATCAGTGATTTTACTGCAGCTTCTTCTCTTTAGTAAGACAACATATGATTAAAAGATGCCATTCTCTCATGTGCTGTTTAGTAACCTGATAACTTGAGATTTGAAAGTAGTGACTTGAGTCTTACCATAGAAGATTTGAATGCATCTCTGGTCTCTTTATTTATGGAACAATAATGACCTGAGGTGAAAACTGAAGTTTATCATTTGTTTGGAAGGAAGGTATTTATGATCTGTTTGGTAGATCAGGAAGTGTCTGATGGTATTGTTGTCATTGACTCACTGAGCATGCTAAGGAAGTTTCTCATGGTGTTGTTGTCATGGGCTCACTGAGCATGCTAAGGAAGTTTCTCATGGTGTTGTTGTCATGGATGCACTGAGCATGCTAAGGAAGTTTCTCATGGTGTTGTTGTCATGGACTCACTGAGCATGCTAAGGAAGTTTCTCATGTTGTTGTCATGGACGCACTGAGCATGCTAAGGAAGTTTCTCATGGTGTTGTTGTCATGGACTCACTGAGCATGCTAAGGAAGTTTCTCATGTTGTTGTCATGGACGCACTGAGCATGCTAAGGAAGTTTCTCATGGTGTCGTTGTCATGGACTCACTGAGCATGCTAAGGAAGTTTCTCATGGTGTTGTTGTCATGGATGCACTGAGCATGCTAAGGAAGACTGAGAAGAATATACTTTGGAGAAAATGAGTAAACCTGTTGGGATGCTCACATGTGAGGGGGTTAACATGGATCTCCTGTCCAGGGCATGTGGGTGTGCATGAGGTTGATAGACTGGCTGGACAGGCTGAAATATAAGGGAGGCTGAGAACCGATAAGAAGGACATTACGAAGGTCATATTAGACAGACTGCAGGACGATGAAGACAGGGAATGGATGGACAATGTGCACATACTGAGACTGATGATGTTGGGACAGAGCAAAGGTGCTGAAACTAAGTGGGAGACAACATATAATAAACATTTGATGGGAACCATTAGCAGACAGACTTTTTGGCGATGTTGGAGTATGCAGCAGAGCATGTATGGGAAGATTCTGAATGTGGTAATGCCAGATTCTGAATTCTGAAATCTGGAAGGAAACATCATATGAACCATCAAACTTTCTGTTCTCTGCATTGTTTTCACGTTTTTCATTGCCATTTCCTGTACTTAATTTTATATTACCATTTCTATAGTGTGAAGATGGCCATTGTAGAGTAATGGCATGGCTACTGGGTCAAGCTAGAGCAACAGCGTGGTCACTAGGCCAATAAACTCTATCCTCCCTCTTCATGATGCTCCTGGTTAAAAGCTTTTGTGTTTTTCTGGCCAGAATAATGTGACCGGACTCACTGTGGTCTCCAGAGTGCTAGAGTCTTCTGAGATGCTCATTTTTCTTGGGTTCTTTCTGAGTGTTTGAACCAACATAAGCCATTCCCCACCTGACACAGTGTCACTGCCTCAGTTCACAAGTTTCAAGGAGATTCCCACCTGACACAGTGTCACTGCCTTAGTTCACAAATTTCAAGGAGATTCCCACCTGACACAATGTCACTGCCTCACTTCACAAGTTCCAAGGAGAGATTCCCACCTGACACAATGTCACTGCCTCAGTTCACAAGTTCCAAGGAAATTCCCACCTGACACAGTGTCACTGCCTCAGTTCACAAGTTCCAAAGAGAGATTCCCACCTGACACAGTGTCACTGCCTTAGTTCACAAGTTCCAAGGAGAGATTCCCACCTGACACAGTGTCACTGCCTCAGTTCACAAGTTCCAAAGAGAGATTCCCACCTGACACAGTGTCACTGCCTTAGTTCACAAGTTCCAAGGAGAGATTCCCACCTGACACAGTGTCACTGCCTCACTTCACAAGTTCCAAGGAGAGATTCCCACCTGACACAGTGTCACTGCCTCAGTTCACAAGTTTCAAGGAGATTCCCACTTGACACAGTGTCACTGCCTCACTTCACAAGTTTCAAGGAGATTCCCACCTGACACAGTGTCACTGCCTTAGTTCACAAGTTCCAAAGAAAGATCCCCACCTGACACAGCGTCACTGCCTCAGTTCACAAGTTCCAAGGAGAGATTCCCACCTGACACAGTGTCACTGCCTCAGTTCATAAGTTCCAAGGAGAGATTCCCACCTGACACAGTGTCACTGCCTCAGTTCACAAGTTCCAAGGAGAGATTCCCACCTGACACAGTGTCACTGCCTCAGTTCACAAGTTCCAAGGAGATCCAAACAAGACACACCTGCATCCATCACAGTCATGCTTCATTGTATGTCATGTCTGTGGATGGGAGATGTGAAATGGAGATCAAGAAAAAGAACACGAACGGCAAAACATATATTCAGCACCATTAAGACAGTCTTGTTATCCAGGAATGTGACCACAAAAACAAAACTGAGATTAGTAAAATGTTATATCAGCTCAGTTTTACTGTATGGAGCAGAAACCTGGACGCTAAGCTAAAAGCTAGAGAGAAAAATTCATTCAGCAGAAATGTGCTTCTACAGAAAACTAGGTCATATAACATGGAGAATGATAAGAACACATGCACAAGTTCTTCAACTACTCCAAGTGCAATGTGAACTTCACAAAGAAATAAAGACCAAGAAAACAAAATGCTCTGGCCATATCAAGAGACATAACAACACACTGAAGACCATACTAGAAGGAAAGGAGGAAGGAGAAAGAGCAAGGGGTAAGCAGAGATGTAGATGGCTTGGCTGAATGCACCTTCCAGGCAAGAGAGCAAGGAAATTAGAGATTCATTACTGCCAACCTTCATTCCGAAGAAGGCACATGATGCTGATGATGATGATGGTGATGTCTGTGGATGCGTTTTAACCCTTTCATGTTCCCTGTCACCAAAAGTTAAAATGGTAAGTTAGCTAAAATCAGTGAGCTTATAGACTCTGCCTAGAGTTTTGCAGTAAGATTTTGTAAACAAATTTATTTCAATGAAGAGAGTGCACATAGTGATGAATTTATGTGCCACAAACATTGTTTAATTTGAAGTCAGTCATTAATTAACACCATTAAGTTTCCCATATTTACAATAGATGTAATATACATACAGAAGAAGAACATAAATCTGTACTTGTTCTACAAATTTGTTTGAATCTTACAAACATTGGCAAAAATGATGAAGTTCGATGAAACCATTGGCCCTTGACATAATCATCAGGTTTATTTTTTGTAGCAAAGCACTTTTTCTGATGATTCTGTAATATACATTTGCTGCTTGAATGTTGATTTCATATATAAACTGTTGGTTTGTGCAAACTTTTTTGACTGATTTTTTTTTTCATTTTCTGTGACAGAGAGAGAGAGAGAGAGAGAGAGCGAGGGGGGGGGGGGGGGAGAGATCTAATTAATAGACAAACTAATATTTATTTTTAAAAGAAACTTACCTGCATAAAAAATATTCAGTTTAATCTCAGACAATGCAAGAAATAAATGAAAATATTCTAAAGCTGCAAATAAATTATATATAAGGTGACATTCCAAGTTTCTCTTTTTTTCATTTTTTTTTTCATAAGATTGTGACATAAGCAAACAAAGTATGTCACTGACAAATTAGAGCAGACAGAAGGATGTAAAGGTAAAATCCCCATTTCCATGCCAATGAGGCATATTGGTGATACAGTGTTAGACTCATATTTCCAAGACCATCGGCACATGAAAATGTGATGTGGTCAGTATCATGTCTGGCTGCATTTACCTTCACAGATTTCTCTGGTACCCATTTTTAGAGGTTGGGTAGATCCTGGAGTCTTTCTGGTGTGTACCAGAAAAAAATCCCACTGCTGAGACTTGAGTAAATCTAATGCCTAACCACTCAGCTAACCAGGCTGCCAAAAATAGAAGGATATGATTTAAAGTGAAACAAATTGAGAAATCTGGATAAACTTATCAGCTTTCATAATATGTTTACTATGAGATAAAGTAGGATACTTGGGTGTAATTCTATCTCCTGCTCTTCTGTGTGTAGAATGTAAACTGTAGATGTATTGCTATTCATCTCTGTGTATATTTCCACTATTGTCCACTGGAATAACGTTCTTTCTTACATTACTATTCTCCGTTGTTTTGTGTCTGTTTTGTTACTCACTTCACAGACTTACTTGCTCCCAGGTTCATTCTCTCTCAGTTGAAATAGTAATACAGAAGCAGTAACTTTACAGCTGAAATGACTTTAATGATGCACGGGGTGACGAGTTGATGAGCGATATGACGAGAACAACAAAGGCATCAACAAAATCAATGGACACAAGACTGGACATCTCCACAATATATGTTCCCAGCAGACTACTGTCGCCATCAAAACAACCTAATACACTCTATTCTACATCTATTTCACTAAACAACAACATTTCTAACAGCCTAATCTACGTCTATCTCAGACGATACACAAAACACAACTGTCCCTCAGTCATATGACTTCTCTCTCACCTGACCTTTTTCCTGGCATTCCCCATCCGTGACCCTCGTGCATTCCGAGACAAAGGAGATGGACTCTACTCACAAACAGCTGATTACTTTAGAAGATAACTCATTTTACACAAATATTCCAATTCTCAGATGAGTTATCTATCTTACATCCAAACATTCAATATACTGCTATACAGAGACACCCAAGGACAAAAAAAATGAAATATGCTAAAAACTACATGATGATGATGATGATGATGATGAAGAAACTATATAATTTATTAATGTTTTCATGTTCAGTTTCCTACAGATGTTAGACTTGTAACGTATACACCTTTCTCAAAACAACTATCCTGAGTGCAGTTCTAAATAAAAAAAAAAAAATATTCAGGTTCATAATCCTCCCACTTACTGAATCTTTCTACTTTCTTGTCATGGATTCTGAGAATCAGTGTTACTTCCATAAAGGGGAATTACCAAATCATGGCCTTTTTTGTGTGAGTATCAGATCATTTTAAAAACAAACTGTACACTGACTATAAAGGGGGCTACCGTCCAGTCTTCTCTTATTAAAGGTAAAAATCTACAACTGTTTCTTTGATCTATCGCTACTTTCCCTATTTCTGATGGGGGAGAAAAACAGTGACCCTAACTTCTGAACCAGATGTGGCTCACTTAGTGATGGAGTCTCCTACAAAGGGCAGCAAGAATTAACAGCCACTTGCTGTGATGCAGGCAGGCTAGGAATAGTCTAAGGCCGTGAAGGTCAAAAATTACTGATTCAGTACATCAAGGGAAATAATATGACACGTGGCAAATCATCAAATGATTATGATATTATCATTCATATTAAATTCATAGCTTTCTGTGTAATCACATGGAATGCAAGATAGTCCTATGCATTATGTGTATCATGCTGCTTAGGATTACACAGTTAAGACAGATTTGTTCCTGGGTGGATTTTGAACATTTTGTTTTTTCTTGGACTAAATTTCTCTTCTTCTCAGATACCTTCATGTAGTGACACTCTTTAATCTAAAAAGATGATTCTGAAGCAGATAGATATCAGCTGTTGTGGGTTTTATTTGGTATCATTTTGCTGAACAGCTTTCTTGTGGCTGACTCTACTAATGTTGGATTTAACTGCAGTAACAGCAAGTAATATTTATATTTGCAAGGTTCAGTCTCCTCATGTAGGCACCTTCCAACTTCAAGTTTGGTCCTCATTTCCTCTTCAAATGATGCTGTGCCTTTATGCAGACTGATATAGTTGGGATTTTTTTTTTATTTAATTTTTTTTTTTTATTTGTGTTCAACAAGTAACAGTTTCATAGTCGTGTGAAGTGACGTGAAATGGGGATGATTGCCCATGAGATGAAATAATGGAATGGTGGGCTTTTACAAATCATGAGATGATAGTGATTTGTATGATAAGTGTAATATAGATACATCTAAACTGAACATTTTGACAACAAGGGGGTTACACAAGTTTTCTCTCTCTCTCTCTCTCCCCCCTCTCTCTCCCCCTCTCTCTCTCCCTCTCTCTCTCTCTTCCCCCATCTCTCTCTCTCTCTCTCTCTCTCTCCCTCTCTCTCTCTCCTATGCTTTTTATTTTCCAACAAGATTTTTAACATGTCACTTAAATGACTTTAAGTGGAGTTCATAAATATTCATGAATTATAATCCGATAAAGGGCTACTTGAAATAAACATATGGTATTGTAATGAGTATGAAGTGTGTGCTGATGAGATACAGTTTTTGATGGTAGTGTACACAGACACACACACACTCACACAGTTGTCTCAAATATTTGCTCAGCGTTAGGTAATATTGAAGTTTGTCAGTATGGCTGATGGCTAACTCCGCTCTTTTTTTGGAGGTGGGCGTCGCCTGGCGGGAGTTATGATGAAAGGATACAAAGGAGATAATGTTCTTCAGACAAGTAAAGAAAAACATCAGACGAGTTGGGGAAAGGAATATGAAAAGATATGTCCGAGAGTGGCACAAAGGATCTTTATTTGAAACAGACAAGTGGCGTGATAAAGACGAGCATCATATCATATTTTTGTTATAGTTGTGTGGTAGTATTATGATGAATCATTTATCTAGGGAGGGGTTCTGGAGTACAATGTCTTTATCTTCTATTTGAAAATATACAGAAAAATGTCACAATTAAAAATTCTTCCATCATATTTTGCTCAGTTTCTGCATGCCCATACAAGGCATCTAAATTTAGACTGCAATTTTTTTTTCCTTTCTTTTAAAAAACAATTTTTTTTTTTTGGTGAGGGTTTTTAGATTAAAATCTTAGCCTGGATGAAGGAACCACCTTGTTGATCATGGTACCTTCCGTGCCAGACTGCAAAATGATCAACTTCTCATGTGTGTCTTTTTGGGACTTAGTATTCTGCAAGTTCATCCCAGTGTTCATTCTAAATATAAGCTCATCCCAGTGATGTACTCATTCATGCTAAATATAAACTCATCCCAGTGATGTACTCATTCATGCTAAATATAAGCTCATCCCAGTGATGTACTCATTCATGCTAAATATAAGCTCATCCCAGTGATGTACTCATTCATGCTAAATATAAGCTCATCCCAGTGATGTACTCATTCATGATAAATATAAGTTCATGTCAGTGATGTACTCATTCATGCTAAATATAAGTTCATCCCAGTGATGTACTCATTCATGCTAAATATAACCACTGTTTATGACAATGGTAGCATTTTCACCTGTTGTCTTTGTGCTTACATTTGTACACATGGATTACTCCCCTTTACAGTTATTTCTTCAGTGTACCACAGCAACTGATACCTCAGCCAATCCTGAAACAGGAAAAATCCACGCTCTTACGCGTCTGTTTATTATCAGTATGATACAGCTGGGTACAGAGAGTATCACCAGCTTTCATTTTCACGACACCCAGCTCACTACACTGGGTACGTCTCTCCTCTGTCCTGACTCCACACACAATATGTTGACCAGTGTAGCCAGGATGAGCACTTGAATTGCACAGAACATTAACCCCTAGGACTCCAATTTCATACAGGAAAACTGAAACACAGGCAACATAAAGACCATCTACAGAAGCAGTGAATTTTCCAGACAATGGATCAAAATTATTCCCTTCATTACAACGAATCTTGTAATCAGTAATAGTGGTATGAGGCAAACATGGCGCTGGAAGTTCTGTATAAGCAGAGGTGCCAACAACTGGCTTTGACATATGTGTTTCTTGGAAGAGAAAAAAAACTTCAATGTTTCAATGTTAGTCAAGTAATTTATACAATAGTCAAGTAATTTATAAAAGTAGAGTCAAGTAATTTATACAAGTAGAGTCAAGCAATTTATACAAGAAGAGTCAAGAAATTTAGAGAAACTTTAAAAAAAAACTATTCTGCCTTTAGGACACAATTCCGAAATCTTGCCATTTTAAAGACGAACACTTGCTTTGTAACTTCATTTCCTGGACACTTACTGAACTTGCTTTCCTTCCCTCATCTGTCTCAATAAATAAACCACGTACAAATGCTTGTGCTAGTTTTATTTATTATATCAAACATAATCTGTTTTCTGTCTTAATGCTGAGACATTTTGATGGTTTTTTTTTATAAAAGGTTGTAAAAAAAAAATCTAAAACTTTTATGTTATGTGATTTAGAAGTAAGTGAATTCTGCTGATGCCAACGCTGGCATGAAGAAAAAAAAAATCTCTGTGGTTCCATTGTGGGAAAATTTTTTGGGAGAAACTGCAGAAACTGTTGAGATGACTCCATTGACTTCACTTATCAGCACTGATGAATTTAGTAGATGAGATTAGGAAGATAAGTAGATCCAAAGCCAGTTTTGAAACAGTTAGGGGGTGGCTGTTTGTGGGACCTGTTAAGCATAACTTTATGGAGTAGTTTCACTATGTGTGACTAGAGTAATGCATCACCAGTAATAACAAATTGTGCTGGAATGACCAGTCTCTTTGTGCTTGCATCTTCTGTCTTCAGATTTGACCCTCATTTTCTCCTGCACTCCAGTACAATGTCATTCTCATTACAGCAGCTTTTGCCAGCTCTTCTCAAATTCATTATTTATAGAAAAATATCCTCCATGGGTACCTTACATATGCTTCATGTATACCTTACAGATATCTTTGTATCTCAGTTTAGGTGTACCTCATGGTTTCCTTCTCTGCACAAGTTTGCTCTGCTGTGTTTGCCTGAGAACACATTTGACATCCAATCTTGCCAAATGCCCCAGCCTTCTTACTTTCTACTGCTGAGCTGAAGCATGGCATGCTGAAGCACCATGGTTTTGGCTACTTGATGTTTATAGTTTTGGCAAAAACAGGTGAAGACATCAAAACAATACTCTCTGCCTTGGCATGTAATGAATATAGATGAAGATAGTAATTGTTAGGACTTTCTCTTGTACTGAATTTTTTGTTGTTGTTGTCCACATTTCAGATCCATGCCTTTAAAAATAAAAAAGTGGCAAAAGCCAGTGCTATGTAGTGACA
This sequence comes from Achatina immaculata, assembly GCA_009760885.1. NCBI lineage: Eukaryota > Metazoa > Mollusca > Gastropoda > Stylommatophora > Achatinidae > Lissachatina > Lissachatina immaculata. Next base: position 8,464,211 of record CM019693.1, read on the forward strand.
GAAAGAAGGGCATATTTAAAATGTTTCTAGTTTCTAGAATAAAAACTACATTTGTAAACTTACCCAGCTCTGTCATCAATTTAGAGATGGTGATTTTATCATAACTTTGCTGAAAAAAAATGGAAGAAAAACTTGGTAAAAATATCATAGACAATATGAACTTGCTACTTTATATATATGTAATATCTCTTTCCTTTTCTTTTTGAAGCTAAAACTTTTTTAAAATGTTAGCCTTCTATGCTGATTATAAAAGTTCCCCACTGTAGTATCTCTATCTTAATGTGGTAGTGGAATTGTCATGCCCCAATGACCCCAAGAATTAATCCAGTGGCATCATATATATATCACAAGGGTTTCTGAAACCAGACAGGTCAAAATGGTTGGGAACAGACAAAAAGGGATGTAAAAATCCCATAAGCTGGGGACTGTGCACAATTTTGAAATGTTGAAACATGTTTGATGGTGGATGTGGAATATATTAAGGTAACTTCCTTTAAGATCTGAAGTTGACCTAGAAAGTAAGGTTTCTGGTAGAGTCTAGCACCATAATGTTCACAATGAGCTCCACCCAAATATCCAAGCTGGAGGACCACATCAAGCTGTTACTAGAAACATCAGCTCCTGGTTGCTAGTTCTTGACAGCCTTGTCAACCTTAGCAAAGTTATCTTTGCTCTCACAAATGTGTGGTCAAGACAAATTTTGGATTCATCATCTTCATTGCTCCGCTAACATAAATTCAGCAGTGGCTCAACTGGAGAAAAACTTAAGACTGCTTACTACATCAATGGTATGATGGCAGCTCAAGTTGTCAGACTGTAGCAACTGTCTAGAACAAAGTCTGGAACAAAGTCTGGAACAAAGTCTAGAGCAAAGTCTAGAACAAAGTCTGGAATAAAGTCTGGAACAAAGTCTAGAACAAAGTCTGGAACAAAGTCTGGAACAAAGTCTAGAACAAAGTCTGGAATAAAGTCTAGAACAAAATCTAGAACAAAGTCTGGAACAAAGTCTGAAACAAAGTCTAGAACAAAGTCTAGAGCAAAGTCTAGAACAAGTCTGGAACAAAGTCTGGAACAAAGTATTACAAGAACACTGAAGAATAAGATGAAATCAGTCCCCTCAGATAACATTAGTTCTGATAATTATTCCTCACTGGCTAAAACTACAAGAATCACAGCTACCAACAACTATAAGCTGTGTCTCAGAATGAACTATGTGATGTAGGATTGCATGATTCAGATAATAATTGAAAAGCAATATTATTGTATCAGTTATCATCATCATCACCATCATCATCATCATCATCATCATCATTGCTTTTCACTCCTTTGAGAGCACAGACCAAGGATAAAGGCTCTCCAGTCATCCCTGTTCTTGGAATTATTCTCTGCTTTCTTCCATGCGTATCCCTTGTCATAATTTCTCTTCTCCAAGTAAGTCTAGATCTTCCTCATTTATTGTATCAGTCAGTTTGAGACATATTGTGGATCCACGTTAAGAGACAATGTACAGGAAACCATACTTACAAGAAAAATCAAAGGCAGAAGTTCATGTGTATGATTTTGGTGGCGAGACATGGACAACAACAAAAGTTAATCAGAAAACTGTTCTTTAGGTGTACCATCGAAGTATCAGACAAAAACTGACTAGGTATCCATACACTGCAGCCCAGTTTAATGAGGAGTGAAGATGTATTTGCCCTCCTCTTATCATGCAAGATGAGTTAAATGATCTTGTACTGGAACCTCAGACTCAGTAAAGTGAAGCACTTCCTGGATTTTATTTCTGAGGCTGGAGTTTTTTTTGCTGCGGTGTCAAGTTCTGAAAGTATTACTGCCAAAAACAATATCTGGTTGAATTTGAATGTGAAGTTTTGTTTATGTAACATAAATTATGCTGTTCATCAGCAAAGAAAGTCTGAAGCAAATTGAGATAGCTGGCCCAGGATTGGTTGAATGGAGCACCTCATAATGAGCAGAAGAGAGGAAGAACACATTATTGGCTAATGCTTGCTCCTCTCATTGGCTTTTGCTTTCTTTCACGCAAATAATTTTTATTTAAATGTTTGCTATCATTCACATTATTTTTTATTGTTTATTTTTTTAAATCATTCATAAAAAAATGTTTGCTTAACATTTTTTATAAGGAAAAATCTAGAGTTACAAGCACACAAATTTTAAAAAATTATAGCAAATAATGCTATTATGGAAAGTCAACACTTGCCTCGATCTCCACTGCAGAAAGCTTGTCCTTAAGCTCTTTAAGCTCATTTTCTAAGATTTTGATTGTTGCTGAAACTTTGTCTGAATTCATTTGAATTTTCATCATGTTTGTCTCAGTTTCCAGCAGATTTGCTTTAACTTCTGTCTGGATTATTTCATTCTGTGCTGAGAAGACTTTGATAGCTTGTGAGAGAGTGTCAGTGTGTTCTGATAACTCCATTTTGCAGATTTCCAGTAACTCAATTTTTCTTGAAAGTTCATCTGTTCTTGCTTTGGTATTTTGTAGATCTGGATAATTGTCCTGTTTCCCTGCAATAATAAGCAGTTTCTGGATATTTTCTTGCTCCGTGGCAAATGTCGTTAAATGATTTTGGAAGCTGTCATTTATTTTATTTTGTTTGATGCTGGAGGAAATAAAGTTGGCAGCCATGTCATCAAATTTGTTTTCTAGAAAACAGAGCCTGTCTAAAAGCTGATCGAGTCTTTTTTCAAGGGCTGTCTGCTTACCATTTGCCGTGGTTAGAGAATCAAAATTGTCTGTTGATAGATATGAAATGGAAATATTAAAGCAATGCACAGCACTGAATGTAGGGACAGGGGCTGTAACTTCTGGAGCAGTTAAGAAAGCGGAAACAAATTAAGAATAAAAATGATGAAATTATCGTTAAGAAAGAGACCACAGTAAATGATAAGTAAAAGAAGAAAAAATGAACTCTGTTTCATGCTGCTGAGACGCAGATGTAGCGTTAATTTTTCATTGTATTTTTCCTCATTTGCAGCATAAATTTTGTCAGGATGATAGTTCACTGTCTTCCCTTCCCCAAGTTCAACCTGAGCCAGGGGCCTATTTTTAACTGCTGGGCTGACTAAATGCTTTTGTCTGGAATGATGTGCCCAGTCACTGACACGAGAGTCAGATGCGTCACTACACAGGTGTTAAGACACTGGACAAGTCACAGTCATGTAGTTTCATCATTAAACTTTAAAAAGTCAGGATCTTAAATAGATTTTTTTAGAAACTTTGTATAATGGCTGCCATGTTTGAAAGCAAATAATTTAATACATAAGTTGATAGCACAGCTCCCCCCCCCCCCCACCTCAAAAAAATTGTTTCTTGGTGCCTTGGTTTTCAGGCCTGGGGTTATTTGGGGCGCTGATTCAGAAAATTGCATTGGAAGGACAGCATCAGCTCTAGTTTCTTAGATATGGTTAGCATCAGCTCTAGTTTCTTAGATATGGTTAGCATCAGCTCTAGTTTCTTAGATATGGTTAGCATCAGCTCTAGTTTCTCAGATATGGTTGGTATCAGCTCTAGTTTCTCAGATATGGTTGGTATCAGCTCTAGTTTCTTAGATATGGTTAGCATCAGCTCTAGTTTCTTAGATATGGTTAGCATCAGCTCTAGTTTCTTAGATATGGTTAGCATCAGCTCTAGTTTCTTAGATATGGTTAGCATCAGCTCTAGTTTCTTAGATATGGTTAGCATCAGCTCTAGTTTCTCAGATATGGTTGGTATCAGCTCTAGTTTCTTAGATATGGTTGGCATCAGCTCTAGTTTCTTAGATATGGTTGAATTTGTAAAATTTTAGTCAGTTCTTTAAAAAATCTGTTCTGCAGAATTGGGATGTCATAACAAGCTGTCTTATTTAAATGGGAAATTTATGTGTTTAATTTACCCATATGTTCTGTGTACAGTGACCTTTGTTTCACAACTGTTCGTCTACTTCCTTTCCTATAATATATGCTGGCATAAAAATGTATACCTCAAATGACAAAATAGCTTTTGTTCTGTTTTATTACATAATTATGTGCAAAAATTACAAAGGTAAATCACTGTTTTTGTAGACTACTTAAATTTGTATTTCAAAGGTTTCTCAATCTGAACTGTTTAAAACAGTTGCACTGTATAATAGTTATGATCGTACTGGAGATGAGTATATTCCCACTCATATCATTTCATCATTTCATTTTTGCAAATCGAACACCATAGAGGTTATGACTACTTCAGGACGGAGCTGCTTGAATCATCCCAATGCATTTTGCTATATTTATGGGGAGTACACATTTATAAGCAAGTAATATATATATTTCTGAGTATGTAAAAAGCATTTGAAGGTTATTTTGGTGTCAAACTTGGAGATCAAGATAAGCCATGGGCTCCTCATGTTGTATGTAAAACTTGTACGAAGCATTTGCACCAGCGGACAAATGGAAAGAGAAAATACCTGAAATTTGGAGTACCAGTGGTGTAGAGGGAACCGAAAAACCACTTCAATGACTGCTATTTTTGTATTGTTAATATCAAAGGCATCAATCGAAATAATCGTGACAAGTGGTCTTACCCTGATCTACCTTCAGCCAGGAGACCTGTTCCACATTTAGATCTTGTACCCGTTCCACCTTTCCTTGAACTACTACAGCTCTCAGAGGATGTGTCTTGCATGTCTGATATTACACAAGGTAAAGAAAGTGGGAGCAGTGGCAGTGGTTTCCAAACAAATTCACACAGTGATCGTTTTGATCAGAATGAAATGAATGATCTGATCAGAGACTTAAATCTTTTCAAAGAGTCTTCTGAACTGCCCACCTCCAGACTAAAGGAAAAGAATGTACATCAGCCTGGAACAAAAATGACATTTTATCAAAGGAGAGAAAAGGATTTCCTGCCATTCTTTACAAAAGACAACAACTTAGTATTCTGCAATGACATCGAAAACCTTATGAAGAAAACTGGTCTTTCAGAATATAACCCAAATGAGTGGCGTCTTTTCATCAACAATTCAAAATGTTGTTTGAAATGTGTTCTTTTAAATAATGGCAATAAATATAGTTCTATTTCAATCAGTCATTCCAGCAGGATGAAAGAAGAGTACAAAGCCATCTCTTTAGTCTTGGAAAAGATAAATTACCAAGAACATCAAAGGGTGATTTGTGTATTAACTTGAAGATAGTTAACTTTCTTCTTGGTCAACAAAGTGGCTACACAAAGTATCTTTGCTTTTTATGCCTTTGGGATGGTAGAGCCAAACATGAACATAGGGCAAGGAAAGATTGGCCTCCGAGGAAACATACAGTGGTTGGAGAACAAAATGTTATCAATGAATCTTTGGTAGCACAAGATAGAATCATACTGCCAGCACTACATACAAAGCTAGGTCTGATGAAACAATCTGTAAAGGCTTTGAGTAAAGATAGTTCGTGCATTGAATACATAGTGCTTAAGTTACCTGGACTTACCATGGAAAAACTGAAGGCAGGAATTTTTGATGGTCCACAGATCAGACAACTTATAAATGACCCACATTTCATAGCATCAGTGAATGGAATCGAATCATGTGCCTGGTCTTCATTTGTTCTTGTTGTGAAAACTTTCTTGGCAACAAGAAGGCAGACAACTATACACAACTAGTAGAAGATATGCTCTTTCATTTCAGCAGCCTTGGCTGTAACATGAGTGTTAAAATCCATTATCTGCACAGTCGCTTAGATCACTTTCCAGAGAACCTTTGTGGCTTAAGTGAGGAGCAAGGTGAAAGATTTTACCAAGACATAAAAACAATGGAACCCAGATACCAAGGAAAATGGGATGCACACATCATGGCTGACTATTGTTGGAATCTTATGCGGGGTTGTCCTGGCAGATTCCATTCTTGGGAGTTTTATAAAAGGAACTTCTTGTGTGTTGAATGAGTGAAAGTTTGTATCCTGAACTTGTGCTTTTGGTATAAAATAAGCAAATTTTCATGTATTACACTTTTCTTTTAATTTTTAAAATGTTTCTTTCGTGGTTAAAAATATTAATTTAAACACTACATTAAAATATCATAATTTGTTATGGGCTAGCAAAGTGAAGAGTGGCATGTGTTCTGCATCTCAACAAGTAGAGCTGTTAGGAGAAAACTTGTGCCATTTTTGGAATCAGCAGGTCAAATATACCCAGAAACAGGTCTAACATTTGAGACACCAAAATGTGTGTTGGCCAGTGTAATTAATTTGGATAAATTATTTCTTCCTGTATGTAATTATTAATATCTTTTATTTTTCACATAAGTTGTTTAAAATTTTAAAAAAATTATGGCATGTGACATGAAAGGGCTAAATATAAAGTAACATAATTATTTTAGAATTTCTGAAACACATTATTCTGTGTAGTCCTACCAATCACTTTGTCAAAAACTGCACTGGTCATTTCTGAGGGCATCGTAGAAGTTTCAGACTTGTTACTTCGGCTTCTCATGGATACATCACTGGCCTGGCTTGTCTATATAAATACAGGTAAAAATCAGAGGTTATTTCACTGTTTAAAATGCTGAAAGAATCTCTGAGATTCTGACAGTAGAAAAATATTGAAAAAAAAAACCCCAAACTATACAGTGACAGTATGACAATATACTGAACAAAAAATGCGGTGATGAATAGGACTGCAAAGAAATACTTGTTTAGACAGAGATAAAACAGCCTATTTGTGATCAGTCAAGCAATCCAGTTAATCGTTTCACTCCTGAATTAATTTCCATGCTCTGCCAGAATACATTTTCACGAGAAATTTTGGCACAAATAAACTGGAGGGAAGTTACTCTATAGTTTAAAAATATAGGTTGAGTTAGAATGTGCTACTTTACATTTTATTTTGACTGCCTAAATTTCACTCTGAGCATTGATCTGCACCAGTGTGTGAGATCCACCAGCACTGCCAGTGTTGTTAAATGTGTGAGATCCACCAGCACTGCCAATGTTGTTAAATGTGTGAGATCTACCAGCACTGCCAATGTTGTTAAATGTGTGAGATCCACCAGCACTGCCAATGTTGTTAAATGTGTGAGATCTACCAGCCCTGCCAATGTTGTTAAATGTGTGAGATCTACCAGCACTGCCAATGTTGTTAAATGTGTGAGATCCACCAGCACTGCCAATGTTGTTAAATGTGTGAGATCTACCAGCACTGCCAATGTTGTTAAATGTGTGAGATCCACCAGCACTGCCAATGTTGTTAAATGTGTAAGATCTACCAGCACTGTCAGTGTTGTTAAATGTGTAAGATCTACCAGCACTGTCAGTGTTGTTTTGGAGTGATAGAATTAACTCATATAAGAACTAATATGTAATAATGTATACAGCTGAGAGATGTAGCACTAAAAGTGGGATTGACCATTAACCAGTATAAGACAAAGTATATGAAGATATCAAGAGACCAGAGGCAGAATGATTCAGATTATATAAATGTTGGAGATATGGTTATTAGGAAAGCAGAAACATACAAATATCTAGGCGCAACCTTCAACAGAAGCAACACAGTAAGCAAGGAAATTAAACTCAGAGTACAGATAGGGAATAAATTATTATTTTACCTTGCAATACCTGTTAAAATTCAAAATCATGTCCCAAAACACCAAAATAACAATCTACAAAACTATAATAAGACCAGCCATCATGTATGCATCAGAAACGTGGAGTACAACAAAGAAAGATGAACTAAAATTGCAGATCTTTGAGAACAAGATCCTAAGAAGAATCTTTGGACCTATAATGGATACCAACAGTGGAGAATGGAGAGCTAGAAAGAACACTGAACTGAACAGCTTATTTAAATACCAATGAATTATAAATGTCTTGAAAATGAACAGACTACGCTGGCTGGGCCATGTAGAAAGAATGGAAGAGAACAGACAAATGAAAATGATGTATGCACAAGAGATGAGGGAAACAAGACCAAGACAGAGATAGAAAGACAACATAGAAGAGGATATAAAAGAAACTGGTGTCACCAACTAGAGAGAGAAGATTAGGAATAGAGAGGAATGGAGGTAACTTTATCTGTAGTAATGAGCCCTAATGGCTCGGAAAGCTGAAGAAGAAGAACTAATATACATATTGCATTTCTAGTGTTTATTAAATTATCTTGGATCATTTAATTTACTATTAAATCATATTGGATGCAAATTTTAATATTAATGAAAAGTATAAAAACATAAAATATATTATAAAATAATTATAAATTATTTATTATACTACAAATTATGGTTAGTAAAGAAGATTAAACAGAGAAAACTTAAATATTTTGGACATATTAAACATAATGAAAATTTAGGGATGACAGTCTTGGAAGGATACATAATGGGAAAAAGAAAGAGAGGAAGACCAAGGCGAAGATGGCTGCAAGACATCGTTGATAATCTCCAAATGAATGCATCAGCAGCAGGACATCTTGCTTACAACCGAGAGGCCTACAGGAGAACTGTTAAGGAGGCAAAATTCCACAAGGGACATGCAAATGAGTGACTGATTGATTAAATGATCTGTTGTACTGCATCAAATAATAATATTTTCTTCATCATCTTCTTTTTTCTGCACTGTTCTAATCCAGTATCATGCAGCCACAGAAGTTCTGTATTCTCCAGTTTCATGTGTGCTCAGATCTAGACCTTGCTGACACATCTAACTGTTCAGATCTGGACCTTGCTGACACATCTAACTGTTCAGATCTGGACCTTGCTGACACATCTAACTGTTCAGATCTGGACCTTGCTGACACATCTAACTGTTCAGATCTGGACCTTGCTGACACATCTAACTGTTCAGATCTGGACCTTGCTGACACATCTAACTGTTCAGATCTGGACCTTGCTGACACATCTAACTGTTCAGATCTGGACCTTGCTGACACATCTAACTGTTCAGATCTGGACCTTGCTGACACATCTAACTGTTCAGATCTGGACCTTGCTGACACATCTAACTGTTCAGATCTAGACCTTGCTGACACATCTAACTGCTCAGATCTAGACCTTGCTGACACATCTAACTGCTCAGATCTGGACCTTGCTGACACATCTAACTGCTCAGATCTAGACCTTGCTGACACATCTAACTGCTCAGATCTATATCTTGATGACACATCTAACTGCTCAGATGTAGACCTTGCTGACACAGCTAACGGCTCAGATCTATATCTTGATGACACATCTGACTGCTCAGATCTAGACCTTGCTGACACAGCTAACGGCTCAGATCTAGACCTTGTTGACATGTCTAGCTATTCAGATCTAAACTACTGACAATCCCTCAGATCTTCATGAATGAGATATTAAAAGTATGTGTTTCAAAATCTATACTCTATGCCAGTTTGGCAGTTTGTATGTGGTTTCTTCTGCTGATAAAATGGCTCAGTAATCACTTGTTTACTGATGCAAGATGGACCACAAAATGTCTCCACATTATTACCACTAAGCTAGCTGTTTAAATTAAATGGCTTAAGAAAAAAAAAGTCACATAGTTTTCTTTTCAGCTTTTGGGAATTCATATTGTTTTTTTTACCAACAAGGGAAATAAACACAGCATCAGTGCTTGGTAGAACAACTCGTCAGTGATTTTTTTATTTACAAAAATGTTCACTTGTTGTGAATGTTGATTAGTAGATTAAGAGTTAACTGCTACTCTGTAATAAGTATTTATACAGGAAAACAGGATTACTGAACATGGGATGAACAGTTAGTTTTTCCAGTAAACAATGGCTCTACCATTGTCAGCACTTTTGATGATGAGTTTAAGAAACATATATCAAAGTTAAAAGAAGTGAATGCACAGGGTAACAAGTCATTAGGTAATAAATGAGCACCTGTTTTCTTTGATTATGTCAAATTTTACATTTTGTTTATGAATTTATCCAATGTTCAAATTGTTAATTTATATTTTAATATTTCATGTAACTTTGCTTAATTTCATTTTTTTTCAGTTTATTTCTTGTTCATGATTGTATATAATCAACTTATTTATTGTTCATGATTGTATATAATCAACTTTTCCTCAAAATTTTAAATCATCCTGAAATAAACTGATGACTATATGTGAATACAAAAATATGAAAAAATGTTAGATGAAAGTGCATGAAGTGACTGATTTCTGGTAAGAGGTAGTGAGATACTTAATATCTCATTTAAGTGAGGGTTCATGTTTCCAGCAACAAGAAAGCCAGCATGTAACAACTATTGATGATGGTGATGATGAATAACTTACAAGTTTTTTGTCCACCAATTTGGTCTTCTCATTAGCATTGGCCAGGACTTCTTGTAATTTCTTTTTTTGTCTGTGAATAAACAAAAAATAAAAGGTTTGTGTAAAACCTGATGTGTACAAAATTATGAAAAAAAATCTAAGAGATAAAATCCAGTCTCTGATATCTTCAGCCTTTGGAAGTATATAAATTCATCATGTAGGGACATAATCAAAGGCATTTGATTGTGTACAACACCAGAAAATTTGGGAAATAATGGAAAAAAGGGATTTCCAACACATTTGATACAATTAACATCACTGCTGTATCTAGACCAACTGGCAGCAGTAAGAATAAATGATGAAACAACAACTTGGTCTGACATTAAACAAGGGGTCCATCAGGGTTGCATATTGTTGCCTTACTTATTTAACTTGTATACTGAAAATATAATCAGGAATGTTAGAGAAGATGTAGACAAAGAATATTACGATGCCATAACAATTGGAAGTTATGATATACCAGAAATTAGATATACTGATGATACAATATTACTGCCCACAACAGAAAAAAATATGGAAAAGCTAATTATGTCAGTCTTTAAGAACAGCGAAGAGCAAAACCTCTATCTTAATGCAAAGAAAACTAAATTGATGACATCTGACAAAACAAACAAGGCAGCTAAAACATGTATCAATGAGGAAAAATTGGAAGAAGTGGAGACTTTTGAATATCTTGTATCACTACTAACTAATAATGGAGATACAATGAGGGAAATTAAAAGGAGGACATCTATCGCTCTTCAGAAAGTAAAACAACTAAAGAATCTGTGGAGAGGAACAGACAGAACTACAAAAATAACATTTTTAAGAGCATGCATCTTTCCCATGGCAACATATGCCTGTGAGACCTGGACACTTAACAAAACAGTTGAGAAACATATAAATGCCTTTGAATGTAAATGCTACAGAAGAGATCTTCAAATATCATGGACACAAAAGAGAACAAATATATCCATACTACAAGAACTTAATATTGAAGAAGGCTGGCTAGTAAAGAGGATTAAAGAGAGAAAACTTAAATATTTTGGACACATTAAATGTCATGATAATCTAGAGAAGACCATCTTGGAAGGGTACATATTGGAAAAAAAAGAGAGAAAGACCAAGGCAAAGATGGCTCCAAGACATTGTTGATGATCTGCAAATGGATGCATCAGCAGCAGGTCATCTTGCTCACAACTGGGCCTCTTACAGGAGAGCTGTTAGGGAGGTAAAGTTCCACAAGGGACATGCAAATGAATGAATGAGGCACATAAACATAATTTTAAAGTAACATGAAATTACTAACAAAAAAAATACATACAAGATTGTTGTGAAAGAATAGAAGGACATCAAAAGCATGGAAGAGATAGTGAAATGTTTAAAGAAATGAAGACATTGATTTGAAATGTCACACCTAAGCTAAATGTAATTTATGATGAGATGAGGAATACCTTGACAGAGACAGTGGAAATTCTAGAAAGATGGAAGGAATATTGCAAAGGAATGTATGAAACAACTAACTGTGAAAGCAAAAATGAACAATGTGACTTATTACTGGAGGAGAAAGAATGCAAACCGAAAATATAAGACATTTTATGGGCAATAAAGAATCTCAAAAATGGTAAATCACCAGGATGTGATGAGATAACAGCTGAACTTATTAAAGCAGGAGGAAAGGAATGTGCAACAATCTATCATGCACTATGTAAAAAGATATGGCATTCAGGTATTTGTCCAAAAGAATGGACAAGAACTGTATTCATACCACTGCCAAAAAAGGGTAACTTGAAATTATGCACAAACTACAGAACTGTTGCCCTGATTAGTCATGCCAGTAAAATTCTATTAAAAATCATAATGGGTAGACTTCATAAGAAAATAGAAGAAGTCAAGATGGTCCAATCTGGTTTCAAAAAAGGAAGAGGATCAAGAGATCATATATTCAATATAAGGGGCAAAAATGTGGACATTCCATTTCTACCAGATTAAAAGTGCAGGTCTTGATATGTATAGTGGGTATAGTTGAAAAAGTGAATGTAACAAAGTATTTCAACATTAAAAGTATATGTATTATGCACCAAAATAAATGAAAACTTATGAAGATTTCATAAAAGCAGAGTTTTGTTAGGAAAATTGAAACAGAAGAACACTTTTAGCTGATGAATGTGTCCAACTTACCATCGACTAAGTCTAGATCTACCTACTTACCATTGCAATGTCCAGATCTACTTGCAGATCTATATGGTCTCGTCTTGTGATGATGCATGCTCACTAAAATAATGTCTGAAATAACCTTCTAACTACTTCTCAGTCCATCTGATAGGTCTAGATCTACTTGGCGTACGTTCAAGAATAATGGTTTGGTCATAGGGCATGTCTGTATGCCTATCTACACTACAAAAAATTGAAAATTTTTGATCAAAACAATGAATTTCACACTCTTTGCTAACCACACTTCACAGGTGATGAAATGGGTCACTGGATATGTGCAAATAAAATGTTTACAATAAAAAGTTACACCATTTTTAATGCAATGAAGCGTGGATTGGGGATTGCGACCTCTGGCAGGTAGCGCATACACCGGATGGATCTTGGATTGAAAGCTCTGGCAGGGAAGGAGTTAATAATAGAGAAATGCAGAGAATTTAATGTGAATCTATATTTATCTTTTATAGACTGTCCAAAGGTAGAAACAGTGGGAGATAATGGAAAAAATGGGATTTCCAACACATTTCCAGTTAATATCGATGCTGTATCTAGACTAACAGCCAGCAGTGAGAGTAAATGGTGAAACAACAATATGGTATGATATAAAACAAGGGATCCGTCAGGGGTGCATATCGTCGCCTTACTTATTTAACTTTTATACTGAAAATATAATCAGGAATGTTAGAGAAGATGTAGACAAATAATATTACAATGCCATAACAATTGGAGGTTATGAAATACCAGAGATTAGATATGCTGATGACACAGTATTACTGTCCACAACACAAAAAGGAATGGAAAAACTGATTATGTCAGTCCATAAGAACAGCGAAGAGCAAAACCTCTATCTTAATGCAAAGAAAACTAAATTGATGACATCTGACAAAACAAACAAGGCAGCTGAAATATGTATCAATGAGGAAAAATTGGAAGAAGTGGAGAGTTTTGAATATATTGGATCACTACTAACTAATAATGGAGATACAATGAGGAAAATTAAAAGGAGGACATCTATCGCTCTTCAAAAAGTAAAACAACTAAAGAATCTGTGGAGAGGAACAGACAGAACTACAAAAATAAGATTTCTAAAGGCATGCATCTTTCCTATTGCAATATCTGCTTGTGAGACATGGACACCTAACAAAACAGCTGAGAAACACATAAATGCCTGTGAATGTAAATGCAACAGAAGAGTTCTTCAAATATCATGGACACAAAAAAGAACAAACATATCCATCCTACAAGAACTTAATATTGAAGAAGGTTGGCTAGTAAAGAGGATTAAAGAGGGAAAACATAAATATTTTGGACATATTAAATGTCATGAGAATTTACAGAAGACAGTCTTGGAAGGATACATAATGGGAAAAAGAAAGAGAGGAAGACCAAGGCAAAGATGGCTGCAAAACATCATTGATAATTTGCAAATGGATGCATCAGCAGCAGGGCATTTTCTAAGAACTGAGAGGCCTGCAGGAGAGCTGTTAGGTAGTCAAAGTTCCACAAGGGACATGCAAATGACCGATTGACCAACAAAAATAACAAGACTGAGCAATTTATAATAAAATATAAAAATGCTAACCATACACTCTTATTATTAAAAATAGTAAAAGGTAAAATTCCCATTCCCATGCTGCAAAGACATACAGGAGATACAGTGTTAGGCCTTCATTTTCATGATCTTCGGTACATAAAAGTGTGGTCAGTATCATGCCTGGCTGCATTTATCTTCCAAGATTTTTCTGCTACCCATTTTTAGAGGCTGTGTAGTCCCTGGAGCCTTATTTGGGTTGTGTGTAGAAAAAATCCCACTGCTGGGACTTGAACTCAGTACCACCGGATTAGTAAACTGAGCACCTAACCACTCATCTAACTAGGCCACCTATTATTAGTAGACAAACAAATGTAATATTTCAGAAAAAGAATTCATCAGACAATAGAAAAAAAGAAAGACAAAATAAATTTTAAAAAAGAAAAGAGATAATGATGGAAGATAAATGCAAAAATTAGTAGGTTAATAAATTTAAAAACAGCTTTGAGCATGCTGTACAAGTGCCTTGTTACAGCAGTGGCTCCATACAAATCATGCTATACATGTGCCTTGTTACAGCAGTGACTCCATACAAAACATGCTATATATGTGCCTTGTTACAGCAGTGGCTCCATACAAATCATGCTATACAAGTGCCTTGTTATAGCAGTGGCTCCATACAAATCATGCTATATATATATGCTTTGTTACAGCAGTGTCTTCATTCAAATCATGCTATATATGTGCCTTGTTACAGCAGTGACTCCATACAAAACATGCTATACATGTGCCTTGTTACAGCAGTGACTCCATACAAAACATGCTATACATGTGCCTTGTTACAGCAGTGACTCCATACAAAACATGCTATACATGTGCCTTGTTACAGCAGTGGCTCCATACAAAACATGCTATACATGTGCCTTGTTACAGCAGTGGCTCCATACAAAACATGCTATACATGTGCCTTGTTACAGCAGTGACTCCATACAAAACATGCTATACATGTGCCTTGTTACAGCAGTGACTCCATACAAAACATGCTATACATGTGCCTTGTTACAGCAGTGACTCCACAGAAGTCAAAGCCTGACACAATCTTCATCAATGTGATAAATTTTATGAAAGAAGTCAGCGATACTCTTCTTCTAAGAAGAACACCATTTGCTGGAATGACTAATGTGTATAATACAATAATTACCTGTGACGTTTTTGCCGTTCACGTGCCAGTTTCCTGATGTTTTCCATTTCTTCTTTTGTTCTAGCTCGTTTTCTGTATTCCTGCATTCTGCGTGCATCTTTTTCTTTCCGGAGCTTAAGAGCTTCAGGATTCCTCTTCAGCTTTTCTCGCTTCTCTGCTGATCTGTAAAACACATACACATTACTTTGTGCTTACTCAAACTTGGCAACACTGCAAGATTCACATCTGTACCAGGCAACATTACAAGATTCACATTCTAACCAGCCAATCTTGTGAGACTTACATTTACTGTCTCACCAGCTCTTCTTTTGCCTCTTCTTTGATCTTCTCAGAAGTGTAAACCTTAGCAGCCCATGGCATGATGATCTTAATGGATGGCAGCAAGTCAGACTGAGGGCTGATTACATGTAGCTTACAAAATTGCTGGAAAATTCCAAAGTGAACTTGATACAGGGCGATAACACAGTCTTTTTTTTTACTAAGAAAAATCATATTTTAAAAACTAAGCCAGACAGAAACTGTTGTGGATTATGTAGGCCAGTTCTTTGAAGTTTTTATTTATTTTTTTTTAATCTACACAGGCAGCACTGCAGTCACCAGTATAAAATGGCATCTATGAAGGAGAAAGCCCAGTGTGCTTTGTACTATCATGAAACAAATTCACCATTGGTGAGGGATGGTCCAGTACCATGGCCACAAAGTTCACCAGACATTATCCCTCTTGACTTTTTTATGGGGTTATACTAAGGACAAAGCGCTTGGTTCATGAGTTCCTGATATTTAAATTTGAAGACAAGGATGATGGGTGTTCTAGCAGCGGTAAATAAAGAGATGTTTGAGAACACAAGGCAAGAACTGAGTATTGTTTATACATTCTCTAAGCAACAAGTGAGGCATGTGAGCTTGAATAAAGTTTTAAAAAATTCTTCGAGTTGAGGTAAAATTTGCAAAACAAACCACATGTCTGTAGCTAGCATAGTTTCTGCGTAATGAGTGTTTGAGACTAGGGAAAGGGTTTATGCTCAGCCTGTACTTTTTATTTTATTCTCTTACCATGCCTAGAACCTTGAGCTCGAACTCATTAGCAAGAGTGGAAAAAAGCCACAATTTATCACTTGAATCACGAGGTAAGGTGAGACAGGACCACAGTAAGTTCTAGTTCAATATCTTTATAATTCCACTGTGATTGTAACAGAATTATCTTTGATCACAAGGGAACATTTAGAAAGATTTAACACTGAGATTCACATTTATCAAAAGCAAAAATGTTTTGTCAAGAGCTCTCATTCTGCAATTATTGCCACAAACTACAAGTTATATATTTTTACTGCTTGCTTTAAAAAATCAGCCAAAAAAGAAACTGATGCAGAAATAAAACCCAAAAATGCATCTTAAATCTTACATTCTTCCTGTGCCGCTAAACGTCACATAAGGTCCGCATAGTAGTTCACCAAGATTTTCTGTCTTCAGCAGGTTTTTCAATCTCATCAAGGGATGTTATGCTCACTGAACTGGCCTCTCCTACCAGTGTCCTCTTTAGAGTTTAATGTGGTCAACCTCTTTTTCTTCAGCCTGTTGTGTTCCACTTGATAGCTTGTTTGGGGATCCTTTGATTGTTTCTTCTCTTCACATGGCCAACATGTCTATCTTCTTTTTCTGATTGCCCATGAAACAGGTTGTTGTTTGCTCATCTGTCTTATCTCTGCATTGTTCTTGAATTCGTTCCACTTTATACTGAGAATTTTCCTTAGGCATTTGTTTTCATAAGAGTCTAATTTCTTTTCTATTTATTTAGTTGTTTTCCAGCTTTCAAATGCATAAATGAGGGTGGATATCACATTTGAATTGAATAATCTTAACTTGGTTTTTGTACTTACAACTTTTGAATGTCACATGTTCTCGAGATTCTTGAAGGTCAATGCTGCTTTTTCAATTCTAATTCTAACTTCCTTCCTGGTTTCACTATCCTGGTCTATGTAGCTGCCATGTATGCAGATTGGTTTGCTTCTTCAACAGCTGTTCCTTCTATTTGTCCTTCGTGGTTAATGAGAAGTTTCATTAATTTTGTTTTATCATTTTTAATTTCAAGTCCTATTTTACTAGCCATTGAAAACAGGGTATCTGTTTTTATTTGCAAAAAAAAAACGCATACTATAATCTTATTGTATATCCTTCCCGTGCCGTTAAACGTCACATAGGGCTCGCAAAGTAGTTTGCCAATTTTTCCTGTCTTCGGCGAGTCTTTCAACCTCATCAAAGGATTTTATGCCCATCAATTTAGCCTCTCTTAATAATGTCCTCTTCAGAGTTTCACGCGGTCTGCCTCTTTTTCTTCGGCCTGTTGTGTTCCACTTGATAGCTTGTTTTGGGATTCTCTGATCACCCATGAGACTGGTTGTTGTTCAGTCATCTGTCTTATCTCTGCATTGTTCCTGAATTCATTCCACTTGATGCCGAATATTTTCTTAGGCATTTGTTTTCAAAAGAGTCTAATTTATTGTCTATTTCTTTAGTTGTTTTCCAGATTTCGCATGCATAAATGAGGGTGGATATTACATTTGAGTTGAACAGTCTTAACTTGGTTTTTGTGCTTATAACTTTTGAATTCCATATGTTCTCAAGATTCTTGAAGATTGATGCTGCTTTTGAAATTCTGATCCTAACTTCCTTTCTAGTGTCACCATCCTGGTCTATGTAGCTGCCAAGGTATGCAAATTGATTGACTTCTTCAATATCTGTCCCTTCTATGTGTATTTTTCCATTTTGATTGAGAGGAATTTTCATTATTTTTGTTTTGTCCTTGTTAATTTCAAGTCCTATTTTGCTAGCCAGTGAAGACAGGCTATCCGTTTTTTTCTATATAGAAAAAATATATCTTATCTTATATCTTATCTTATATCCTTCCCGTGCCGTTAAACGTCACATAGGGCTCGCAAAGTAGTTTGCCAATTTTTCCTGTCTTCGGCGAGTCTTTCAACCTCATCAAAGGATTTTATGCCTGTTAATTTGGCCTCTCTTAATAATGCCCTCTTCAGAGTTTCACACGGTCTGCCTCTTTTTCTTCGGCCTGTTGTGTTCCACTTGATAGCTTGTTTTGGGATTCTCTGATCATTTCTTCTCATCAAGTGACCAACATATGTCCATCTCCTTTTCCTGATCACCCATGAGACAGTTCAGTCATCTGTCTTATCTCTGCATTGTTCTTGAATTCATTCCACTTGATGCCGAATATTTTCCTTAGGCATTTGTTTTCAAAAGAATCTAATTTCTTTTCTATTTCTTTAGTTGTTTTCCAGCTTTCGCATGTATAAATGAGGGTGGATATTACATCTGAATTGAATAGTCTTAACTTAGTTTTTGTGCTTATAACTTTTGAATTCCATATGTTCTCAAGATTCTTGAAGATTGATGCTGCTTTTGCAATTCTGACTCTAACTATATAAAAATATATAGATACTATAATAATAATATGAAAAAACAGAATGGCTTTTATTCAGATTGTGCTGATTGCTAATTGCTGTTATATTCAATTTCATTAGAATTAGTTAATAAATACCTTTGAGCACTCCTCTTCTTTGTCTTTGAGTTGCAGGTGTTTGTCATTTGAATTTGTTGACTCCTCACGTCAATTACAAGAAGGTTCTCAAACTGACTGCTTTTATGTGACATATTTAAGATGAAACCTACGACAAAATAAAATGTATGTTTAGTACTCCAATGATCATAATTACAAAATCCTTAGAAAAAAAAATGTTTAAACTGTGTGATGTTTACGTTTTTAAAGTTTACCCATAGTGATAACATAACAAGAATCCCTTTTTTTTGTTATGGAAATGTATGGAAGATAGTAATAGCTTGTCTCGGAGTATATTCAGTCTCCTGCCTGTGAGTATAGTCAATGCATGAGAGGTAGTAATCTCTTGTCTTTGTGTCTGCCAGTGTAATCAGTGTCCTGTAGATGGGAACATTTGTTTCAGTGGGGGATTACCTATAAGGCTGAGTAGAATGAAGACTAGGGGCCTAAATGGGTAAGAGGCCTGGGACAAAAACAAGCCTAGCTCTTCCCGTGCTGGAGGAAGAAACACGGACGTGTTCTGGAGTGCGGGAGTAAAAACGCGGGTCTTGATATGTTAGGGGGTATAGTTATAAAATGGAATGGAAAACAGTATTTCCATGTACTTCCGTATACTTATTATGTTTCAAAGTATAGCTAAATGAATGAAAATTTCATAAATGCAGAGTTTTTTTTAGGAAAAAAGAAGTAATGTGATGTTTTTAGACACTGATTGTGGCCAGCTCACCATCGGCTAGGTCTAGATCTGCACTACTTACCACTACTTACCATCTGAGATGTCTAGATCTACTTGTCGATCTCGTATTCTGATTCTATGTTGCATTCTCGCTAAATTAATGTCTGAAATAACTCCTAACTACTTCTCCAGTCGTCTAAATATGTCTAGATCTACTTGGGATACATTCAAGAGCAGTGGGGTGGTCACAGACCATGTCCATACCCCTATCTACATCATCAAAAATTGAAAAATGTCGGTCTTTCTCTTCCTTTTTTTCTCGCTCGGCATCGCTCGTAACTAGGCACTCTTTCGCCATTTTGAAAAGTGTCACCGGAATCGCGGACGAAATATGTACAATCTAAATGTTACACCGCTTGTTTTAATGAAACAAACAATTGTCACTATAATGACCATACAGTAGCTTCGGGATACCGGAAGAGTCATTATATCGACCAAACGCACGGAAGCTGGGCCTAGATGGATAAGAGGCCTGGGACAAAAAAGAAGCATAGGGTCCTAGATGGTTAAAAGGCCCAGGACAAAAAAAAAAGCCTAGGTGCCTAGATGGTTAAGAGGCCCAGGACAAAAAAACAAGCCTAGGTGCCTAGATGAGTAAGAGGCTCAGGACAAAAAAAACAAGCCTAGGTGCCTAGATGAGTAAGAGGCCCAGGACAAAAAAAACAAGCCTAGGTGCCTAGATGAGTAAGAGGTCCAGGACAAAAAAAACAAGCCTATGTGCCTAGATGAGTAAGAGGCCCAGGACAAAAAAAACAAGCCTAGGTGCCTAGATGAGTAAGAGGCTCAGGACAAAAAAAACAAGCCTAGGTGCCTAGATGAGTAAGAGGCCCAGGACAAAAAAAAACAAGCCTAGGTGCCTAGATGAGTAAGAGGCCCAGGACAAAAAAAAACAAGCCTAGGTGCCTAGATGAGTAAGAGGTCCAGGACAAAAAAAAACAAGCCTAGGTGCCTAGATGAGTAAGAGGCCCAGGACAAAAAAACAAGCCTAGGTGCCTAGATGAGTAAGAGGCCCAGGACAAAAAAAAAGCCTAGGTGCCTAGATGAGTAAGAGGCCCAGGACAAAAAAAACAAGCCTAGGTGCCTAGATGAGTAAGAGGCCCAGGACAAAAAAAAACAAGCCTATGTGCCTAGATGAGTAAGAGGCCCAGGACAAAAAAAAACAAGCCTAGGTGCCTAGATGAGTAAGAGGCCCAGGACAAAAAAAACAAGCCTAGGTGCCTAGATGAGTAAGAGGCCCAGGACAAAAAAAAAACAAGCCTAGGTGCCTAGATGAGTAAGAGGCCCAGGACAAAAAAAAAACAAGCCGTGGGGCCTAGATGGGTAAGAGGCCCAGGACAAAAAAACAGGCCTTGGGGCCTAAGAGGCCCAGGACAAAAAAAACAAGCCGTGGGGCCTAAGAGGCCCGGGACAAAAACAAGCCAAAAAAAAAAAAAGATTGCTGTTTGGTGCGACATTTGCTTACAGCTATTACCGGAAAGGTTGGGAAGGAATCCAAATCAAATGGCTTCAGATCTGCGTGTAAAGTGAACTTCTAAAAGCACTAGAGCTTTTCAGCACTTTTTTTCTTACTTGTTTATATGAAAATAAATAAATTTGTAAATTTCATATAAGATTTGTTTATAGAGGTCAGTAATAAGTTCGCTGAGATGTATGAGACCAGCAGTGCTGTTTTAGTTTGTTTAGTCTGTGGAATACAAGAGTCATATAGTAGAGACCACAACTAGAGGTGAATCATGTCATATATCAGTAGAGGTCGTGGGCTTATTAAGTTTAGCCTGGGGTCCAGGTAGTGGTTGATCCACCACTGGGTTGTTTTGAAATATAATCGGGAAGATTCTTTTGCTCCTGGTCACTTTGAAATGTGAAAATTGAGATCATCAATAAACTGGCCAAAAATGTCTAATTGTATCAACAAAATCCATCCTGCATAAAAAAAACGTTATACACATATACTTGCATACATTCGTACGTACATACACGTATCTATGTACATACACATATTGTTAAAATGTTGAAAGGGTGTTTCTCGTTCTCTTCTTCTTCTTTTTTTTTTGCCTGTTGTACATTCTGTAGTTCTGTGGCGCATAACTTTTTGTTCTTTCCTCGGTCGTCCTCTAAAGTGATGACAGTCTTAGAGTTCTACTCGCTGTAGCCATCAGTATGAAGGGAGAAAAGAAGTGCTAAGTTTATCTTCAGACTGTCACGTTCATCTTAGCACTAACATTAGAGTGTCACGTTCATATTATCCCTAACATTAGAGTCACGTTCATATTATCCCTAACAGTACAATGTCACGTTCATATTATCCCTAACATTACGATGTCACGTTCATATGAGCCCTAACATTAGAGTGTCACGTTCATATGATCCCTAACATTAGAGTGTCACGCTCATATGATCCCTAACATTAGAGTGTCACGTTAATATTGTCCTTAATATTAGTGTCACGTTAATACTATCCCTAACATTAGAGTGTCATGTTCATATTATCCCTAACATTAGAGTGTCACATTCATATTATCCCTAACATTAGAGTGTCACATTCATATTATCTCTAGCATTAGAATGTCGCGTTCATATTACCCCCAACATTAGAGTGTCACGTTCACATTACACCTAACAATAACATGTCACGTTCATAGTACCCATTACATCAAAGTGTCACGTTCAGCTTTTCCATAATATTTGAGTGTGACACTCAAATATTAAATAGTTCATACTAGCCGTAACATTAAAGTGTCACGTTCAGCTTTTCCATAATATTTGAGTGTCACGTTCATTTTGTCCATGACATGTTCAGCTTTTTTTTTTTCAATACTGCAGTGTCACGTTCAGCTTTTTTTTCCACTACTGCAGTGTCATATTCGGAAATTATTCAATACTGTAGTGTCAGCTTCGGCTATCATTCGATGCTGCAGTGTCACTTTCAGTAATTATGCAGTACTGCAGTGTCACATGCATCTATTAATCTATAATACAGCGTTACGTTCAGTTCATCTTCACCATGGAAGAGTCAAATTCAGTTTTTAAGATAAACTTAGTCTTGCGTCAGACTTAAGGGATGTAGTGACAAAGCACATGTTTTTCCTAGACTTGTCGGCACGTTTGCACGGCTTTGTTATCAGTGTCACGCTTGGCTGTCCTTCCTTCGCTAGCTACAGGGCGAGTGTGCAGCTTATCTTTGCCATTATGGAGGAAAATTTCAGCTTATCTTCGTCATTATAGAGGAACATTTCAGCTTATCTTCGCAATTAGAGAGGAAAATGTCAGCTTATCTTCGCCATTAAAGAGAAAAATTTCAGCTTATCTTCGTCATTATAGAGGAAAATTTCAGCTTATCTTCAATATTAAAGAGGAAAATTTCAGCTTATTATTAACATAACTTTCAAATTAACATAAACATTAATGAGTCACGCCGAATTTATTTTGAACATGAAATAGGTTGTGCAGTTAGGAGAAAGTTTCATTCATTGTGCTACCAACTTTTCTTCTTGTATGCAAGGCCTTGTTATGTACTTCGAAACTTGCCGTTTTCTCTTCATAATCTTCTATGATTAATATTCTATTAAGTTCATAATCATCCTCATTTTATAGTTGTCATTCATTATACAAACTTTTCAAATGAGGAACGACGAAGCTTTCACACAGTAAATGGTTTAGCACAGTGTTATAAGGTCAGCATTCGGAAAATAGCAGGCAGATCAATTTTGATGCGAGGGAAAGGAAAATAGCAGGAGGATTACCTGAGACCCAAACCACGGACGTCGATAGAACGAGCAGCCGCTTCGCACACAGAAACAGCACTTTGTTCTTGCAGGTGTAAGATGGCAAATTGGATAGTGCGCTGTTTCTCGTGGCTAGGCGACTGCTCGCCTTGCCTGGGTATCTAGTTCAAGGGAATCCTCTTGTCATTTTTCTTGTTTTATAAAATGCTTTCTCTACTACTTTTGGAATGCTAGCCACTGTACAAAATTATTTATTACATAATAATTTATCGCCTGGAAGGCTTAGATCATAAAACAAAAACAGACTTTCTATTCGATTTTGTCCTGAACTTGTAGTATATCATCTCGTCGTTCTTGTAATTTGAAATTCTGTTTCGAATTGTTCTGTCTATGAGTCTCTGTGTCCGCTGTGTTCTATCCCCTCGCGGAGTTACAGTTCATATCTTGTCGTGGTTGTTTGGTATTTTTATGCGCTGTTTTTGTTATTTTTACGCGCTTTTTTACTCTGCATTTATCCAGGACATCTCTGGTTTCTTTGTTATATCTCAATGTTTATTTCTCGTGCCGCAGTAGGCGTTTCAATCTTAATGCTTTTCACTAACAGAGTACATGATAGGTACTCATTTTCTGAGATTAAAAAAATATATTATGAAATCGTGTTCCACAATTAAAATATTTGATCAAATTAACTTTTGCTAAATATACGTTCATATAAAAGTCAGCAATGTGAGTAGACCAAAAGAGACATGGAGAAGAACAACAGAGAGGATACTGAGCAATAGAGGGCTCACCTGGGCAACAGCATAAAAAAAGGCAAAGGACAGGCATTTGTGGAAAACCCTTGTGGAAGCCCCATGTGCCTTGGGTACTTAAGTTTCAGAGAGAGAGAGAGAGAGAGAGAGAGAGAGAGAGGAGAGAGAGAGAGAAGACAGCGTCTGCATTAAGAAGTATTTTTCAACGCCTCATAAACTGGTATTAACTTATACGAGATTACAGTACTAACTTACCAGTCAAAATAGTGTCAGGACTGAAACCACCCTGGTGTTTATACAAGTTGACTTCACGGTGATCAGTAGACCATGTCGGCACACTTTCAACAAGCTGGGAGCTGCTAGGCTTGTAAACATAGAAGTGACATGGCGAAGTATCAAGGTCGGCCATATATACCAGAAGGCTAGAAATAGATTTGCCAGTAAACTACGCCGGCTGTTTAGTTTCAGATCTTTATTGGCTAAAACTTTGCGGGAAAACCTCAGGTCAACACGTCCTGCTTGTGATAGCTGCACTGTGAATAGTCTGTACATGTAATAAAGTGAAGTGTTTGTAAGCTTTCGGTGACCCAGTCCCCTACTTCCACGTGATATGGTTGCAGGGCGTATAGATTATTTGCTATGAGGATTTTATTTTTAGAAACTGAGAAATCAGGCTGGATTTTTTTTAATGAAAAGACTTCAACGACTGATTAATCGACTTTAACTGTCTTTGCTTCATTTGTTCATTATTTCTAAATAAATGTTTGTTTTTTTTATTAAGTTTTCAAAGTATATGAGGTGACATGGGAAAGTTCACAGAATGTACTTGCCGTGCTTATATGTGCCAGATACTGAAGGTCATTACTGCCAGGCCTTGGTGAGCCAGTCTGCCAAATTGGCCTCTTACTGTCTACACGTGTTCAGTTTGTACATTTGGTCTTGTGACCTTGTCTTAGGACAGTTCTGCGATCGTTATGAATACGTTAGATGGGTGTATGGGACAGTTTTACAAGACGATAGAAAGAGTGAGGAAAGTGGATGGAAACAAGAATGTCAGAAGGCAAGATAAGTGCATATAAATGAGGGACAATTAATGTTTCCGCAAAAGCATTTTTCAAGGATCACATACAAAAAACAACACAACAGATAAAAACAAGAAAAATGTATACAGACTTTTGGC
This sequence comes from Achatina immaculata, assembly GCA_009760885.1. Taxonomy (NCBI): domain Eukaryota; kingdom Metazoa; phylum Mollusca; class Gastropoda; order Stylommatophora; family Achatinidae; genus Lissachatina; species Lissachatina immaculata. The sequence goes on from CM019693.1 coordinate 8,489,372, forward strand.
CCCCTCCTTGTAAGAAAGTCCAGCACGAAAGCATGGAAGAATTGCTGAGATCGTTGTACACTTTCCCAATGGGACTATTTCGAAGGGAATGGCGACCAAATTTAAATGAGGTAAGCCTATACTTTGATTAAGACCAGCCCGGGAACATTCCGATACCACCTCATATACATATGTTTAAACAATGCGCTGAGTGTCTGCAACAGTAGCCCCCGTTTATGTATGAAATTTTGTACCAAGTTGTCTCCCTGTCCTTTACCAAAACAAGGATGTTAGAAATATCCTGTTCTGCTCTAAATTTAGAAGCGACCGCGTTCCACCAATCTTGTTCCCGTTTGAATCCCATAGTGCAACAAAGATTTCTCTAGAACGTGACACTGATATTACAGTAACGTTCACCAAACACGATAGATTCTGCTATCTTAAGACCTGAACTCATCTTGTAGGACGTGACATTAGGTTTACCAAGACCTGAACTCATCTTGTGGGACGTGACATTAGGTTTACCAAGACCTGAACTCATCTTGTAGGACGTGACATTAGATTTGTCAGGGTGCTTCATTATAACGTAAAGGCGAGCGACTGGTAGCATGGCGCTAATGAAGTATGCTTCTTCATTTCAAAGATAGTGTCTTCTTCTTGTCGCTTCTGATAGTACTTCTTTTTGGTGCTTCTGGACAGGGTGCAAGAACTTGATAGCTAACACACACATTTCCTGATATGTTAAACACCTCTCAGGCAACCTTGATAAATGTATCACAACAACCTACCACACGCACCACACCAACGTACCACATGTAGATTATCGATGAGTTAACGCAATCTAAGTTACAAAAGTATTGATATATGGAGCAAGATGATGATGGAAAAAAGGTGAGGGGTATATGAAGAGTGGCAGCTCAAACAAAACAGGAGAACACGAATAACAAGATTCCTGGATAAATTTTAACTAACAACTACATCTACTCCATAGGTACAAGAATATCACATCTATACTACTCTAACACGCGACACAAGTCCAAGTCTATACTACTCTAACACGTGACACAAGTCCAAGTCTATACTACTCTAACACGTGACACAAGTCCAAGTCTATACTACTCTAACACGCGACACAAGTCCAAGTCTATACTACTCTAACACGTGATACAAGTCCAAGTCTACACTACTATAACACGCCACACAAGTCCAAGTCTATACTACTCTAACACGCCACACAAGTCCAAGTCTATACTACTCTAACACGCCACACAAGTCCAAGTCTATACTACTATAACACGCGACACAAGTCCAAGTCTACACTACTATAACACGCGACACAAGTCCAAGTCTATACTACTCTAACACGTCACACAAGTCCAAGTCTATACTACTATAACACGCGACACAAGTCCAAGTCTATACTACTCTAACACGCCACACAAGTCCAAGTCTATACTACTCTAACACGCCACACAAGTCCAAGTCTATACTACTATAACACGCGACACAAGTCCAAGTCTACACTACTATAACACGCGACACAAGTCCAAGTCTATACTACTCTAACACGCGACACAAGTCCAAGTCTATACTACTCTAACACGTGATACAAGTCCAAGTCTATACTACTCTAACACGCCACACAAGTCCAAGTCTATACTACTCTAACACGCCACACAAGTCCAAGTCTATACTACTCTAACACGCGACACAAGTCCAAGTCTATACTACTCTAACACGCCACACAAGTCCAAGTCTACACTACTATAACACGCGACACAAGTCCAAGTCTATACTACTCTAACACGCCACACAAGTCCAAGTCTATACTACTCTAACACGCCACACAAGTCCAAGTCTATACTACTCTAACACGCCACACAAGTCCAAGTCTATACTACTCTAACACGCCACACAAGTCCAAGTCTACACTACTATAACACGCGACACAAGTCCAAGTCTATACTACTCTAACACGCCACACAAGTCCAAGTCTATGATAACATTATGACTTATAACTCGGGCTCTACTTTTAGTCTCTCAGTCTCCATAAATAACGATCAGTCATAATCTTACTAGCCAAGTGTTATAAGCTCACCACCTACACATAAGTTACACCAGAACCTCGTACAACACTTTTTTTCAGTCTTAATTTGAGCATAAACTCAAGGGCGATAATGATAGTTAAAATAATAAAATAATAATAAAAGAGTAAGGACTGTAACTTCAAAAAGTTTTTCCAAGGTTGTTCACCTTTGTTTGGCATATTCTGCCACATAGGACGCGGCATCTGCCCACATTTTGAATCCGATCGCTTAGCTAATATCATACAATAGCAGTGGCAAAGAAACCTGGTGAACGTAAACAAACGCACGCGCGCACTCACGCACACACACAAACTATTCAGGATAAAAGAGTGTTTACTGTTTAGAATGCTACACAATAGAACTTTTTACTCTGTCTGCTGAGTAGCGAAGACTGTGACAAGAAGTGATAATGATCAAGAACGGTAACTCTTAAGGCCATCTTCTTGTTGGGGGAACATGCAAAAAGCGATGGTTCTCCACTGTAACCTGTATGCCAGTTTCTTAGTAAGTTCCTCCACGATTCCCATGGGGGGGGGGGGGGGGGGCATTGTGGGCTCTTTGTTTATTTCTTAGGCTGTTATGACACTTTCATTTTTGTGATAGTATGCCCAGTTAGGCGATAACTGACACTTGGAAGAAAGCAGAGAATAAATTGAAGAATAGGAACGACTAGAAAGCCTTTATCTGTGGCCTATGTTCCATAGGGAGTGAAAGGCGATGATGATTATCATATGATGATGATGATGATGATGATGATTAACGTTGAATAGGAAAGGTCAGGGTACCTACAACAAGTTCGCATGATCCGTGCTGGAAAAAAAGACAATACACAAAAGGAATTCAGACTTGATGTATATTTGTACATAAATCATACCTCAGTAACTTGGCAAGTTCGCCATTTAGAACACGTTTACAATAAGTGTTTTTTTTTTTTCATGGCAGACTTGTTCCCTGCAAAGAAAATTGATATCAAAAGGACCGCCAAACTGATGCTTGCCAAAAATATAGCACTCTGTCTTTTCGCACAGCATGGTAATATCCCAGAGTGTTGGAAAGCTGGTTTATGGGAAATCTGGTGGCGAAGACTTGAGTGACAAGCGCAATCAGTTTTATCTATATGTATACAGCTGTGTGATTGCGCAAGGGAATGGACGAATGACTGTGTGAATTGAAAAGATAAATTGTTTGCTACCCTGAGCTTCTATAAAGTATGTAATACACGGAAACACAAACAACATTTTTTTAATATATACATTATAAATTTATTCCAAACTTTCAAAAAAAAAAATTACTAAAAAGATGCACAATACAAAAATAGAATTTTAAAATATAGATCCATCACTATTTAAGTTAAACCTACAACACTGGCATCATTTCTTATATTCATTAAATACTCAGGCAGGCATCATCATCACCATCATCATCATCATCGTCATCATCATCATGATCATCATCGTCATCATGTGACGTGCCAACTGGCGTTGGCTAATATGCTTCTCCAGAGTACCCGATCCTTCATGCAGGCCATCAGCTCAGTTGGTGATCTCCTCTCACACCATCCCGTCAGACTGTCCAGTATCATTTCTCTTGGTCTTCCTCTTGATCTTCTTCCTTCTATTTTTCCTGTTGTTATAATATTTTCAATGCCCCCTCTTCTCATTGCATTTCCTATGAAAGTACATTGTCTCTCTCTTATCTTTTTGACAAGATTTTTTGTCTCTCCAGCTCTTCTCACACATTCTTCATTAATTATTTTTGCTGTCCAGGGGATTCGCAACATTCTTCTAATAAACCACATTTCTGCTGCTTCCAATGATTCTTGTGCAGACCTGCCTATTGTCTATGATTCACTTCCATATAACAAGATAGGTTCAATATAGCATTTTAGGACTCGTTTTCTAACATTCATTGATAAGGATGTGTTACATAATATGTTTCTCATTCACTGAAATGCAGTCTTTGCTTGGCCTATTCTGTTCCTAATTTCTGTTCTGCATTTCCCATCTGAAGTTATCACTGCTCCAAGGTATTTGACTTTTTGCACCTGCTTTAGAATAGTTCCGTTTAATTTTATCCTGAAAGTTAATGGATTCTGTTTCTTAGATATAACCATAGTCTCTGTCTTTTTGATGTTCAAAGTAAGGCCTTTCTGTTCACTTTCTTTGGCGACTTTATCCAAGAGATTTTGCAGGTTTTGTTGGTTCTCAGCTATCAGTACTGTGTCGTCAGCATACCGAAGGTTGTTAATATTGTATACTCCAATTTTTATGCAGGCAGGCGGACATTTTTTGTTTCGTTTTTTTTTTCTTTTATAGATGTTAGGTGGCCGAGAGGATTGTGGGTTGTCCCTTCGCGACTAGGAGGCTGAGTGTCCAACTGAAGTCCAAAGTTCGAGTCAGGTCAATCTCTATTTTTCTTTCTCTCACGTCTAAACTGCTTTATCTAATATTTTTCTTTCTCTCACGTCTAAACTGCTTTGTCTAATATTTTTCTTTCTCTCACGTCTAAACTGCTTTATCTAATATTTTTCTTTCTCTCACGTCTAAACTGCTTTGTCTAATATTTTTCTTTCTCTCACGTCTAAACTGCTTTGTCTACTATTTTTCTTTCTCTCACGTCTAAACTGCTTTGTCTAATATTTTTCTTTCTCTCACGTCTAAACTGCTTTGTCTGCTATTTTTCTTTCTCTCACGTCTAAACTGCTTTGTCTACTATTTTTCTTTCTCTCACGTCTAAACTGCTTTGTCTACTATTTTTCTTTCTCTCACGTCTAAACTGCTTTGTCTGCTATTTTTCTTTCTCTCACGTCTAAACTGCTTTGTCTAATATTTTTCTTTCTCTCACGTCTAAACTGCTTTATCTAATATTTTTCTTTCTCTCACGTCTAAACTGCTTTGTCTAATATTTTTCTTTCTCTCACGTCTAAACTGCTTTGTCTAATATTTTTCTTTCTCTCACGTCTAAACTGCTTTGTCTAATATTTTTCTTTCTCTCACGTCTAAACTGCTTTGTCTGCTATTTTTCTTTCTCTCACGTCTAAACTGCTTTGTCTACTATTTTTCTTTCTCTCACGTCTAAACTGCTTTGTCTACTATTTTTCTTTCTCTCACGTCTAAACTGCTTTGTCTGCTATTTTTCTTTCTCTCACGTCTAAACTGCTTTGTCTAATATTTTTCTTTCTCTCACGTCTAAACTGCTTTGTGTATTATTTTTCTTTCTCTCACGTCTAAACTGCTTTGTCTGCTATTTTTTTTTCTCTCACGTCTAAACTGGTTTTTCTACTATTTTTCTTTCTCTTACGTCTAAACTGCTTTGTGTACTATTTTTCTTTCTCTCACGTCTAAACTGCTTTGTCTGCTATTTTTTTTCTCTCACGTCTAAACTGGTTTTTCTACTATTTTTCTTTCTCTCACGTCTAAACTGTTTTGTGTACTATTTTTCTTTCTCTCACGTCTAAACTGCTTTGTATAATATTTTTCTCTCTCTCGTGTCCAAACTGCTTTGTCTAATATTTTTCATACTAACCATAAAAATCTGTGCTAAATCACTTTACCATACGAATGAAACGTTTTGAGAGTTCTAGATACTGATGAAAGGTTTGCAAGAGAGCTGCAAATATTGATGGAAGGTTTGTAAGAGAGTTGTAGATATTGATGAAAGGTTTGTAAGAGAGTTGTAGATATGGTAAACAGGTTTTTATTAGAGAGTTGTAGATACAGATGAAAGGTGTTCGTTTTTTCTTGAGAGAGAGAGAGAGAGAGAGAGAGAGAGAGAGAGAGAGAGAGAGAGAGAACTGTAGATACGGATAAAAGATTTTTATGAGAGAGTTGTAAATATAGATGACAGTTTTCTTTTTTTGTATTAGAGATTTGTGGATACAGATAAAAAATTTGTTTTTAAGACTAAAAAAAAAAAGTCCTCTGGTTAAAGTTTCGTTCTGGAGCAGTTGTGCCATCAGTACAGAGGTGGCAAATTTATCAAGCACAATTAATTAAGACCTGTCCTTGACATCTTGTAATCGCTGTGACGTATAAAGGAAAGGGAAGGCTGTGGATGAAGGCATAAACATGAAGAAGATAGCTTTGACTCACTTTTATGCATGCGTCAAGAAACATGACAGATGTCCCGTTCTCCTGATGCCATGACGTCCCGTTCTCCCGATGCCATGACGTCCCGTTCTCCCGATGCCATGGCGTCCCGTTCTCCCGATGCCATGACGTCCCGTTCTCCCGATGCCATGGCGTCCCATTCTCCCGATGCCATGGCGTCCCGTTCTCCCGATGCCATGACGTCCCGTTCTCCTGATGCCATGGCACAAGTTTGAGATGTTGGCTTCTGATGTCTTCATTAACAGAATTCAGGCGCGCTCCTTGCCACAAAGCAAAGTTTAATACGGCACTCTCAGGCGCACCATGATATCTGATATCTGATAAATGATAAAAACGGTTCAATAAAGTAGAGATTAGTCTGAGGCGTGTGGTGTAGTTTTATCTATCAATCAAGTTCCGTGCCGGGTGGCGTAGGTGATCATTTCTCTCCACAATTCCCTTTGGAGTGGCTGGTGTGGAGTGGCTGGTATGGAGTGACTGGTATGTAGTGACTGGTATGGAGTGACTGGTATGTAGTGACTGGTGTGGAGTGACTGGTATGTAGTGACTGGTGTGGAGTGACTGGTATGTAGTGACTGGTGTGGAGTGACTGGTATGTAGTGACTGGTGTGGAGTGGCTGGTATGGAGTGACTGGTGTGGAGTGGCTGGTATGGAGTGACTGGTATGGAGTGGCTCGTGTGGAGTGGCTCGTGTGGAATGATTGGTATGAAGTGACTGGTATGGAATGATTGGTGTGGAGTGGGTGGTGTGGACTGACTGGTATGGAGTGACTGGTGTTTAGTGGGTGGTATGGACTGACTGGTAGTGGAGTGGCTGGTATGGAGTGACTGGTATGTAGTGACTGGTATGTAGTGACTGGTATGGAGTGACTAGTATGTAGTGACTGGTATGTAGTGACTGGTATGGAGTGACTGGTATAGAGTGACTGGTATGGAGTGACTGGTATAGAGTGACTGGTATGTAGTGACTGGTGTGGAGTGGCTGTTATGGAGTGACTGGTATGGAGCGACTGGTATGGAGTGGCTGGTATGGAGTGGGTGGTATGAAGTGACTGGTATGGAGTGGCTGGTGTGGAGTGATTGGTGTGGAGTGGCTGGTGTGAAGTGGCTGGTGTGGAGTGACTGGTATGGAGTGATTGGTGTGGAGTGGCTGGTATGGAGTGATTGGTGTGGAGCGACTGGTGTGAAGTGGCTGGTGTGGAGTGACTGGTATGGAGTGATTGGTGTGGAGTGGCTGGTATGGAGTGACTGGTATGGAGTGGCTGGTCTGGAGTGGCTGGTGTGGAGTGATTGGTGTGGAGTGGCTGGTGTGGAGTGACTGGTGTGGAGTGGCTGGTGTGGAGTGGCTGGTATGGAGTGATTGGTGTGGAGTGTCTGGTATGGAGTGATTGGTGTGGAGTGACTGGTGTGGAGGGGCTGGTGTGGAGTGACTGGTATGGAGTGATTGGTATGGAGTGGCTGGTATGGAGTGATTGGTGTGGAGTGACTGGTGTGGAGTGACTGGTATGGAGTGATTGGTGTGGAGTGGCTGGTATGGAGTGACTGGTATGGAGTGGCTGGTATGGAGTGGCTGGTATGGAATGACTGGTATGAAGCGACTGGTATGGAATGATTGGTGTGGAGTGACTGGTGTGGAGTGGCTGGTGTGGAGTGACTGGTATGGAGTGATTGGTGTGGAGTGGCTGGTATGGAGTGACTGTTGTGGAGTGGGTGGTGTGGACTGACTGGTAGTGGAGTGGCTGGTATGGAGTGACTGGTAGTGGAGTGACTGGTATGGAGTGACTGGTATGGAGTGATTGGTATGGAGTGGCTGGTATGAAGTGACTGGTGTGGAGTGGCTGGTGTGGACTGACTGGTAGTGGAGTGGTTGGTTTGGAGTGGCTTGTAGTGGAGTTATTGGCACTGGTGTGACTAGGAAAACAAGTTCAAGGACAGAAATGGGCAGAAAGTCTTTGTCTGTGGCTCATATTCCTGAGGTGGGGCTATGAGCATTGATTGATTGATTGATTATTACCACATTCTTCGGTAATTTTATATTTGCATTGTTGCGCTGATATCTGAATATAGCGAGAAACAGAGCGTAACTGATAGACTTGTGACAGACTGCGACAAGGCAGGAGTAGAACAGTTAATAATGAACTGCCTTCTTATGCTTTCGTTACAGGATGGAGGCTGGCTACCAGTGGTCTCCAAATAACTATGATAATGGATGCCTGGGACACCAATATTATGGGAAATTAGCTCAATAAAATGAAAATAAAATCCATATACGATATGCACACGATAACATTATCTGTCAATGCATCAAGACCAAATAAGCTTTCACGTAAGAATCATGTCCTCGAACATAGAAACATGTCCTTCAACTCCTGGTTTTAAAAATGTGCACCAGACAGCAGAAAACATGGAAAAAAAAACATTCAGATTAACTTAGAAATAGTTGAATTTAAAAACAAATTAAGTATCTGTCTTTTTCGTTGTCGTCTGGTTATTCCGTGAATCGATTTTATTTTTCTCAACTACAGAAATAAATCACGGCTTTCATATCTGAGCTCTATGCCTTCAGATCTGACAATTCGTTCGCTGGGGAGAAATTATATTGAAACTCTCTACACGGGGACGGAAATTGCAAGCCTAGGGGAGATAAACGGATTTTTAAAAACACAGGCAGGGGATATACGAGTAACATAAAGAATAAACTTGGCAAAATGTATACATGTGAGTAGTGGGAACAAACAAACATACGGTAGTAGTACTATGTGTTGCTAGGTACGTAGGTAAGACAGTAAGTAGTAAGGCAGACAGAGAGACAGACAAGACAGTCAGTTGGATGAGTGTATTAAACAGACAGAGAGATCATCGCAAGAAAGGATCAGCGGATGGATTGGGTGACAAACAGGATAAACCTTTGCTACATATAATTTCATAACTTTCTATCTAAAAATAATTTTTGACAGACAGACAGAGAGAAAGACAGAGAGACAGACAGACAGACAGACATATAGACAGACAGACAGATTAGACGGACAGACATATATTTTATAATTCAGTAACGTTTTCATAGTTTCAAGTAAAAATCACTTTCATTTCTTTTCCCGCCATTCTTTACTGGTAGTCTATGGTGTTCTGGAAGATCTTCTGTCGTGGTTCCGCCACTCCGCGCTACGTCACTCGTATTTCGTCGGTTCGAAATTCTGCACATCATTGTGCAACACGCTACAGATTCACCACAGTCTTCAGAGACTTTCATCAAGTGACCACGGAACTTCCGCAGCTAGCGCCTGCTTCCTATTTAGAAATCCTGTCACAACACGAACCATTGCTCCAGTCTCCCTCCATCTTTAACTGACAGATGGCGCTTAGATGGTGCTACACAGTGCTGCCATCTGGCACGGCGGTGCTAACTGACGAATGAGGGAAATTCTGCAACCATGTCCCTTAGCCTGAAATGAATTTTATGGAAGTTAAGTGCCTTGTTAGCTTACTTTTTTGGACGCACCTCGTATACGCTGTAAACATAACCTGCTGTAAAGTGTTATAATGGCGGTATAATAAATAAATTACTAGTTTCACTTGTAACTAAACAAGCAGTTTATTTGCTGCCAGATGGCACTTGTAACTAAACAAGCAGTTTCTTTACTGCTAGATGGCACCTGTAATTAAACAAGCAGTTTATTTGCTGCTAGATGGCACTTGTAACTAAACAAGCAGTTTCTTTGCTGCTAGATGGCACTTGTAATTAAACAAGCAGTTTCTTTACTGCTAGATGGCACTTGTAACTAACCAAGCAGTTTCTTTACTGCTAGATGGCGATAACTTAAACAACTATTTCATTTTTAAAAAGTAATCTTTTCTTAAGGAAAAAAAATTATGAAACTGTAAGGGAGAGGGGAGAGAGGTGTGAGGGTAAAGGTGTTAGGGGCTAAGATAAGTTATGTTATGTTATATGTTATGCTTTGTTATGTTATGTTCTTGGTGCCCGATAACTGACCGAACCAAATCTTTTGCAATTCAATGATTGGTGCAGGTAAACGTCCCATGAATCCCAAAGTTTACGTACCACAGCACTTGAGGGAAACCAGAGTGCATCCCTTATAGTTACCCAGTCTCAACCTTCTGGCTTGACATACCAACATACCAACATACCAACATACCAAGTAAAGGGGAAATCAGAGTCTGTACCCAACACACGTAAGACATGGCCACCAATGATAGTGATGAAATACGAGTAAGCACGTCATCCAAATATACGGGATTTTATTTCACAGAAAACCTAACGAGAACGTCGACATACGATAAACTGACATACCAACAGTGATATTAACCAGCGTAGCATGGAACACATACTAGTACAAAACAATAGACATGGTTACAGTAATATACGATCATTGGCCTTCTGTACTATTAGACTATAATGGCCTGAAACACACAACAAGTACTAACTCATGGCTGTCTCAGCATCTTGTGTCTCCCCCGAGTCAATACCAGATACTATAGAGCACTAGCACTCTAACTCAATAGGTTCTCTTCATACTATAGAGCACTAGCACTCTAACTCAATAGGTTCTCTTCATACTATAGAGCACTAGCATTCTAATTCAATAAGTTCTCTTCATACTATAGAGCACCTGAAATCTAATTCAATAAGTTCTGTTCATACTATAGAGAACTAGCATTCTAATTCAATAGGTTCTCTTCATACTATAGAGCACTAGCATTCTAATTCAACAGGTTCTCTTCATACTATAGAGAACTGGTACTCTAATTCAAAAGGTTCTCTTCATACTATAGAGCAC